>CM071794.1:34421070-35021070 GCA_036559045.1 Platycarya longipes | reverse complement strand
CCTTGAACATGCTGCTCAACCCCTATTACTCATAAATCCCTGCAACCTCTTTGCACAACCAAAATCGGCCAATTTGATATCCCCAGATGAACCCAAAAGCACATTCTTGCTCTTAAGATCACAATGCACGATTCCATTCTCATGAAGATACTTAATACCAAGAAGAATCTCTCTTGTATACAACTTAATCACCTTTTCTTCTAGCGCCCACCAAATTTTTCTGCCACACCATGTACTCCATAAAGACATTGAGTTTGTGTCCACCATTTGACCTCCTCGTGAAATCCATCCCTATACATCGGACAACATACCTGGAATTCAAACTTCGGAGGATTTTGGCCTCATTCTCTAACGACTCCAGTCCAGCCCCCGACTCCGAAGATTTCACAACAAAATGTCCTCCAGTGGCTTTGCTCATGGCCAAGTGGATATTGCCAAAAGACCCTGATCCGACCAACTTCCCCTACACCCATTCATCGGGGTGAAGAGTAGCGCATTGACAATTTCTGCCCATCTTTTCTACTCTTTCCATTATGAAAAAATGGGATATATAAATCTACCTTTTCAATTCTGAATCCAGCTCATAATATGAAAACTCGGGTCCTTCCGACTGCATATAGAACCAAAAATATTTTCACTGTGAATTGAAGTAGAAAGAAATGATGAGGGATATATTTACAGGACTTAAAATTACCATAAGCAAAAGGATAACATGTTGATCAAGTTTTGTTTACCGTAGCGACAGTGGAATCATATGAAAACAATAACATTTGCCTAGATTTTTTTTTGGGGGGTGGGGGGGGGGGGAGGGGGAGAGGTAGACGAGGGGAATATAGGGTGTCACTAAAGAAACTAGAAAAATACCAAGTGTTTAAGATTTTAGCATTGGACGATTTGATGAGGCTGGAAATCTTGTATTAAAGCGGCAATCTAGTATTAGAGCGGTTTCCCACTAATCGGAAAACCGCCCTCACTGCAAAAGATATCTCCCAAAAACAAGAGTCTCGTGTTCTTTTGTTTATTTATAAATTTTTGGTCTTCTGCTGGGTAGAATAAGTAAGAAAGAGGGATTCTTCAGATTAAAAAAAAAAGTAAGAAAGAGGGGAAAGAGGGAGTAGGGGTAGGGGTTAAAACCAACAAACAAAGGTTGTTTGGAAGGAAACAGTTGGTGGACCTATGCTTGTGGATGTCTTGGAACTGACTTGGCTGAAATCCTCATTTGTTGGTTTTAATTTGTGGTTGTGTTGCATGCAGTAATTTTGTACTTTACTAATGATGCAACCTTCTATTTCTGAAATAGACGCGCAGTTAATAAAGTAGAAAACATTATATTAACCAACCCAGTTTCGACCCAACGTGGCCTTCATTAAGAGAGACTAACCAAATGGAACCAAAATTTTTCTTATAGAAATGGTAAAGAGATAAAATAGTAACACGGATCATAAACTCCTCCCAAGCAAAACCATCATATCTAAAATTAGAAAACAAACCAAGAATTAACATCCTTATTTCAGCTACATCCTTTACAATCAGTTTATCTTTAACACAAAATTGATATTCACCAAGTACTTAGATTCTCCCTTCATTTTAGGGTGGAGGAACTTGTACAGAAGCACGCATTGGCCAGCCAGGATGTGGAGGCGATCCTAGTGGGGTTGCATCCCTACTATGAGAGAACAGACTCAGCTCTACGAATGCCCCTGTTGAAATCCCATCTTTCTCAAAAGTCCGGAAAGATATCGATCCCCGCTTTGTTGACGCATCAGAATTTCTACTTGGACTAACTTGACTGCTTTCTTCGGGATGGCTCTGGTTAGCTATTAGAGAGATGCCATCATTGTGATCATCATCAACCCTCCTAGCCTCTATGTCCTGTAAATTTCCCAGGGCTAAAGAATCTGCAACTGGGTAGTACACAAGCATGCATATACACAGCCCAGCACAACATAAAAGGGCAAGAAAAGCCAGTAAAACAAGAGTTTCAAACAGAAAATGCTCTGGTTTAGACAAAACAGATAAACCAAGGAAAAGAACCCTCAATGGTAGGAAACTTGAAACGGAGAATACCAATGTGTAAACTCTCTTCTGCAAACTCTTATTGATGACCAATTTCAATATCCGACTTCCAAGCCAAAACAAGTAGGCAGTGAGGACCATGGCAAAAATCCCTAGGAATATGGTACTCAGTAAGGGGTAAGTGCAGAGGGCCACATCATCAGTTCTTCCCGTCCAGAAGCGGCAGCCGTACTCAAAAAATAATGGGGCAGCTTTCTCAGGTAACTCTTATCCTTGTTTAACTGAGGTCCAATTAAAATAACAAAGAGCTGAAGAGTGAACACAGGAAGGCAGCAGAGAAGAACGTAACCTGCTGTTTTCCCATTCCATCTTCCGCTTAGAATTCCTAACTGTGTCTTCTGCAAGGGCACTCGCAGGAGAAACACAAGGGTGAGAAAGAGGCAAGGTTCGGCAAACCCCAGATTTGAGACGATATAGCCTTTGCAAACAGTTTCCTGCCATTTCAAGTTAAGAGCACGTCCCAACAAACTTAGCCTTATCACCTCACCAAAACCCCACCAAATTGCAAACAAGATGAACGTAATCCGGATGATCCAAGGACCACCAAAGTAACTGAGTTGAATACAACCTGAGCTACGAATTCGTGACCGGAAGTAGACCGAGTAAATAATGCATAGCAAACCAAGTACAATGAAGACTGCAACTAGACAAATTGTCACCACACCGAATGCATCGGCAGAAAATCTCGTCAGGGGCATTACCCGAAGCACAGATTCCACGCATGCTCTCAGCCAGCATGGATACAAAAAATTTCTCTAGTAGAGTGTACTTTTCCTTTGCAGAATTAAGGAGAATAATAGAAATAGCTTCCAAAGTAATACCAGAGGATGCTCATTGACCTCAAATTAACTATAAACAATCAATTACTCAGCATGATGATCATTCAATCAAAATACCTACAATATATAAGAAAGAAACCATGAGCCAATAAAGAAAATGAAAAGGGTAGAACATGTCTCAGGTTGCCAATTTTTTTTATGCCAAAACCTCAACTAACTATGAGAATGAAAAGTATTCAGAGAACGAGAACAAAGGAATTCCACACCACTAAAAAGCAAAAGAAGATCTTCAGTCTTCAATCAAAAGATCTAACTTTCTCTCCCCTTTATGGGCCAATTTGGCTTAATAAGATTTTGCAACTTAAAGATTATATGAGAGCAAACAGAGACAATAAAAAAAATTTAAAGAAAAAAAAACACCCAGAAAATAGTCACTCTTCCACAACTGTTGGTTTTTAACTCAAAAAAACAACAGAGAAAATAGATTTTTACGTGTTTGAAGTACAGATTTCTCCAAATATCGAAATTACCAATGTTACCTCATTAAGCATCTCAGCAAAACCAACTTGATTCGAGTGAAAAACAGAATTTCAAAACATCATTGCATCGACGTTACTTACCAGTTACCTAAACAAATTCTTAAGAGAGCACAAGTTCAATGCAAAACTTTGCACGATAAGAAACAACTGGTCCCACCATGGTGTACTGAACACAATACAAAATAATGAACCTTTAACACACTTATCTAAATGCCTTCTATCACTACTCAATTCTATGGACCCTGAACTTTGTCCTCCATTGCACAATATTATTGGAATCAAATGGCCCATAAAGTCAAGACTGCAACTAGCCCCTACATCTTTATGGAGAAATAACACTTTTTTTCTGATACAAACCAAGAAAAGTCATGTTTTTCTCAAACCAAAAGAAAAACTTAAATAGCTAACGTCATTTCATCCTATTTCCCGCCGCTTCACAGTAACAAAACAGATTTTAAGTATATATACCATAAAAATAAAAACCACAGCCTCAAATCTAGGCCTTTTAGACAGCAAACAAAAATAAGATATATAATAACTACATAAATAACTCATATACGTCAGCATGACAACCACGTACGCTATAAAATCAGCAAGAAACCCATTAGAAAGCATATAACAAAGCATGCTATGCATCGATTACAATATTGAAAGAAACCTCAATTAAAGAATTGGAATCTAGAAACAGTACCGGAATGAGCAAAACCTAGATCAATGGGGAGCAAACAGCAGGCAGAATCCTGATCTGGGGAACTCGAACCTCATAAAGTAAGTATCGCAAAACGAGATCAGAGAAGCCCTATTCGCACAGAGAAGGAGAGAGAGCAGAGCGAGAGACAGAAGGAGAGAGGGAGAGGCATGAGAGCGAACGTAGTTAGGGGGAATAGAGGTGTGAGTGGGACTTTGTTGGTGACAGGCTGTCTCCAGCTGTGAATATCCGAGCCTGTAGGTTCGGAACTGAAGGGACCTCGTTTGATTCGAACCTACGTGTCAGTTTTCGTGACGGCGTTTATTTCGCTAATGTGCGTATGTTTTTCTTATGTTATTGTATATGAATGAACTTTATTTCACGTGGGACCGTCTAATCTTATGTTAATACAAAAGACAATACCCGATTAATTACCATTTTTTTTCTTTTTAATCTTATAATTTGATGAGTCTCTGAATTTTTTTGTTATTTATTTTTTCAGTTACAACTTTCCGTCAGAGTTTCGTTAAGCTATCCGACATGCACGTCACGAAAATCTGACTTCCTTGCTGAGATGAGTAAAATTATATGTAATAGTAAAGTTATAATTAATATATAATTATTTTAATAAAAAATAGAATTTATTATTAAAAAAATTAATTTTTTTAAGTAAAGTTTTCAATATCTTTTTTTTTTTAAAATAATTATATATCATTTATAAATCCATATTTACATCTATAATTTCTCATATGAGACATATATTAAGATTATGAATAGGGAAGATCTTAGAATACAGCCGAGCTAAGCTTAGTTATTATTATTATTTATCAGCAATCAAGTAATTAATTAATGGGAGGGAGTTGAGATCCAAGGGATGCTCAAAATGATGGTGATATATAATTGTACATTATAATAACGGAGACTCCGAATGGGTTTCCCAATAGAGTTTATCTCCACACACTTTCCATTAAATTCTATTTAGAATATTTGTAATGATTTTATTAAAAATTTCTTCAAAAAATATAAATTTGTATACTTTTCAAAAAAAAATTATCATATTTAATTATTTGTGGAGAGAAGAAAGTGAAAAAAAGGAAATATTCTATTTTTTTATTTGTGAATAGTAACCTTCCAAATTTAGAAAGTTTTGAAATTATATTATTCATAAGTGAAAAAAAAAATTACTTTTATTCTCCTCTCTCCACCTTTTTCTTTTCGCTATTAATCAAATATAATCAAATTTTTTTAGAAAGTATACAAATCTATATTTTAATTAAAAGAAAATTTTAACAAGATCATTACTCTTACTCTTAACAGACTCCAATAATACATTGCCACGTAGATCCTACAAAGGGCCAAAGATGCACTGCCATACAGAGGAAACAAAGATAAATTTCTGCCATTTTCCCTCTCTCCCTGCTCCCTCCTCAGTCTCTCCTTCGAAGTGCATCAAGTGACCGAATCCTAGTCTCAGGCAACCAAAATCAGTTCAGCCCACCGATCTTTCCTTTGTTATAGCCAAAATGCAGACGGACGTTTGTCGTGGGCACTAAACTAGTTAATGTAGCTCGCATGATTGAACGTCGTTCCAAGAATTTGCCCCATATTAAGCTATCGTTTGAAAATAGAGCATTTTATGTGATTCGCATTCAAAATATACTACACTATAAGCATCTTAAGATATGGCAATGGGTTGCAAAATCTTTTTTTTTTTTTTATAGGTCTGGGTTGCAAAGTCTAGCACACCCACAAAACAAATGTGATGTATCATAAGGTTAAATCCTACTAATTCAATGCATATAACCTGTCATTAATCAGTGCCATCATTTTTCGGCAATGAAATAAATCACATTCTCATGTCCCATAAGATTTCATTACCAAAAACAAGCCCAACCAATGAACCAACAAAAATGACGACAAAAAAAAAAATCAAAGAGAATGAGGGATTGCAAACTGAGAGGATTCAAAGAGTTTTGAGAATATCCTCAGTGTCACTGAATGTAAATGTTCCACCTTCCTCCAAATTCTAGAGCTTGACGATCACATCTTCGCAAAGAGCACGTATCTTCTGGACTGATCTGGAAGAATGGGAGCAGTGGATTGCACCGATCTGGAAGAATGGGCAACAGTGGGTTGTGCCGGTTTGCTCTGGAACTACACGAAGAGGTGCCAAGGTCGTACGGCGAGGTTGCGCTGATGAGAGTTCTCTGGTCATGTTGCTAGGGTTTGATTTCTTGATCTTGGGAGTGTGTTCGCGTATCTGAGAGGTTCCTACAGCAAAGTCTGCTTCTGTGTGGTGCAATGCATAATAGATTATTGTGTTAATCTGACGTGTCACAATATTACTTACCTCCGATAAATAGCGGTGAAGAAACGGGACTAGTAGTAGGGGTGTACAATATTCGATTTCATGCAATATATATAATAATAACCTCAATCATGGATATATCGATCGGTGATATTATTGACGGTGCCCTATTAATTCTCCATGCATCATGCATATATATATAATATAAAAGGGATTAACAACCATGCATATTTTATCTGGAAATTATAATTTAATCATATAGCTATAAGGTTCTTGATCGATCATTTTGATCACTGAAATTCAAAGAAAATGGCTGGGTTAATTTCCATTTTTGAAGGGATAGCTATTATCATGGGTCTGCGTATGGACCAAATTAAATACGGGGGATATTGCAGACAATTAATCATGTCAGCATGCCTTGCGAGCCAAGCAAGAAATTGTTTTTCAATTGTAGCTAGCTAGGTTTAATTCTCTTGAATGTGTGCCTAAATGGCTTGTGGTTCAGGGTTACATTTCCAACAAGAACAGAATCCAGTACCATATATAATAACCATGAAATTAAGGATGGCGATCCAAGCAGCTCATTTCTGCATATTATATAGATCATATTAATATATAACCATGAATGCATCATGATGATCAGTTGTCTACGCACAGTCTTCTCCGGCCAAAATCAAACACAACTGAGCAATTGATTAACCAACAAATTGCAATATCTCATAAAGAAGCGTCAGCAAATTGAACTGGACCGATCCACCTAATTAACTTGCTGATTTACCAACCACAGTTTTGCTTCATCCAGAATTTTAGCAGCTATCTTGTCTTCATCACGCATCCAATTAATATTGCTCCTAATTCCCTTCATGCCCAAGCGTTACCTTGATCACCTCTCTCCTCCTCATTTCAACCCCCCCGATCTTCAATCTTCCTCCTCCTGATCAAAATTGAAATACAAGTTACTCCATGTTCAATATTAATGAATATCATTCCGCAGCTGGCCAGCGCTAGTCCCCGAAGCTCCATACCCTTAACTTATATCCTTTCCTCCACTTCCAAAATCAGATACAGCAAAAACAAGTTCTTACTTTCTCCTTGTATATCTTTCTCCCCATATTATCATTTAAAAACTGCCACAAATAAAAATGAGGTCAAAATCCCATCCAATATTCGCCATCCTTAAGTTCCTGCTTCTTTGTGTATTTATTGCTTTCTTCCTCTTCTTTCTGCTAAGATCAGGTTTCCCAACTTCCAACCAAAGCCAGCCCCTCATTTCATCAAATTTCGACATAACTAATGTTTCAGGTCGTGTAACCAAAGGTGCAATGGCAACAGAGTGCTCAACTTGCACCAAGATCCCACCTACCCTAGCCCAAGTACTCATTGACTACTCAACCTCAACCATCACACCCCAACAAATATTCAAAGAGATCTCAGTGACAGCAAGAATTTTAGAAAAGAAATCACCATGCAATTTCTTAGTCTTTGGCCTAGGCCATGATAGCCTAATGTGGGCAGAGCTCAACTATATATGGTGGCCGTACAATTTTCATCGAGGAAGACGAGGCATGGATACAGCAAATCAGACGCCGGTTTCCCACGCTGGAGTCGTATCATCTGACATACGATCGATAGCAAGGTGAAGCAGGCGAATCAGCTCATCGATGTTGGCAAGGGACCTGAGTGCACAGCACTTGAGGATCCAAGATAATCTGTCAACTCGCCCTGAAAGGTTTGCCTACTGAAGTTTATGAAACAAAATGGGATGTGATTATGGTTGATGCACCCACGGGTTATTATGACGAGGCTCCCGGCCGAAGGATGAGTACGGCTATATATACAGCCGGGATGATGGCAAGGAATGGGGTGGATGGAGATTAAACTGATGTGTTTGTGCATGATGTGAATAGGGAGGTGGAGGATAAGTTCTCCCAGGCATTTCTCTGCGATGGGTACATGAGGAGACAAGTTGGCAGGTTAAGGCACTTCGTCATTCCCAGCCACACAGATGGCTTGGACAGGTCGTTTTGCCCAGAATCATCCTTCCCCGTTTGTTATTTTCCTTTACATATGTCATATTGTTGGTCCATTTAGTAGGAGTTTGATCCGGTCCAACAGGTGCTAAGAGAGTTTTATAGATCAGACTAAACTTATTTGGTTCACTCAGTCTTTATATTATAACTTTTTATACATATATTATGTTTACGCTATAACTCTTATAATATATTAATATATACTAATATTATATATTATAGCTAATATTTATATATTAAAGATGAAAAACCCTTGGACCAAGACCAGATCGAATGTCTTTCGATCTATAATATTTGGATCCCGACCAAATCCAATTTTGGTCTGATCCGATCAATTTTTCTAATCCAAACTGGCCAAATCTCTCCCCTATTCCCATTTCCGGACATTTGAGTATCTTTTTTCGGTGGATCCAATATGTTTGCTTGACACTCGCTTGAGCGAATATCGCAGAAATTTTGAAATTAGGGTTTCCAACGTCGTTTTGCTATAAATATATTATATTTGACTTTTCTTACACGACTTTTAGCATATTTTGATATATAACAATTGTTAAGTGAGTACTTATTATTTAAGAAAGTAAAAAACCTTAGAGAGAGTGGGTTAACATTGAGTGATCGTAATCTTTTTTTATTAATAAGATTTATACAACTCTGTAGACATAGACAATTTGTCAAACTACATATATTGTGTACTTGATCATGTTTGTTTTTATTTTTATTTGCCATCATTAGTGTGTGTGTGTTTTACACAATAATATACACTTTTACTCTCTCTCATTTTTTAGGTCTTGATCATGTCCACTTTTATTATTTTAGGTCATGTTTGTTTTCAAATGTGAGATGAGATGAGATAAAAATTTAAAAAAGAATAAAATATTATTGTAATATATTTTTTTAATATTAGTTTTATTTTGATATTTGAAAAGTGGTTTTGAAATTTCAAAAAGTTGAATTTTTTTATTATATTTTGTATGAAATTTTGAAAACATATAATGATGGCTTTAAGAAGAGTTTAGAGTTTTTGATTTTGTCTTCCAAAGGAAACCAATCCTTATTAAAATGTGTGAAACCACAATAAGAGAAGATGGGTGTATATTCTCAAGTGGCATATATGTACCAAAATCTAGTTTCTAACATATATAGAAAACCCACTAGCTTTCCGACTTCAATATTTTAGTTAATTTTTCTCATTTCCTTTCTTTCTTTTATTTTCCCCCCTCCCTCATAAGCAATAATATCAATTCGCATCACAAATCTTAACGCTTAAAAGGATTAAAAATGAAATTTCCAAGTTACCAATGAATACCAATATTATACTTTACAAGAATATTTTAAATTATTTAGTAACTAACAATATCGTGCATAAAATGTACATTATAATAAACATGATATTGATTACGAAAGAAAACCCAATAAATAACTCTTCAATAGTAAAATACTATGGGACAGTCAAACCCAAGAAAACTAATTTTATTAAATTGAGATGATTACAAGTAAAGTTCTCAGATCACAAAATCTTTACAACTGGACACTCTTATTTGACAAGACAAACGAATCACTTGTCTTTTACCACGGTAGCTGTTAGAACATTTGATGATCTCTAAACCGTTGTCTTTCCTCTTGGAATCTCTTGTGGTTGAATACGAACACTTAAACTCACATTCGAAGTGTTGAACTCAAGGTTTCAAGGTTCATGTAAATCTACACATGGATTTTGATGATAACAAATGAATTCAAAGAATAAAGGAGTCTCAAGCTCAAGTTGTCTACACAATACAATCAAGCACATCAAGGAACCAAGCATGAGCAAGAAGGGAATAAGTTCACATTAAAATCATAGAGTAATTTTGTAAATCTCTTAAAAATTCGAAATTAGGATTAAGGCTCAAAATAAATATTTTATCATAAAGCATTAAAATACATTTTCCACATGTGCATGAATATTTTGAAAATTAACTTTGAAAATATTAAGATGATTGATTGTCATCTTTCACATGTGCATGATATGATTAAAGGTTTGAACTTTGAAAATATTAAGATGATTGATTGTCATCTTTCACATGTGCATGTTTTATTTGAATATTTTCAAAAGTGGTGGATGCTTTTCTTGACTTATGCAAAAGGTAGATGTCTTTGTTTGAAAATTTTGAAAAGTAAAGTGTGCTCTTTTTGTCATATGCAAAAAGTAAAATATTAGGTTTGAAATTTTTGAAAAGTAAAGTGTGCTCCTTTTGTCACATGCAAAAAGTAAAAAGATTTGATTTGAAATTTTTGAAAAGTGAATGATGATGTCTTGGACATGGGAATCTTTTCAAATTTGAAATTGAAGACTCATTTGCCTATAAATAGCTCACTTGAGTTTTGTAAAAATCACAACAAGAGCTTACACATCTATTGCTAAATTTTGCATCATTCTTTCAAAGCTCTCATTCTCTCTTTTCTAAAGTTTTGAGCCTTAATTCTTGTTCTTGTTGAGAGAGATATAGTTTGTGCTGTATTGTTCTTATTTCACTCATTGAGGAGTGTTTTCTGATAGCCTACCCACTATCAATTCTTGTATCAGTAAGAGGGTGTGTATAACTCTTGTGTGTGTAGAAGGTGTTCTACACGGGGAATAGCTAAATCACCAAGTGTGAGGTGATTGGAAGTAAGAGGGTGCGTATAACCCTTGTGTGTGTAGAAGGTGTTCTACATAGGGAATAGTTGAATCACCAAGTGTGAGGTGATTGGAAGTGTAGAGAGTGTTCTACACGGATTCTTTGGAGCGGTGCTGCTCAAAGGTGTAATAGGTTTCTATCTCCACCTAAAGGAGATTGAATAGTGGATTTGGGAATCCTCAAGGGGTAGCTTGAGGCGAGGACGTAGGCAGTGGGGCTGAACCTCGTAAAAATACTGAGTTTGCTTTCTCTTACCCTACTCTTTATATTTCCTACTGCTTTATATTTTGGTTATATTTTATATTGTATATTTAGTTTATAAGTATTAATTTTTTAATATAACCCAATTCACCCCCCCTCTTGTGTTAGTCATCTGGGCAACAATTGGTATCAGAGCTAGTTGACCTGTACTGTTCATACAGGCAGATCACTCATGGGAACTCTCGCTTGTGACTGTGTCACCGAAGCAAGACTCTCCGACCATGGGTGACGGTGCACCGGTAGAGACGGTGGCCGGCTAGTCTGGTAGGTACAGTTGTTAGGTGACATAGGTGCGGCCTATGGTCAGTAACAATTGGTATCAGAGCTAGAGCTCTGTTATAAGATTAACTATCTTTTGAGTTAAGATCTTATGGCTAACATTGCAGCTTCATTTGGTGAAGGTCAATCTAGCAGTCGGCCTCCACTCTTTTGCGGAGACAATTACTCATTCTGGAAAGTTAGAATGAGAATATTCCTTCAGTCTCAAGGCCGAGAAATCTGGAAATGCATTGTAAATGGACCTTATATTCCAACAAAAGTGGTTGATGGAGTAAAGGTCAAAAAGGAAGAAGAAGAGTTTGATCGTGAAGACGATAGACTTTATACTTTGAATTTAACTGCCATGAATTTATTATATAATGCTCTCAATGGTAATGAGTTTAATAGAGTAATGATTTGCGCTACAGCAAAGGAAATTTGGGATAACTTGGAAGTTACTTATGAAGGAACTTCTCAAGTCAAGGAATCAAAAATTTATATTCTTACTCATGAATATGAAATGTTTAAGATGAATGATGATGAATCTATTTCTAGTATGCACACTCGTTTTACTAACATCATAAACAGCTTGACAGCTCTTGGCAAAGTTTATTCCAAAGTGGAGATAGTAAGAAAAATTCTCAACTCTCTACCAAAACGTTGGGAGTCAAAAGTGACAGCGATTCTTGAAGCTAGAGACCTCAAGAAGCTCGAAGTGAATGAACTCATCGGGTCACTTATCACCCATGAGTACACATTGAAAAGAGGAGAAGAAGAAGGAAATTCAAAGAAGAGTTTGGCACTTAAAGCTGTTCCACATGAAAGTGAAAGTGATGAAGATGAGGAAAATGACGACAAAGATGAAGAAGTTGCGATGATAATAAGAAGAATTCAGAGGTTCTTAAAGAAAAATAAAACTCCTCCAAGGAAATCCTTCAATAAGTTTTCCAAGAAAGATTCAGGTAAAAATGACACTTTAATTTGTTATAAATGCAATAAACCTGGTCATATCAAGCCAGATTGTCCTCTGCTAAAGAAAGATCGAAACAAAGGCAAAAAAGCAATGAAAGCTACGTGGAATGATGATTCAAGTAGCTCAGATAGTGAAGCAAGCAATGGAGAATCAGCAAATCTTTGTCTTATGGCTAAAGATGACATTGAGGTAACAAATTTTGATAATATTGAAGATCCTTCATATGAAGAATTGCAAAATGTTTTAGAAGAGGTATATGAGGAATTTGAAAAATTGGGTATCAAGTATACTACTTTGAAAAAGAAAAATTCTTCTTTAACAAACGAAATTGATATTTTAAGAAAAGAAAGTATTGTTTTGAAAGATGAAAATCTTGAGTTGAAGAAAAAGAAAACTGATTTAGAAAATATTATTGAAAACTTTACAAATGGAAAAAGAAATTTTGAAAAACTTCTTGGTAGTCAAAGATGTGTTTTTGACAAGGCAGGCTTGGGATACATGCCAAAACAAAAATACAAATCTTATAAAAACTTCTTTGATAATCCTTCTACATCAAAGTCCAATATTCAAAATTCTTTTCATAAAAATAATTTTGTTAAAAAAGGATACTATTATAATCACTCAAGTTATTCATATATGTCACATGCTATTTGCAATTTTTGTAATAGCAATGGTCATAATTATTTTGCTTGTCCTATTAGAAGAAAACATACAATGACTATTAGGGCCATATGGGTACCTAAAAATTTTATTTATTCTAATACTAATAAATAAAGGACCCAAAGAACTTGGGTACCAAGAATTTTTTTTAATTGCTTTTGTAGGTATGCATGAAGTCGTCTACAGGTAAAAGTAAATGGTTTTTAGACAATGGATGCTCAAGATACATGACATGAGACAAAACTAAATACATTGACTTCACTTCTAAAGAAGAAGGATGCATGATATTTGAAGACAATTCAAAAAGGAAGATCGTGGAAATAGAAAGAAAGATCATCAAGACTTAGTACAAGATGCAACCAAACAGTGAAAATATGTGAAAGATCATCCAGTAGAACAAATTCTAGGAGAACCTTCACGATATGTAAGTACTTGATCGTCTCTTAAAAATATTTATAATCACACTGTTTTTCTATCTCAAATTAAATCCAAAATATTGATGAAGTACTTATTGATAAATCATGGATTCTAGTTATGCAATAAGAGTTAAATCAATTTGAAAGAAATAATGTATGGACATTTGTTCCTAGACCTAAAAATTATGCTGTTATTGAAACAAAATGGGTTTTTAGAAATAAGAAAGATGAGTCTAAAATCATCACTAGAAACAAGGCTCGACTTGTAGCCCAAGGTTTCAATCAAGAGGAAGGAATCGATTATGATGAGACATATGCACCAGTCACAAGATTATAAGTTATTCGAATGCTACTTGCATATGCTTGTTATAAAGATTTCAAATTTTTTCAAATGGTTGTTAAAAGTGTTTTCTTAAATAGTTTTTAAAAGGTTTTTCAAGAGGAAAGATCGATATAACTCTTTTAATCAAATATGAATAGAATGATATTCTTCTAGTTCAAATTTATGTAGATGATATAATATTTGGTGCTACTAATGAAAATATGTGTCAAGATTTTGCTAAGAATATGCAGAAAGAATTTGAAATGAGCATAATGGGAGAACTTAATTTCTTTCTCGGATTGCAAATCAAGTAATTGGAACATCAATGAGTCCAACCACTAAACTTGATAAAGATGAAAGCGGTAAGCCAGTTGACTCAAAGGTATATCGAGGTATGATTGGTAGTTTATTATATTTGATAACTAGTAGACCTGATATTATGTTCAGTATATGTTTATGTGCACGTTTTCAATCATTTCCGAAACAATCTCATTTGATTGCAGTCAAGCAGATTTTTTAGATATTTTGCCAGTACCATTGACTTAGAGTTATGGTATCCTAAACACACTTCTTTCGATCTTATTAGTTATTCAGGTACCGATTATACTAGTTGCAAAGATGATCGAAAAAGTTTTAGTAGAACATGTCTTTTCTTAGGTCCTGCACTTGTTTCATGATTTAGTAAAAAGAAAATTCTATTGCACTATCTACTGCTGAGGCAGAATATGTTGCTGCGAGTAGTTGTTGTGCTCAAGTTCTTTACATGAAACAACAACTTGAGGATTTTAAACGTATGTACAATCACATTCCAATCAAATGTGATAATACAAGTGCTATAAATCTTTCAAAGAATCCAATACAACAATCTCGGACCAATGTGCAGAAGGGCGATATTGCATTAGAATTCACTAGTACACATGATCATTTGGCAGACATTTTTACAAAACCCCTACCAGAAGATAGACTACGCATGATTAGAAGAGAAATAGGAATTATGCATGCCATCAATATCTGCTAGATACTTTTATTCCATTAACTCAAATGACCTACATAAACTTGAGGTTCTTAGCCTCATGTTTGAGACGCTCATTCTCTTCATACAATATCATGTCCTCCCTATCCATGGGAACTGGCAAGCGGAATGAAGAATCCAATAGTGATTTCAACCGTTTATTCTTCTGTCGAACGATTCCTTCCCTTATGTGAGACTCTTGAACAATTCGTTGAAGTACAACAATTTGTTCTTTAAGCTTTTCAACCTCATGATTTTTGACTTGTAGCCGTTGGGAAAAAGCAACAATAGAGGATGAGTAGCGAGTACCGAGACTCACCAAGTCGTAGATAGCATCGGAGTCTGGCTTATTAGCCAAACTATTGTTCTCTTGCTGCAACATGGCGCCAATGGTAGCTGCAGAAAGGACATGAGATTGAGATGTAGAATAATGAGCCATTGAGAAAAGAATTGAAAACTTAAAGCGAGAATATTGAAGGAATGCAGATGAGTTATAGAGATGAGAATAAGATTTGATGCAAATCGGATGAACTTTAAAACTGATTTTATAGAGATAGCATAAAGAACAAGACAAACTATTGTCTCTTCAAATCTTATTAGTCAAAAGAAATATAAGATATGTTGGACACACATTGTCAAAAGTTTTCTTACTAGAAAAACGGTTCTCTGCTCCTATCATGGCATTGACGGCCTTAGGAGAGAAGATTGATGGTTGATGCGTCAAGGGTTCCTGATTCAAGTCTGGAACATTAGTGGAAGAGAATTGTTCGGCCATTCTATCGTTATGGAGAAACAGAACTTAGGTCAAGAAGCGATGTTTTTTTTTGGTATCCGATAGGTGAAAATGATTTTTTTATAGAAACTCAGAGTCTTCAAACCCATTTGTCAACAACATCAGGCGATTGATTTAAATCTGCTTTCGCACCGACTACTAGAGCTAGGCCTCCAACCTTTACAGGTTTTGTCAAATACGCGTGGCTCCGCACCGCATTGCCAGAGCTAAGCCTGCAGCTTTTGCTGTCTTTGTCGGACACGAATAATTTTAATTATTCAACTTCAAATCTCTGGACAATCTAATTCGTCAATAACATCAAGCGGATTTAAATCTTCTTCCGCACCGAGATGATAAAATTCGGCTTCAACCTTTGCAGGTTTTGTCGGACACGGGTGGTTCTAACTTCTACAGTCTCTACTAACGCAGCGTTTTATTTGTCTGTTAGTTATTGTAGGAATATATCTTATTGAGATAATTATGATTCCTTTTTAATGATGCCAAAAGGGGGAGAAGTTTTAGACTAGAACATTAACATTGTTTAAATTGCTAAACTTGTTATATATACTTGGAATTATGTTTATATTTTTGCTTGAAAAACTAACGCACATTCTCAGGGGGAGCTTAAGTATTCATACAGGTTTCAAGTTCTATCAAGTATTTGTCATCATCAAAAAGGGGGAGATTGTTGAACTCAAGGTTTCAAGGTTCATGTAAATCTACACATGGATTTTGATGATAACAAATGAATTCAAAGAATAAAGGAGTCTCAAGCTCAAGTTGTCTACACAATACAATCAAGCACATCAAGGAACCAAGCATGAGCAAGAAGGGAATAAGTTCACATTAAAATCATAGAGTAATTTTGTAAATCTCTTAAAAATTCGAAATTAGGATTAAGGCTCAAAATAAATATTTTATCATAAAGCATTAAAATACATTTTCCACATGTGCATGAATATTTTGAAAATTAACTTTGAAAATATTAAGATGATTGATTGTCATCTTTCACATGTGCATGATATGATTAAAGGTTTGAATTTTGAAAATATTAAGATGATTGATTGTCATCTTTCACATGTGCATGTTTTATTTGAATATTTTCAAAAGTGGTGGATGCTTTTCTTGACTTATGCAAAAGGTAGATGTCTTTGTTTGAAAATTTTGAAAAGTAAAGTGTGCTCTTTTTGTCATATGCAAAAAGTAAAATATTAGGTTTGAAATTTTTGAAAAGTAAAGTGTGCTCCTTTTGTCACATGCAAAAAGTAAAAAGATTTGATTTGAAATTTTTGAAAAGTGAATGATGATGTCTTGGACATGGGAATCTTTTCAAATTTGAAATTGAAGACTCATTTGCCTATAAATAGCTCACTTGAGTTTTGTAAAAATCACAACAAGAGCTTACACATCTATTGCTAAATTTTGCATCATTCTTTCAAAGCTCTCATTCTCTCTTTTCTAAAGTTTTGAGCCTTAATTCTTGTTCTTGTTGAGAGAGATATAGTTTGTGCTGTATTGTTCTTATTTCACTCATTGAGGAGTGTTTTCTGATAGCCTACCCACTATCAATTCTTGTATCAGTAAGAGGGTGTGTATAACCCTTGTGTGTGTAGAAGGTGTTCTACACGGGGAATAGCTAAATCACCAAGTGTGAGGTGATTGGAAGTAAGAGGGTGCGTATAACCCTTGTGTGTGTAGAAGGTGTTCTACATAGGGAATAGTTGAATCACCAAGTGTGAGGTGATTGGAAGTGTAGAGAGTGTTCTACACGGATTCTTTGGAGCGGTGCTGCTCAAAGGTGTAATAGGTTTCTATCTCCACCTAAAGGAGATTGAATAGTGGATTTGGGAATCCTCAAGGGGTAGCTTGAGGCGAGGACGTAGGCAGTGGGGCTGAACCTCGTAAAAATACTGAGTTTGCTTTCTCTTACCCTACTCTTTATATTTCCTACTGCTTTATATTTTGGTTATATTTTATATTGTATATTTAGTTTATAAGTATTAATTTTTTAATATAACCCAATTCACCCCCCCTCTTGTGTTAGTCATCTGGGCAACACGAAGTATGCTCTCACTCAAACCCTACAAATTGAGTATCTCGAAAATTTTCTCTTACACGGATACTTGAAATCCTTTCTTAGCTTCAAGCTCTCAACAATATTTGTGAAAGTATTTTCGAAGTGTTGAAACAAGCCTTCAATCGAACCCCTTTATAAATACACAATGCAGCATTTGGCTTATATTAAAATTTTGCTAACGACTTTATCCAGTCATTCAATATGTTACGTTGTTAGCAGGTTGCAAACATATCGGATTGAAACAATTGGATGTTACCGAATTTAAGTCTACTTCGATATCTTTAATTATGTTTTATTAATCTGATCACTTGATATTTTCAGCTAATTCTGAGATTTGAATATTTATCTTGGTCCTTGAATTCTTTGAATCACTTATCTTGAAATGGGAAGTTCACAATAAGAATTAGAATACAATTCGGATTCTACCCAATCTACTTGTTCGGATAAACTTTAGAGTCTTAAATTAAATTAAATTCATCCAATTGTTCAGAATTCAAAACATAGTCAACTAATCCTAGCTAACACGAAATTTACATTTACAAAAACCTTGAGTCCTATCACAAATGTGAGAACCAACAGAAGAAAAGGTTGCTGGTTTTTTAATTTTTTATTTTATAGAACTAAGCTTATATGCCCAACATCAAAATGAATTACCTTTTGTCACTACAAAAAAAAAAAATGTATCTTTGACGAAGTATTTGCTGTAAAGATGACTATTTACTGTAAAAATAGACTTATTTTAGCTAGAAATAGCGATTTTGGCATAGAATAACTGGTCACGAATAGCTAGTTTTCTTGTAGTGTGTTGAAAAGTAAGTTATCCAAATGGTTAAGCCTTCTCTATTTCTCATATTCAGAATGGATCTCTAACCTTAAATCAAAAAGTGAAAGATACTTCAAAAATGCATTACGATTGTGCACATTGCACAAGAGAATATATTTTTTGGGAAGTCGGCTATGAGAGAAATTATCAAGTTATCAATGAGTATACATGAAACTTGGGTGTTTTCAGATTATCTCATTGTCTAGTTGATTCATGCCCATTTCTTGATAATTCAATTGGTTTCTATTTTTATGTTTGCTCTCTCTTTTCGGGGGACGGAGAGAGAGATACTAAGGACTGTTTCTAAGATCACCAAATACATGTTACTACAGTCAAGAACAAGATTAACACTTGACAATAAATCTTAATGTTACATATGCAGGGTTGACAATCAAAGCCATTTCATCCATAGCCCCAAAACAAAAAATGAAATTAGTTTGTTCACATCTCCAGCAAGTGTTTCCTATGACCTTTTTAATACGTTGAAGAAGCGAGCAAAATAACAACTGGGACATAATGAGTATGACCTTTTTAGGACCAAGTATTCTGATGGTCTACAATGCCTTGGTCATGTGCTAAAAAACTTCATATATGCATAAATGAATCAATTAGGCATGCTTGCCTAAAAATAATAGTTTTGAAGTTTTAAAGGGATAGATTATCAACAACAAAAGTAATAGTAGTGACAACTAAAAAGGAAAAGTAAACTAATAAAAGGAATACAATTTATAAGCTAGCACCATTTAATTTCACATCAAGATTGCTTGAGAATATATAGGAGAAAAATTGAAATATAACTTCTTTCTAAGGGATGCAGCTAACTTAACTACATTTCCACTAAAATGCATAAAAAAGTTTTTACCTAGACAAAAGGATGGCAATAGGCCTAGGGCCTAGACCACCAATTAGGATCTAGATAGGAAGCCCATGGTTGGGTGTCAGGCACACACCCAACACATGGGAATTAGCAACAGCACAAAGCCAGGAAATCAAGATAGCCCAAGTATACAAGTGCTGGTGGCTGGATAGTCCTAAGCAATTCAAGCACGTTAGACAAAGGCACACCGCATTAGATGAAAAGTACATTGCATTAAATGGAGAGCATGCTACATTTAATGGAAAGTGACGAGGAGCACAGAATGGCACGACTGACAGTACTGTAACCTGACGATAAATTGACGAGAAATGCAGCAGGAGACACAGGAGACACAGGCGACACCCCCAAATTTCCTTTACCAGGAGATATGCTCGGCTAGGTATATAAGCAACGATACACCTTACAAGGGGAGCTCTTGATCTCTTTTCTCTCTTTCTCATGAACACTTAGCCCAGTTCGGATTCAAGAGTGAACTCATCTCATCTCAACTCATCTCAAACTTATTATTATACTTTTTTAAATCTCCAAACAAAATATAATAAACAACTCAATTTTTTCAAATTCCAATTCAACTTTTTCAAATTTCAACACAATAATAACATTAAAAAATAATATTATAATAATATTTTATTCAACTTTCAAAACTCATCTCATCTCAGCTTCCAATCCAAACTGGGCTTAAGCTCTCGTATTATATATACTAACTTAAGTATCAGAGATATCATGGCTCTCTTGAACCCTCCACTCACCTTTAGTGTACACTGATCCTAGACAGAGTCTTTGCAACATGGAGTTATTAAGGCTCACAGAACACAACATAAACAAATCCTGTCAAGAAAATGCGAATTAAACGCTTAAATCCAAAATAACGCAGAAAATAAAAAGAGGAAAGAAATTTGGAAATATGACTAGTGTGCATTTGTACCTATAGTTTAGAAGCGATACTGTAAGGGCATTACGCAAAGACTTTGGCAGTTTTTGTTAGATATCTGTTCTTGAAGGTGTGGATGTAATTGAATAGGGGAGTAGAATTGTAAAACTATATTCATTGTGATGTGTAATGAGAGTGGATGACAAGTGTTTGTAAAAAGGATTAAGAGAATCAAAAGTTTGTATTGCAATAAGGCTTTTGAGGGAATTCCTAAACCTCCGTACATTCAGACCATTGGACAATGGGAGACGTTAGGGATCGGTCCGTCCGATTCCTTTGAAAAATAGCCTATCAATAAAACACAATAAAAATATAATAAAAAATTAAAAAATACAATTAAAAAATACAATAAAAAAATAAAATTAAAAAAACATAATAAAAAATAAAAACATAATAAAAAAATAAAATAAAATGATTTAAATGGGTGTTCGGCTTCAATTCAGACGGCGTCGGCGTCGGCGTCGGCGCCGCCAGCGGTGGGGCTAAGGCTGCGTGAAACTAGGGGTGTTCATCCGGGCCGGGTACAATCCGGGCCGGGTTGTACCCGGCCCGGTTTAAAATTTTATTTATTTCTTAACATTTTTAAATTTTTTTTTTAAAAATGTTTAAGGAAATTTCAAATCCGGGTTCCGGATTTGAAAATCCGGAACCCGGATGAACACCCCTACGTGGGACACACCGAAAGTCGTCGTTGCAGGGGTGGAGTCGCCGGACGCCGGCGGTCCCACCTCCGGCAAAGACGCCGGCGGTCCCACCCCCAGCAAAGACGCTGGCGTCCGTTTTTCAAGGGGATCGGACGGATCGATCCCCAATATTTCTCTTGAACAATTTCTAGATCATTTTTTTTTACTCACCTTTTCCCATATATGCAAAACACTACAGAGTCACAGACTCTGTAACAAACTTCCTAAGATTGAAATGAAAATAACGGTAACATAAATTGCATCGTTTTGGTGTTTTTAGTCCTAAAACGTTGCGTGTTACAAGACAAGAATGCATACTTGAACTACTAATTACAATGTTGAGTATTGCAACCTATAAGTAATAACCCAGACTTCAATCCAAATGCTCTGTTTTATTCAACTTTAAAATGATGTGCTTTACTTGATCTAGCAATGACATCGTTTCCAGTTCAAGGTTTCCGGTTCAAGACTTGCTCTTCGCTTCAGTTCGTAGGATCTCATCTCCAATTCTCACTTGAGTACTGCTATAGGAAAACGGGAGATGTGAAACCGGCGATGCCACGTCAGCTCCTCTTTTTTTTTTTTTAAAAAAAGTTGAAAGACCCAAAATTAATTAGGAGGAAAAAAACAATATGCCCCCATTCGCACCTCCATTCCTTTTTGTGTCGTTCGTCCCCATACCTGGTTTCTCTCTGTCTCGCTCTCTCTCTCAAGATCAAATCATAGAAAAACCTTTGAGCCCCTCTGTGTCTCAACTGCAACTTTTTAGAGTTTTTGTTTGAGCTAAAAAATGCAGGTCTTGTAGATGGTTTTGAGCTATCTTGTAAATGGATACGCAGCTCTGTTCAGTGCCCGCGCCTCTCCGCTCGATCTATAGTTGAAAAGGTGAGTTCGGACTCTGTTATTTCTTTATTTATTTTTATTTTCCCATTTATAAAACTATTTTAGCACATTATTTTTAATCCCCCTCTAGTTGGGTTGGAATGCCTGATTTCGGGTGATTGTGTTTTACCGGTTGACGTTTTGAAATCCAAGTTAGGCTTGCTGTCACTGCTGTCAAAGGATTAAACCCACCATTGATAAGTTTGTTGTCACTGCGTTGTGAATAACATTTTCGTATTTCAGTCTTGTGGTAGGCTTCTGGGTCTAAGAGTGATTCATTATGATTCTTTCCTACGATAGTTCTTAAGAGTGGGTGTATATATTTGACTTCAGATCGGATTATTGGTTAAAATCATCCTGATATTGATTTTAGCGACTGGGTTGTAATAAATTCAAATGCCTAAGCTCTTGTATGATGTATATATATTTGACTTCGAACAGAATTATTGGTTAAAATCATCCTGATATTGATTTTAGCAACTGGGTTGTTAATAAATTCAAATGTCTGTTGTATATTCAGCAACTTGATTTACGTTATCTGAAAGATGGAGTTGAATTTTTATATGTTCAATATTCTAATTTCCAATATTTTTGAAATGTGGTTTATTTTGTTTGTTAATTACCGGGACTCAAACAATGGAAATGATGAATTTTTAGCATGGTGCCGACAGGAAAAACCTGCAATTTATTGTGTTTATTAATTACTTTTTTTTTCAAGTCCCTCATTAAAAAAAATAAAGTCAATTTAATTTTTTTTTTATTTCAAATCCTTCTTTAATTTTTTATTTAACTTGTTTGTGTAGGAGAAGAAGTTAAGCAATAGAAATGTTGAGTCCCGGCTATGTGGGCAAGATCTTGTTGAAGGGAGATTTTGGTGCTGCTTTTTGAGCGGATTGCACGTTAAGATTTTGGTGCATGGTTTTCTGGGTTTTGGGATGGGTCTTGCACGTTGGGATTTGATACTTGTTAATTTGTTATTTTTTTATTATTAGCTTAAAACATTACTTCCGGAAGGGATTTTCTGGGTTTTTTTTCTTTTTTTTTGCTTAAAGCCTGGGGATTTTCTGATTATTGCATAATGATTATTTGAAACTTTTTGAGCGGATTCGTGACCATTTGTCTATCAGAGATTTAATGTTTAAATGAATGAATGATCTGAAATAGCAGTTAAGAATTTTAGATAAATTCTCACCTAAATATTGAAAACAGTGAAGAATAATACATGCAAAATAATGTATCAAGACTATGCTCAAGACTCACAATCAATCTAATTGTGCTCACTAAAAGGATCAAGAAATTAAAAACATTCAGAGATATTTATGGTCTTTATAAACCAAACATTGGATAAAACAACTTCTGTCTTAATAGGTACGGGAAAGTCCATTAAAAACGGGGATTTGGGTTGGGGAGAATTAGGCCCCGCTTGGATTTGGAGATGAAATGAATTGAGATGAGTTTAGTTTATTTTTTAATATTATTATTATTTTGGAATTTGAAAAAAGTGTGTTGGGATTTGAAAAAGGTGTATTGAGATTTGAAAAAGGTGTATTGAGATTTGAAAAAGGTGTATAGGAATTTGTGTTTTGTATAAAAAATTATAAAAATATAATGATAAAATGGAAGTGAGTTGAGATGAGCTCAACCCACTTCTCAATCCAAGCAGCCCTAATTGCATTGGGGATGGAGGGAATGGAGATGGACGGAAGACGAAGTGCAGACGAAGTGCAGACGAAGTCCTAGGGTGCTCGCTCTCTGTGGGTTGGGGAGAATTAATTGCGATGCGAAATTTCAATTTTGAAATGGCGAAACCGGTTTTTGCTTTATTTAAATTTTAAACGACGACATTTTCAATTTAACTTGTAGGCCCGGTTTCGCAGGTTACGCCTTTGCCGGTTTCCTTTAACATTTTCCGAGGAGAGGAAAAGCTAGCTGCACGTGGTATCAACCCCTTTGAGATGTAATGTCGTAGATAGGGCGTGTGCTTCAAGTTTTAGACAACGCGTATGTATTACTATATATAAAAGCGGTGTGATATGATCTCGGCATGACATTCTATTCATAAAAATAGATTATTATTAACAGTATTTAAAAACGATATTTTATTATGATCTATTATAATTTTTAAATTTTATTTTTTTTATTATATATAAATATATAAATCGATTCAAAACTCTATTTAAAAATATTAATTTAATATTTATATTATTTCATCAAAATAAATCGTCTTATAAATCATTTCAAATTTCTCTACTATAAAACATTATCTTTCTTTAAATCTCTCTTTCTTATATACTTGAAGTGTTATATTTATAGAGCGGTAATCTTTTTAGAAATAATGTTTCATTCTGAACTGTTATAACTTTTAAATTTAATTTATTTTCTTACATATAAAGATATAAACCAACTTAAGACTCTATCAAAAAGTACTATTTCAACATTTATAATGTTTTATCAAAATACATCGTCTTATAAACCGTTTCAAATTTCTCCACTACAAAATTATACCTTTCTCTAGATTTCTCTCCTCCGTATACTTGAAATGATATATTTATAGAGAAATAATCCTTTTAAAAGTAAGACTTTATTATAAATTATTGTAACTTTTAAATTTTATTTTTTTCTTACATATATAGATATAAATTGATTCAAGACTCTTCTAAAAAATGTTATTTCAACTTTTATATTATTTTGTCAAAAAAAATTATCTTATAAACTGTTCTGAATTTATCCACTAGAAAATCTTATTTTTCTCTAGATCTCTCTTCCTCATATATAACATATATAATAATTAGCACATTACGCAAATTATAGAATCATAAATATAAAAGAAGAAGAAGAAGCATAGATGTTCATCGAAGGTTGGCTTCGATTGGAGCACATGACGGCTTGAGGGTGAGGCTACTAATGATACATATACAAATTGTTTTTTATAATTTGTTATATAATCATATTGTTAATTATTATTTTTTTATAAAAAGTATGTTATTCGTATTATATAAAAATGTGTTTAATTTAAAATATCATTATAACATAATTATATGTGTATTAATTTTTAAAAAAGATATTATTTATATGTACAATTTTACTTATATAACCATACATGCTAAGAACAGATTAACTAATATTATTTATATTTGACTTTAACTATTTGTTCAAGTTAATCCTATCAAATTCTCATATTGGATTATTAATTTATTCATTATATAGTAATGAGTAATTAAAAATTAAAAAAATTAATTAATTTAATTATTAATTAATTTAATTTTCTCATATTTTACCATTCTATCTATTATATATTATTTAGTAATTATATTCTAATTAAATTATGGGTTAAAAGAGAGGAAAATAATTGATGTGGAGTTCTTTGAAAAAAAAAATGATGTGGAGTAGAAGAGAGAGAAATAATTGATAAAATATACATTTAGTATATCTACAATAACTTGCAAATTAGAAAATAATTTTAACATTCATTGTAACTAAAATTTAAATATTTAAACTTTAATTAATCTATTGTGATGATTTTTAGGAGGCTAATTATTAAATATACGATGGATTTAGCCTACTAAGAATGCTTTAATGTCTCAATTATTGAAAATGATAAAAAATTAAGATTTAAACTAAAAAAATATTGATAAAACGGGATTATCATCCAATGTAGTAATAATATAATATCATTATAAGATACATTTAAGTATTTATTTTTTAAATCTTTGTAATAAATTGAGCTTCATTATATATCTTTATGTATATAAAGTGACTATCTAAAGAAAAATCTTGTTTTAACGGAAAATCTTACTTTTCTATTAAAGTTAACACTTTCCATCTATTTTTGTTAAAATAAATACTGTATTTAATAAGAAATATTATTTTAAATACAACCCATTAATTCTATTAATCACCGAAATAATATTCTTGACATTAAATTTAATTACACCACTTCAATTTTCTATAACAATAAATTTTTCATTTAATTTTTTTTTATATAAAATAAATATAGAATATTAATAATAGTATAGAATATATAACAATATATATAAATAAACATTCATAATAATATAACAATGCAATCATCACTTAGAGATGTTAATTTATAAGTTAGAGAGTTTGATTTTATTCATGAAAATTTATTCTTATTATATGATTAATAATTTCATTTTTTAAAAATTATTTTATAATTTTAAAATGAATGTATTATTTATTTATTTGTTGAGATGATAAATATATGGTATATACAATTAATTGTAATTATATTAAATTGGTAATAATAGACAATAAATATAATTAATATATTATATATGTTTGATATTTCAATTGATATTTAATTGAAATATATATGATCTAATAAATTTACATATTTAAGATTAAAATTTCATTTTATAAATTATAATATAACATTCTTTTATATAAATTATAAACTACATAATTCATTTTTTTTTAATTATATTATTTCTTAAAAATAATCACATAACTAAAAAAATTGTGGATGATTTAAGTTTATATAGATCTAGAAAAACTCAAAGACTAAAAACATAAGTATTTTAATGTCCTATCTTTCAAGGTTGTGCAAAATGACGCAAATATTAGATCATCGTCTTAGAATTATAAAAATATAATATTTTGGACGAATCTTTTATTAAAATTTCAATCAAAATTATCTCAAACAAATTTGATAAAACTATAAGTTATGTTTATTTATGAGACTATCTTATTGTTTTTATTAATACTTTTTTTTATAATATATGAAAATGTATAATTATTTATCATCTATTTAATTATGAATAATCTTCTAATTTTTGTTAGAAATTAAACTAGATAAACGTGCTTTGTACGTTACTTTTATCTAGTATATATATATATATAAATATTATAATAATATAAGGGGAGACAGTGAATGACCCCCCCCCCCCGGCGCGCGCGCCCCACATGTATTCCTCTCCACCCGCTCTGTGTTTTTCTTTCTCCTCTCTTTTCTTGTTTTCCCATTTATTCTATATTAATAATTCATTTTCGTCTCAAACTCTTAAATAGAGAGTTTGAGTCTAGTTTATAGACATAGACGAAGAATAAAAGAAATGAAAAGAAAGAAAAAAAGTTATTGAAAAATAAAGAGTTCTAAATATTTTCTCTTATAATAGTAGTTTTTATTTTAGCTTTATAACACGTTATCAAAGAAAATAAGTTCTTGAGAAATAAAGAGTTCTAAATATTTTCTCTTAAATTTTCTCTTACAATAGTAGTTTTTATTTTAGTTTTATAACATGTTATCAGCACGAAATTCTACTGATACTGAAGCTAGTAGTTTTTACTTCAAGTAAGTTTTTAAATATATTATTTGCAGTCATCGAGATGAATATGAAATGTAATATTGCTGAATATCACTTAATAAAATGTTTCTTTTATTCTGATGATTATGTGAATATATTTTTTAGATCCACAGATTTATTTTTGTGATTCATATATATAAAATGTTAAGTCTTATAAAATTGAGATTTATTATTATTAACATTTCTGAAAAAAAGTTATTTATCCAAGATCCTTGATGAGATCTATTTGGATATGATGAAATTGAAAAATACAACCAAAGAAGAAAACTACATGTCCCTATAGGACCGTGATGTATATCTCATAATGAAAAATCATCTTAGTTTGTGAAATGATTTAAGGCAGAGATATGAACACCAGAAGATGTAATTCTCCCAAAAGATCATTATGACTTATTGCACCTGAAATTGTAAGATTTTAAAAGTGGTAGTGAATATAACTCTACACTCTTTAAAATCAGTTCAATATTAAAATTATGCAGTGAAAAAGTCACTGATGATGATATTTTAAAAGAAGACATATTATTTTTCATATCTCGAATGTGCTCCTGCAGTAGCAATATCGAGAGCAAAAGTTCAACAAATATTCTGTACTTTTATTTTGTCTTCTAAGTGAATGGGCTAAATAATGAGTTTTTGTTAATAAATCATCAGTTACGTCCTATTAATGATATTGGATTTACACCATTCTTATAAGTGAGCGGTGCATCCTTTCAAACGAATCAATGGCGTAGACGTGGTAGAAAAACTATAGAAATGTTGGTCCCAGAAGCGATAACACTAAAAATGATAATAATATACCGTATCACCAGAAGTGATCCAATTCAAATAAGGGTAAAGACCCTCAGAATAATTCTTCATAGAAAGATGAAAATGTTTGTCATACATGTGGTATGACTGAACAGTGGTCACGTACCTGTTGTACGGCCAAGCATTTGATTTACTTATACTAAATTTTTATACATTATAAAGTTTTATCATGTTTTGAAATAACAAAAAGTCGGTGCCTAAAGCATGACAATAAATGATTTGGGATAATAAAACTCTACCTAAATTTGATCTTCTTACAAATGAATGAACCAAAAGTTTAGAAGGTTACATATTTGTAAAGTGTTGCAAATCAATTATTGAATGTATTTACTAACACTAAATGTGTTGTAAAATCATATATTATTGCTGTTAATGCTTAAGTAAAAATTGAAATATCTGAAAGACAAGTTGTTAAAACAACAATAGATAAGTCTAAGATACATCTGAAGTATTAAAAATTTATTAGTGTAAAAGAAAAGAAATCGGTACTTCTGAAGAGACCGTAACCACAAAATAAATAATAAGATCTATCCAAACATTATGTATAAAATACAAACCTTTTGAAGAGGGAACTCCTAAAGAGTACAAACCTCCTAAAGAGTACAAACCTCCTGAAGAGTACAAGCCACCTGAAGAGAAACTTCTGAAAAGTACAAACCTCCTGAAGAGAAACTTCTGAAAAATATAATCCTCCTGAAGAGAAAACTCCTGAATAAACTTTTCATGAAATGTTTTCTCCTAAAAATGAACAAATACTTGAAAATAATGAGATATTAATTCATTTCATGAGTACTGGAAAAATTCTAAATAGAAATAAAACTGTTGTCGACAACATATTTTCATATGTGATGGCCCTTAACATTACCAGAAGTAGTGAAAAAAGTGAGTCAAGAATCGTCGAAGAATGTCGACTTAGAAATGATTGGCCAAAATGGAAAACAGCTATTGAAGCTGAATTAAACTCGCTAATAAAGTGAGATGTATTTGGACCTGTTGTCCAAACACCAAAGGATATAATACTTGTCAGATAGAAGTGAGTATTTATACGAAAGCGTAATTAGAAAAATGAAATTGTATGGTACAAAGCACGGTTTGTTGCACAATATTTCTTACAGAAATCCGAGATTAGTTATGAGGAAACATATTTCCTCGTTATGAATGCAATCACATTCAGATTTTTAATTGGTTTGGTTATTACAAAAGGATTAGATATACGGTTAATGAATGTGGTCACTGCATATTTATAAGGATCATTAGATCATGACATACAATGCTTGAATCATCTAATCTAAGTACATTTAGAAGTATATACTTTATAAAGTTTCAAAAATATTTATATGGATTAAAACAATCTGGACGCATATAGTATAATTGAATCAACGAGTATCTATTGAAAGAAGAATTTGAGAATAATCTTATATGTCCATGTGTTTTTGTCAGAACCCGAATTTGCCATTATTGTAGTTTACATTGATGATTTACCTTATTAGAACTCATGAAGAGATCACAAGGACTACTATAAATTCAAGGAATGCATTTGAAAAATAAATATCTTATTATTCAAATACTAGATGAATTACAAAAATTTGAGATTTTTTGCCTCATCTCTCAAATGCATTTGCTCTTCATAAAGCAACATGTCATCCTTATCTAAAGGATTAGACAGTCGAAATGAAGAAACAAGCAAATATTTTAAATCCTTATTTTGTTACTTTAATTCTACAACTTTGTTGTTAGAGTCTTGAACGAGTCGTTAAAGTATGGAAACCTTCTGGTTAAACTCCTCAATCTCACGATTTTTGGATTGTAACCAGTCAGAAAATCCGACAATAGATGAGGAGTATCGAGTTCCAAGGGTCACAAGTTCATATACGGCTTCACGATCTGACTTATTAGCCAGATCATTCGCTTGCTGCAACATGATAGCCGCAGAAAATGTAGGAACAACTTGTAACTGAGGTGAATGATACCTCATATATTGATGGTGGGGAATATTGAAAGGAAACTAATTAGCCATTGGAAATTTGTAGAATAAAAATAAAAATGCAGATGAATTATAGATATGAGAAGAAGATTTGATACGAACTAAATAAAGCTAAAGATGATTCTTATAGAAACAGAAATAAGAACAAGACATACCATCATCTCTTCAAATCTCACTTAATCAAGATTACAAGATATGCTGGATACATAATTTCAAAATCCAGCGAGATTAATTGCAGCTATCCCTATTTTCTTGTAAACGCTGAACATCTGCCGTTAGCTGTTGTTGACTTTGTATTTGAGCTCTCTCTCATTCTACCTCTTATATTCGTGTTTTCAGATCACGAGAATACCATTCTACAAATTTTTTTAGCTCCTTGTTTTATTGCCTTAAATTTTTATTTTTTCTATCTTTAGTTGCAAGCGTTTGATGCAACTCAGATATTTAATTTTTAAGATGATTAACCTCACTCGTTCTCGCCAGTAGCCTCTGAGACATGGTTGTAAGAGAGGCAGCATATTGAGCACTGAGGGTTCTTGATGCTGCAACAATTTCAGAATCAGTTTTACTATAAAGATATATCTCTGCTCCTATCATGGTGTTTACAGCCTCAGAAGAAAAGATGAGTGGTTGAGGTATAAAAAGTTCATGATTCAAATCTGGGACATTAACAAAAGAATTTCTATCAAACATAATATCGTTCTGGATGAACAACAACTGGATCTACGAAGAATGTGAGATTTTTTTTTGCTGGAGTAAATCAATGGTAAAATGGTTATATTTAAATAGCAATCCAAAACTTTCAAATCTCTTCAAGATCTCGTTTGTCAACAATGTCAAACGGATTTGATTTTCCGTCGAACCGATAAAATTAGATTTCAAGCTTTTACAGCTTTTATCATATATAGATGGTTTCCAATACTCTTTCCGCCGTACATAAACAAATTCTCTCTATTAAAGCCGAATGAGGGAGAGAAAATTTTAGATGAGAATATTACCATGTTCTCTCTAATGCATTATTTAGATAGAAATCATGTTTGAATTCTTAACCTGTTATATATGCTGAAATCATGTTTGCTTATTACTTGAAACACTAACGCATATTATCAGGGGGAGTTTAAATATTACTGCAGGTCTCATATTTCTACTAAGTCTGTCAACCAGACATTATCTTCAACATCTTCAGATCACTCAGAAATCATTGCAATTCATGAAACAAGTTTAGAGTATATTTGACTGAGACTAGTGATTCTACATATTCAAGAAAAATGTGATCTTTCACGATCAATAATAGTCCAACAATTTTATATGAAGATAATACTACTTGTATCACTCAAATCAGAAAAAGGATATATCAAAGATACAATCAAGTAATAATCTGGCAGAATTATTCAAAAAGGCATTACCAAATGCGACATTTAAGAAAATTGTGCAGATCATTGGAATATGAAGACTTAAAGATCTATCGTCATACACTTTCAGGGAGAGTAAATGTCTTGAAAACTTATGCTGATTGTACTCTTTTTCATTCGTTAAGGTTTTGTACCACTGGATTTTTCTTTGCAAAGTTTTAATGGGGCAATCTTAAAGCACTTGGAGATACATAAGAATATTGTACTATTTTTCCTTCGCCATTAATTTTTCTTCCCACTGAGTTTTTCCTTGACAAGTTTTTAACGAGACGGATTTTTTATGGGTGGTGATTCAAGGGGGAGTGCTATAATAATATAACGGGAGACAATAAATGACCCCCCATGTATTCCTCTCCACCACCTCTGTTTATTCTTTCATTTTTCTTTCTCCTCTCTTTTCTTGTTTCCCCCTTTCTTCTATATTAATAATTTATTTTCGTCTCAAACTCTCTATAAAAAGAGAGTTTGAATCTAGTTTATAAGCACAGATGAATTACAAAAGAAATGAAAAGAAGGAAAAAGAAGAAAGAAAGGAAGTTTTTGAAAAATAAAAAATTTTAAATATTTTCTCTTATATATATTTTTTGTAATAATAATTTTTATTTTAATTTTATAACAATAAATATATTTTATCACGTTACCCACGTACATAGATTGCTTCGTGTAATGAAAGTTGTAACGTAATCCGCAGTTGCTTGGAGAAATTTGGACGCACGCAACCACGTCCAAACCACTTCTCGCATTTTATCTATCTTTCTTCATTATTTATTTATTCGCCCCTCCCTTTTGTCAAAGAGACAGGGATCTGTTGTTCTGAGAGAGAGAGAGAGAGAGAGGGAGCCCAGAGAAATTTCCATTTGCCGTTTCCATCCCCAACCCAGCAAACAATCATCATGAGCAACGACTAGTATGTCCAATTTTCCTTCTCTCGCGCCCCCAACTTTCTCTTCGATTTCCCTCCACCTGCATTCCAAATACTGTTTTAAATCCTTGGTTCTTTTTTCTTTTTTCTCAGCGATTATTTGTTCAAGCTTTTGCTAATCGGGGACTCCTCTGTCGGAAAATCCTGTTTGCTCCTCAGATTCGCGGTTAGTTGACTCTGGTGTACTTGCTATGTTTTCCTTTTCCATATTTTTTAAGTTATTATTTTCCCCTTTTTTTAGGTTAACTTCAACTATTTGGACAAAAATGAAGAAAAATAACAAAAAAGTATTTGGTTCACGATCATTATTGCTCCAAGATTATACGTTTAAATTCTGTCGTTCATTTTTAGGACGATTCCTATGTTGACAGCTACATAAGTACCATCGGAGTTGATTTTGTAAGTACCTCCCCCCCCCCCCCCCCCCCCTCTTTTTTTGTGTGTGTGTGTGAGTGTGTGTACGTATTGTTTTTGCCTACGGGTTAGCACTAAAAATTTTGTTGTGATGGACAGAAAATCAGAACTGTGGAACTGGATGGGAAGACAATCAAGCTGCAGATTGTGAGTTGAAATTCTTATCATTGTTATTATTTTCGACAGTTAATGTTTTGAGTTGATTCAATCGTTAGGCAGCGAAGCAGAATTATTTTGATAGAAATCTATAAATCCAAATAAATCCAATCGCTCTACAAATTGTTCTACAAATTGTTCTCTATACCAATTTGTACAGCGATAACAATTTCTGCAACTTGCAAAGGGGAAAACAATTCTGCGGACATTTTTTGTGGGTTCAGTTACTACTATGTAAGTTCTGTGTCAGTGAATGAATGTGTAATCCTTGATCAAGCAATAAGGATAAAATCAATCAGCTTCTATAGAACTATGCCTCCCCTTTTGGTTCACTAGCAGGCTGACTTTTGTATGTTAAGGGTAATTCAAGGATTACAGAACAAGATCCATGCATCATTTTTTGGTGTCTATGGAGCTTAAACTTCGTTCTGCATAATAATTATTAAATTTCTTTTCCTGTACTTTTAGTGGGACACAGCTGGACAGGAGCGGTTCAGGACTATAACAAGCAGTTACTACCGAGGAGCACATGGGATAATTGTAAGGCATTTTCCCCTTCTTGGATAAGATACTTTATATGCAGTACATTCATTCTATAGTAAAATGAGTGGGACTGCCAATTAATCATTCCGGGTGGCTATAAGTTTCATGATGGAAAGCATTAGATTTTTTTAGCTCACAGAGGTTGGATAAGTAACTATAATTGTTGAGTCATTGACGTACAGTAATTGGCACTTTAATGAACATTTCAATCTTGTACATTAATATCATATGTGCTACTTGCTCTTGTTCCAAATACACACACACACACACACACATATTATATGCATATATCTCTTTTTGGGCCAAGATGTAGATTTCAATGGCCTCGATTTTCATGATTTTCTTATTTCAATTTTTTCTTTCTAGATAGGTTTATCCCTTGTATATTCCTTGTGTACTTGGGCTATGCATATTCGTATTAATATAATATAACCGTTTACCTGTAAATATATATATATACATATGCATGTATGTTTGCAAATGACCTTTTGATTTTAGCTCCACCTATGCCATATTATAGTGTCAAGACCCCTTTTCTCCTGTCATTTCCTAAGCCCAGATAGAGTAGTGTTGTGGTAGGTTGATAGCCAGGCAGCCAGCAGAAAACCTTTGTCATGTCTTATACATGGCCCTAGATATGGCCAAGTGGTTGGGATTAAGACTTATTGAGTTGAATTGGGTGGACTATTTTATTAATATTTTTTTGACTGTTGACTATGTGATCATTCATCATTTAGGCTTTTAGCGTTTCTCTTGTTCTGTTAATCATGCTTGTTTCTGCACATCTTGCTGACTCTTCAGTGGCATTCCTATTTGATTTTTCCAGTACCCTAGAGCAAAGAATTTCGTGAACTTGGACATTTTCCATAATAGTTTTGGTTAAAAGACAGTAAACATTAAGAGAAGTCAAGTTGAGGCTATATTGTGAGCCTTTATTTTTAAGTAGTTTCAAACTTAGCACCATTTAGGGCACTTCAGGATCCCAATTTGAGAAGTAGCATGAAATGGTTTATTTGGTTAACGTAGTTTTCCTTTCTAATTACTGTTATTATGTGCTTGACTGCAAATTCTCACATGTACGTGCTGCAACAGATTGTCTATGATGTTACCGAGATGGAAAGTTTCAATAATGTCAAGCAGTGGTTGAATGAAATTGATAGATATGCAAATGACAGTGTGTGCAAGCTTCTAGTTGGGAATAAGTGTGATTTGGTCGAGAACAAGGTTGTGGACACACAAACAGCAAAGGTATATATTACAATAGTTGCCGTAGTTCATTATTACTTCAAAAAAGTATCGACTGCATTGCTTTATGCTCAGTTTCAGCTTACTGAATGGAAAGTCTTGGTTAATTTATAAACAAGTTGAGTTTTTGCAGAAAAATGTATGAAACCTATCCCATAGGTCATATGTCGGTGTTTTGATTTGCCCTCAATGTGACAGATGATGTGTGCGTATTTTACACTGTATTTTCCATGTATCAGGCATGATGAAAGGGAACAAATATTTTTTCAGAAGATCTGAAAACAACAAACAAACTTAATTTCATCTCGATTCCTTGTTTTTTAGTCAGGTTTAACCTCATTTTACCCTGTGGCTAAATGAACTGCAGGCATTTGCAGATGAGCTTGGGATCCCGTTCCTTGAGACAAGTGCTAAAGACTCTATCAATGTGGAACAAGCTTTCTTGACCATGGCTGGCGAGATCAAGAAGAAGTAAAACCAGGATCAACTTTTTCCTGCTTCCCTTATTCCAGATTTATTAGTTTTTTTACCTGCTAATGCAAAATCAGAAACATGAAACCTCCCACTTTGCTTCTTATTTAACTCCCATATAAAATACTAATTTAAAGCATGCTAGTAAATGTCTGGCTGACAAATTAATTACAAACAACCCTGAAAGGAAATGTCATGGGAGCTTTTTACAAGCTGTGAAATATTGTAGTTATCCAAATTGTTTCTTTAGGTGGTTCCCTCCATCTTGTTGTTGCCCTTTTTAGTTCTTAATTTTTTCTTACTAAAATAGGATGATATAAAATTACTGCTGCTGAGATCATAGAGAAACAGTCTTTTCAAATATCTTATTGTGATGTATTTTCCACTGCTGTATAGGATTCTTAGATTTATGTACTGTGGATAATGGAGAGTCATTCCGAATACCGTTTTCTATTTTTGTCCATTTTCTGATTGCTTATATAATGAAATTGAACACAATTTCGTTATCTTTTATCAAATGTCTTGATTTTTTTTTTCTTTTTTAACAGAATGGGCAACCAACCAACTGCAAACAAGTCAACAGGAACTGTTCAAATGAAGGGGCAGCCAATCCAGCAGAACAGCAACTGTTGTGGATGAGCATGGCCGTTGTAGATTTTAGTTTCTGTTATAAATATGTAAGACATTGAAACTTTGTTGACACTGTACTCTTGTGGATCTATCAGAATCTGTGAAATATGGCTGCTTAATTCAATCCTTGTGTTTGGTAAAAAAATAATTTCTCACAATGGAATTTTGATAGCTGATAGCTGACCTACGACACAAGCGAAAATTAAAATCTGATTCCAGTTCACAAGTTGTCATAAAAATGGTGAAAGGGAAACCCTTATTTTTCTGTAAGAAATAAAAACTTTAATGCTCATGAGATTCGTCAACTGTACACTTAATCATATTGTCCACCGAATGAATAGGAGTACAGTCCACCCAAAAACCATTGGAAACAGTAATACACCTCATCAAGCGAATCCATTAGTAAATCCGAATCAGTCTTGATAACAACAACAAAACGTACTTCAAAATATATTTTGAAAGCCAAAAAATAAGAAACAAAAATAAAAACATAAGACAATGGTTGCAACAACCGCCATCAAGATAGGGAAAAAAATAAAATAAACGATAGCATGGAAAACTAAAAGAGAAGAGATATAAGTAACAATCATCCTCATGATGAAGAGCAGCAAGGCTTCTTTGTAGGGGACTCCGATTCCCCAACTACGATAGTCTTTCCTTCTTTGATGTTCGCAGGTGCTGGCTCATCTGAAGAGAGCGACTTCTTACTAATTATCCGATATATCTCGGCCAGAATTGTCTGGAAAGCCTTCTCTACATTTGTTGCTTCAAGAGCAGATGTTTCAATAAATGAAAGGCCTTCTTTCTCAGCATAACCCTGAGCATCCTCTGTTGCAACTGCTCGAAGATGCTTCAGATCAGTCTTGTTCCCAATGAGCATGATGACAATGTTGGAATCCGCGTGATCCCTTAGTTCCTTCAGCCACCGGCTCACATTTTCGAAGGTCGTTGGTTTTGTAACATCGTACACAAGAAGTGCTCCAAGGGCACCCCTATAGTAGGCACTTGTTATTGCCCGGTACCGCTCCTGTCCTGCCGTATCCCATATCTGAGCTTTCACAGTTCTTCCCTCAACCTGAGAAAAAAGGGCAGATTTGTTTTATGCTAGCACGTACCATTAAATATGGTTCTTTTTTGATTGGCGCTATATGTTCAAGAACAATGTTCCAACTAATCCCGGGAGTGCATAGGCCCCTCGGCAAGGAATTTTTTACAAGTGCATCTCAGAAAATTCAAGATAAAAAGCCCCCAAACCGATGATTTCTAGAGATTGTTTAAACCTAAGGGGATTTGAACCTTAACCTAGGGGGAATGTACCCCCAAACCCAAGGCCTTTACCACTTGAGCCAAACCTTGGGAGTTATTAAAGTCAGTTTCTTATAAAACATAAAACACCTCACCAGATGCATCCAGTCGGATGAAGACATTTAGAAGCCTATATACAACTAGAAGTGAAAAAAAATGCAGGCACAGAGGCCTTAGTTTAAATTAATAGGGTTGCAACTAGGGGTGTTCAAGTGGGTTCCTGGGAATCCAGGTCAACCCGGCCCGGAACCAAATGGTTAAAAGCGGTTTGGACTCTAATCCGGATTCATCTGGATTGGACCCGAAAATCCAGTTTCCGGATTTCAAACAGTTTTTTTTTTTATAAAACCGGTATTATTACTTTTTTTTGAGAAATTTGTTTTGAAAATATTTATAAAAAATCTTTTATTTTATTATCAACAAATTTCTCAATAAAAAAGTAATAATATAAACTTAAAAAAAAAAAGGTTTAAAATCCGGAAACCTGATTTCTGGTTTTTAAAAACCGGGTGGATACGGGTTCAACTCGGATTTCAATCCGGGTGAATCTAGGTTGGAGTCCAAACCACTTTTAATATGGGTTCCAGATCTAGTGTAATATGGGTTGAAAACCGGAACCGGGTATCCGGATATCCAAGTTCCGGACCCCGAAAAAAAAAAAAAAAAAAAAAAAAAAGGGCCCCGGATGAGCACCCCTAACTACAACCAATTAGTGTGGTAGGGAGACAGTGTACTTCAACTGATGGGAGTTGATGAGAGATGTTAAAATTGTGGAGCAAAAATCATGTAAAAGAAGTGCACAATATTGGTATGCTGCACTGCAAATTTCTCTCTCCTAAAAATAATGTTCTGGAATCCCAGCAAATCAGAAATCCATAAAAACCAAAGTTGAATTGCACTAGTGTTCATCGGAATGAAAATTGTAGCTGCTACTTGTTTAATAATAGTTATTATGGGTGAATAAAAGTACGCACTTATTGAACTCTAAGTTGGTGTGTCGAGTGATAGAGAAGTTGAATTAAACCAAAAGGAAAAGTCTGGTTGTAAGTGATTTGCACACTAATACGGGTACCCATTCAACTTGATTGGTTAGAAAGTCAAACTTTAATGAAAACGGTGAGGATTTGAATTTTGGATGTAAAGGTAGCATCATTGATCCGCATATCGGTCCTTGAATTCACTTGTACATAGCAAATTCATTTCCAGAGATAGCATCATATTTTTAGGAATGCGTATGATGATAAACCCTCAGATGCGTTCCAATTGTTCAGTTTTAGGAAGCCTCTTTTGGAACCATATAATCTAATGGTAGGAAGGGTGTATATCATATGAGCCCTTTTCAACTTATAAAAACAGGCTTAACATAGTATATATGTATTTTTAAGCCTTCTTGTTTCTACAAATATACCATTGTATCATCTTTTATATGCTCGTCTATGCAAATTGAATCACTAAATGCAGAGAAGTATAAGAGTTGCAAAATGTGCATGAAAAGCAAGAAGAGAATATGCCATCTATTATCACATTATAACACATGTAATGATCCTTTCGCTGAGGCAAAAAAGAAGGAAAAAAACCAACTTTAAGAGTTCAAAAATGTGTCGGTGTATAGTCACTCAAAATTGGAAGTAGACACAGACACAGAAACAGAAACAGAAACACACACGTGTCCCTCATTTAACGGATCCAATACAATCTACGCAATTTATTATGAATCTGTATAAACACAAATTTAATATTGGGAAATAAATTAAGGTCTCTAGCATCTATCCAATCCCAAATCCCAAAAATAGATTCAAATCAAAATTTAAGAAAAACCCAATCAACCCAGCACAGATATCGCTCATCGAAGCAGATCCGCCATTGTTTTAGTGGAAAAAGTTCAAAATTCAATCAAACCCAGATCCAAAACATACATGTGCACGAACATATAGACATACTTTATAGTAGTGTGTGTGAGAGAGAGAGAAAAAAAGAGAGAGAGAAACCTGGAGGGTACGGGTGGCGAATTCGACGCCAATTGTGGACTTGGATTCCAAGCAGAACTCGTTGCGAGTGAATCGGGATAGGAGGTTTGATTTACCAACCCCCGAATCACCGATTAATACCACTTTGAACAAGTAATCGTATTCCTCGTCTGCTCTCCTCGCCATTTCCTTTTTAAGAAGATATCAATGATATGTACCAGAAAACTAACTTGAAAAGGGACAAAGAACTTCAGACTAGTCCAAAGAAATCGGTCTCTGAGGAAGAAATTTAGAAGAGACAGTAGCAGAAGCAGCAGTAGTAGGAGCAGCAGTTTGAATCGTAAAGCCTTGGACAACTCAAATGTTTTCGTAGTCTTCGATATTACCCAAATTACCATTGAAGGTTAGGGACGATGTGACTAAAAGGCCCCTAAACGATGAGAAGTCTCCCGATTCTATCCTCTTTTTTTTTGAGTTTTTTTTATATATAATTTTTAAGTAAATATTTTTAAATAATATTATGATTTTTTTATATTTTTAAATAATATTTTAAAATGTTAAAAAAATCATGTAAAAAAATAATGTTTTTTTAATATTTTTATATGATTTGTTTAATATATTAAAATATTTTTAAAAAATATAAAAAAATCATAATATTATTTAAAAATATTTACTTAAAAATCATATATAAAAAATACTTAAAAAAATAAAGAACGAGATGAGATCAGGACAATAACCATAAGGGTGAATAACATTTTCCTTATTACAATATAGGAATTGAGAGAATATTGTACCTAACAAGTTGACAATGGATAATAACTATGGTTATCATTATTTTCTCTTTATTTTATAATATAATATTAAATAATTTGATATTATCTATTATATTTTATTTATTAATCTGTTATTTAATATCACATTATAAAATAATAAAAAAATGATTAAAAATGATGAATAAATTTATTCACAGACAATATTATAACTATGAGAAAATATATATGTATAATTATTCTAAAACAAATCTTTAGTCACAAATTTTTTTATAAAAATAAATATATAAACTATATTATGGGCTGCATCATTTAACATATCAATATCATCGTCAAAAATTGCACAGGATATGTGAAGTGGACAATGAAGTTGTTAAAAGCCAATAAATACTACTCTATTCACCAAAATAAATTGCACAAAATTTTGCCTCAGAACTGTCTAGTCTTTATGAGATTGCCTTTCTGGTACAAGTCAATAAAAAAAGGTATATTATTTTTAGTTTTCAATGAAATTTAAAGAGGACTAGTGACTGAGAAAAGTCCTCGTTTGTTTTTTCAATATTCAGGAAATTTCTGTGATGTTCATATTGTTAGGGTTGTAAACAGGACATCTAAATAGTGTTTGCTGGGTCCAACACACAAATGCCAACTATTTACATTGTTAACTTGTGTACTATGTGATGTTCACCATAATTTAATATAAAGAAGGGCTATAGACATAAAAATATTATATAAAAATAAAATTTTAAATTAATGTGATTTTATATAATTTATTATATAATAAAAATAATTTTACAATCTAATCTACCATAATAAATTATGCCGATTTGTAAATTTTTTGTTTTGACTAAATTATTTATCTTAAAACTAAGCCTTTTTACTCTAATTGCAACAGCATTGTGATAAAATAAAATAAAATAAAATATATATACTTTTCTAAATGAACAAATGCGTTTACTCGTGTTTGGGATAGACTTTTTCTATTATTTATATGCTGTTATAAAACTAGAAAATAAAGTAAATTTTTGAAAGGGCGGTCGGCTTCAACCCTAAGCCCCGAAAAGTCGGTTGGGCCCAAGGCCTGTAATCTGAACCCAGATGACGCGGTGTCCGAATTCAAACAGGAATACCAGAATCAGAAACGATCCGAGTAACTGGTTATCCCGAATAAAGAAGAAGAAAATAAATCGGCTTCAAGGATACGCTAAGGTTAGGAATGACGGCTCATTTATTGACATATCTCCTGGATCCACCCCACCTCATGGTCATTCCAGCATTTATGAGCAACCAGACAACAGCCGGTCTATAGATTGTCCCTCTTAAATGCGGAAATACCATAGACACACATCATTAATTGCTGGATTGGAGGGGGGAAGAGCAGCATTTAATGTCCCTCTCAAAAAAGGTCTAATTGAGCATTAATTAAGGAGATACCCCATTAATGCAATAAGGCAAACAGAATTAGATTAGGTTTCCCCTTCTCAAGGATGACGATCTAGTGATGTCCCAATTAATAGATCTTTCGCCATCGAATCCCCCTTCAGGAGGAACACCTATAAATAAGACTGGACCGAGGCCGAAAAGGGGTACACTCTGACAATTCTCTAAAACAAACTTCTATATATTTTCTTTCTAAAACTAACTTGATCGTCGGAGTGGTCCCGGACCCCGATCTTCCTTTTTCTTGTTTTGCAGGTTCCGGTCAATCGGGATTTGATAAACCAGATTGCGGAATACGTCCTTAACAATTTTCAAGAGGATACTTTTATTGACTAAGTGTTGAATATATTATATATGATCCCATACAAATGAATTGGTCCCATATTTATGGAATGTTCACGTCGATTTCGCACTCACGTTATAAGATACTTCAAGACTAAGTTAACTAATAGGGATGACATATATGGACTAATCATGGTTCAAAGTCATGACATGCATGGACCAATAATGGTCATATATCTATACACAACACTATCTCTTAAATGACCATTTATAAAGAATATGTCTCGTTAAAACCTTATCAAAGAAAAATCTAATAAAAAGAAAAATCAATGACGAAGGAAAAAAATTTAGTATTTATGTGTATCGTCAAGTACTTTAGAATTATCTCATTAAAATCTTACAAAAGAAAATCCAACAAGACAAAACCTTAACAAAGGAAAATGAAGACAATTAGTATAAGTTTTCAAGACTACTCTCCCTAAAAAGTGCTTGATAATAGGTTTTTAAATTTTCGCATTTCAATATTCTGCACAATTTCTTTTAATGTCACAGTTGGTAATGCCTTAATGAATAGATCTTCCAGATTATCATTTGATCGTATCTGTTTGACATCAATTTCACATTTCTCATAGAGTTTGTGAGTATAAAAGAATTTAATGAGATATGTTTATTTATGTCACTTTTGATATATCATTTTCTGATTTGAGTTATTAAAGTAGCGTTGTATTCATATAAAATATCATTGATTATGGGAAAACTACAATTTTCTTAAATATGTTGAATAATTGATCTTAGTCAAATACACTTTCAACTTGTTTCGTGAATTATAATAATATTTAAGTAATTTGAAGAGGTAATAGATAGTATTTACTCGATAAACTTCCATGATATAGTAGAGTATCCATAAGTAAATACGTATCTAGTTTGAGATCTACCTCTGTGTAGATCCGAAAGATAACCTGTATCGATGTATTTAACCAGCCGTGGACTTGATCCACGTTAATAAAATAATCACATATTAACCGTACATTGGAGGTAATGAAGGACATGTTTAATACTGTTTTAATACCTTTAAGTTGATGCAAAACTATATCTTGCAAGTAAATTAACTAAAAATGCAATATCAGACTGAGTGCAATTTGCAAGATACATCAAAACTCTAATTGCACTGATATATGATACTTCAGCCAATGATTTCTCTATCGTCTTCCATTTTTTAAATATGTAGCCGTTCTTGTGATCTCTTCAGGAATTCTAACAAGATTTAAACCATCAACATAAATCGCAATAATGACAAATCTGGATTCTGATTTTTTTAAATAAAAACACATAGGCATATAGGATTATTCTTAAATCATTCTTTCAATAGATATTCACTGAAGCGATTATACTACATGCGTTCGAATTGTTTTAACCCATGTAAAGATCTTTGAAACTTGATAGAGTACATAATTCTGGATGTACTTGAATTAGATGCTTTAGGCATTTTATATTTTTCAGGAATTTTCATATATATGTCATGATCCAATGATCTATATAAACATGCAGTGACCACATCCATCAATCGCATATCCAATCATTTTGTAGCTACCAAACTAATTAAAAATCTGAATGTAGTTGCATTCATAACTGAAGAATATGTTTCCTCATAATCAATTCTGGGTTTCTGCAGGAAATCTTATGCTACAAGTCGTGTTTTTTACTGTCAATTTCATTTTTCTCATTATGTTTTCGTACAAATATCCATTTATATTCAATAGGTATTACATTCTTTGATGTTTGGACAACATGTCCAAATATTTCTTATTTTGCTAGAGATTTTAATTCAGCTTTAATAGCTGTTTTCTATTTTGGCTAATTATTTTTACGTCAACATTTTTCGACAGTTTTTTGCTCACTTTTTTCATTATTTCTGGTAATGTCAAGGGTCATCTTATATGAAAATATGTTGTCGACAATAGTTTTGTTTCAATCTAAATTTTTTCCAGTACTCATAAAATGTATCGAGATCTCATTATTTTCAGGTATCTATTCCTCCTTAAGAGAAGACATTTCATGAAATACCTATTCAAGAAACTTCTTTTAAGAATATTTTGAAATAGAAGTTGATCTTTTCAGGAGCATTAACTACGCTTGTGGCCTGTGTTATGGGTATAGGTTCTTCAGGAATACCAAATTCATTTTGTACTTTTTTCTTTTGAAAAATTTTGTCTTTTGTATCAATAGGTCGTCCACGCTTCAGTCGTGTCTTATACTCATCTATTGCTATCTTGATAACTTATCTTTCAAGAACTGCAATTTTTCTGGAGTATTAACAACAAAAATATGTGATTTTACTATACATTTAGTGTCAGTTTATACATCTGATAATTAATTTTTAACACTTTGCAAATGAATAATTCTCTGAATTCTTAGTTTATATTCATTTGTAGGAGGATTAAATTGAGACACAACCTTATTTTTTCAAGTAATTTCTTGTTATGTTTCAGGTACTGACTTTTTGTTACTCAGTAGTGGAAAAGTAGATTTGTCAAAATGACAATCCTAAAAACTTGCTTTAAATATGTCTTCTGTAAGAGGTTCAGTGTATTTAATGATAAATGAATAATCAATGTATCACAAATCTATGTTAAGAACTCATCTTTATACATTGTGAATGTACAATTGGAATATATACAACACATTCAAAAGTATAAAGATGATAAATATTTGGTTGTTGATCAAATGCAAGCTGTAATGGAGAGTATTTATGATATGTTGATGGTCTAATCCGAATCAATGATGGTGCATGAAGTATTTCATATTTCCATACTAAAACAAGCAGTTTTGATTTCATAAGTAAAAGTTTAGTGATTAACTAAAATCTTTTGATCAATAATTCAGTTAAACTATTTTGAGTGTGTGTATGGATAACATGATATTCAACATATATTCCTATTGATATGCAATAGTTATCAAAAGTTTGAGATGAAAATTTTCCTACATTATCCAATTGAATTGTTTTAATTGGATAATTAGAAAATTGTGCTCGTAATTTAATTATTTGGACAAGAAGTCTAGCAAATATAATATTTCTAGTGGAAAGTAGATAAATATGCGACCATATACTAGATGCATCAATCAAAACCATAAAATATCTAAATAATCTACTTGATAGATGAATAGACTCACATATATTCCTGTGAATCCTTTATAAAAAAGATGAAAACTCAACAACAACATTTGATAGATATAGTTTGTTAATCAATTTATCTTGAGAATAAGAAGAGCACGTATATTCATTAAGTAAAATAACATTTTGATTCTTTAAGGGATATCCATACGAATTATCAATAATTTGTCTCATCATTATTGATCCTGGATGTCCAAAGTGATCATACAAAGTCATAAATATTTTGGGGTCAATGGACTTCTAGTGCATTATCACATATGATTCAAATTGTTTTTATTTTTGTATAAGATAATCCAGAAGCAAGAGCAAACAACTTTTCTAATACGAGCCTTTAGTCCGAATTATTTTAGTAATGAGGAGATACTCTTTACTGCATTCGTTGATAGTTTCAATATGATAATCATTACGACGTATATCTTTAAAATTCAATAAATTTCTTTTAAATTGTGAAGAAAATATAGTATTATCGATACAAAATTTGGTACCATTAAGTAACATAATATAAACTCTTTCGGATCCCTTAATTAGATTCGATGAACCTAATATGGTATTTACATAGGCTTTATCTAGTGTAAGATTTTGAAAATATTTTTTATCCTTAAAAATTGTGTGAGTTGTAGCTTTATCAACTAAACATACATTTTTATCATTTATCTTAGAGACAAAAAATTTATCAATAGGATTCATGATTTTACAAAATATATAAAACTTCTGTATCTTTAAAACGTCGCAAAATATTAAAAAGTTCTAATATAAGATAAATAAAATATGCTAATTGGAAGGGATACTCCCATCTTCAATCAAATAGTCAATTCTACCATCAGAATCCTCAAAGAAATCAGAAATATTAAAATGGGTAATATCTTCTTTATCTATAAATAAGAAATTGTCTAATGGTTCAACAAAATTTGCTTCAAACTTTTTTTTATTTTATTTTATAGAAACTTGATATAAATCAACCAAGTGTTTGATCATACGATATGTATGCGATCAATGTCTAGTCATGTCACATCTGTGACATACATTTTCATTTTTTAAGAGATATTCTAAGAGTTTTTACCCTTATTTGAGTTGTTACTTTTGGGACCAATACTTTTATAGTTTTTTCTATCACGTCCACGCCCTTGATTTTTTTGAAAGGAAGCACTATTCACTTGTGGGAATGATATAAATTTAGTATCATTCACTTTAAGAAATGATGTTGAACCAATAGGACGTGACTAATGATTTTTTAACAAAAACTCATTATTTTGCTTTACTACTAGAAAACAAGAAATAAGTTAAGAATATTTTTTGAACTTTCACTCTCGAGGCATGAAAAGTAGTTATGTCTTATCTAACATATCATTATCAGTGATTTTTTCATCGCATAATTTTAATACTGAACTAATTTTAAATAGTACAGAGTTATATTCACTAACACTCTTAAAATTTTACAACCTCAGGTGCAACCAGTCATAACGAGCTTTTGGAAGGATTATAGTATTCTGGTGTTCATATTTCTTCATTAAATTATTCAACAAAATAAGAGGATCTTTCACCGTGAAATACTCAGTTTTTAATTTTTCGTGAAGATGGTAGCGAAAGAAAATTGTTATCTTAGCACAGTCCTACAGGGATACGTGATTTCCTTCTTTTATTATATCTCTCAAGTTCATCGCATCCAAATAGATCTTAATATCAAGAAATCGATATAAATAATTTTTTTTCCATACATATCAAGAGCAACAAATTTCAATTTTGTAAGATTTTACATTTTCTACATATATAAATAATAAAATAAATACGTATATCTAAAAAACTTATTTACAAAATCATGAGAATAATAACAAAGTTTTATCAATTAATAATAAGCAATATAACCTTTTATATTTATTTCGAGAACTATATATAATATAATTAAAAAATTATTTGAAGTATAAGACTACTAACTTCATAATCGATAGAGCCTTCTCCTGATAATGTATTATAAAACTAAAAAATAAAGTAAAATTTCAGGAGGACACTTTTATTGACTCAAGTGTTGAATTTCCTATATATGATCTCGCACAAATGAATTGGTCCCATATTTATTGGATGTTCACGTCAATTTTGTACTCACATTATAAGATGCTTCAAGGCTAAGTTAACTTAGAGGGGCGACATATTTGGACCACTCATGGTTCAAAGTTGAGTTTGTATAGCCATGACATGTATGGACCAATAATGATCACACCTATACATAACATATACCAAATAATTAGAAGAGTGCAGACTTTTTTCTTTTATCGGGCGGGAACCCGAACGGAGCTATAACCCAAACGATGCCCACTCATTTTCATTTTTTGTGTCAATTGAGTAAATTTTTGGTCCAGACTATCTTCAAAAACAGGTTTTGCAGACATCCAACCCTATTTTGCCATGTATGCATATATCAAATTGCACTGTAAACCTGCATGCATCTTAAACTTCCCCCAAAGTTGCCAACAAATCCTTATTCCAATATGAGAAAAATAAACCGCCCGATCCAATATAAGAGATTTGAGATTAGAGTAAAGCTTTGGTCCAGTCTGTTTGCAAAAACAATTTTTGCAGGTAGCTAATCTCATTTTGCCACGTAAGCATCCCTCAAATTGGACTGTAACATGCACCCTAATCTTTCCCAAATTTGCTGTGAACTAAAATAGCTTTGAACCTGAGCTTCGAATCCCAACTCTGTGAATCAACCATCTGGGCAGAAACAGTTGCCAAAGAATCATTGCAATCGTTCCCTTCTTCCATTTTGCAATCTGAGTTTGCGAACAAAGCAAAGTTTTTACGCCTCTTGAATTCATCTACAACGAACTTAGCAACATTTTGGGTTCCTCCATCGTTGGTGAAGCTGCACTTTCTTTTTTTGAGATTGAGGCTAGGTTTCGTATCTACATTTGCTGATCCTCTCATATATACATGAAGATTTTGATTTAATTATCAGATTTGCTATGCATGAAAACAAACAGCTAAGTATTTTTTTCTGATGTTTTTTTTGAATTAAAATTTTCAGGTTGCTCCTGCACTGTTTCAAGCATTCTCCACAATTCCATATTTATCTCAAGAGTAAAGTTTCGATCCAATCTATCTTCAAAAACAAATTTTCGGACAGCTAACCCTATTTTGTCATGTATGTCTCTCAAATTGCATTGTAAATTCGCATGCACCCTAAACTTCCCCCAAAGTTGTCGACGAATCCTTACTCTAATATGAGAAAAATAAACCATCTGATCCAATATAAGAGATTTGAAATAAATATAGAATTATAGAGAATGCTTGAAATAACATGGAAAATTAAATTCAAAAAAGAAAAATTAGAAAGATATCCTTAGAGCACTCCTAACCGCCTCTTTATTTTTCTTTCAAAATACATCATCAAAAACAAACTTTTTATTTTATTTTATTTTACCTATTCACTTTTACAATTACTCATCTATCAATCTCTTTATTTTTTCTTTATATCTTTTAAAATATTTATATTTTATTCTAATATTATTTATTTCAGAAATTAAAAAATTGAATGACAGTCGGCGTGGGAGCTGGAGCTGCGCGTGGGAGACTACTACCGGCTTGCCGAAACTCAAATTTGAAGAGGTTAGTCGCCGGCGTGAGAAGCTTCTGGTGAAGGGGCGGTGTGGCCAGAAACGGCTGGCAGTGGGTCAAATGATCTTCACAAACATTGAAACCCATTCCGGCGTTGGAGAGATGCGTGACGTTCTTCGGCAGACTTACCGGCAATGGGATCAACGGGAATTTGGTCACCGGCGTGAGGGGATTCTAGTGATGCCGGCGGTGGGTCAACGTTGAAGACAAACGGAGGCCACGAGCTCTGGATGACTGTAGCGCAGAAATAAAAATAATTAATTTTTTTTTTACATTCCTGAACAGGGTTGCGTTACATGTAGCGCAATCCCTGTAGATGAATGTAATTTTTATTTTATTTTAAAGGCTCCATTGGAGCATGAATTAGATGGTTTTAGCTATATTTTACAAAAAAAAACAATATTTTAAAATGTCCATTAGAACTGCTCTTAATTGCTTGTTTGCATGCATGGCAAATCCGCTAATTAAATCAGAATCTTTATGTATAATATATATATATATATATATTGTTGAGTCTTTTGCTCTTTGAATCTCACATGGAAAAGGAGTGGGAGAGGGGCAAGACCCATGAGCTTATAAAAGGAGACAAACCCTTCTTAATTTAAGTACATCAGCCATAAACTTATCTAATAATTTTTGACTTTCCCTGTTATTCTTTTTGTATGTAAAAGGAAGAGAGGTGAAAGTTAAAATTTTGGGAAAGTTTTTGTGGGTGTCGTTGGCATGAGGAGAAAAATTGTATGATTGTAATAATTTTTCACATAGTAAATTTTCTTCTCTAGGTCTGATAGTTTTTCTCCGGTTTTAGAATTTTCTACGTAAATTCTTGTGTTGTGTTTATTTCTTTATTTTTCTTGGTATTCTATCAAAAGTAGATTCTGGTGCGAGGAATTTGGGAGGTCCAGATTCTCAACGAGTGGTATCAGAGACACTAGATTCTTTTGGCGGGGTGGAGTTTTGGTGTGGTAGTGTGGATACATACAGTCTAAGGAGATTTTATCCAGGAGATTGTAAATTTTAAATGTGTCCGTTGTGACCCTCTAATCTTTCCTGGGAACCTTGAAGTTATGTTTAAGAAAGATCAGTCTTTCATGCGAACTTATTTAGTAGGTACTATTCATTTCTACGGTAAAATTCATCGAGGCAATGTCAAGAATGAAAGTAGAGAAATTTGATGAGAGAATCAATTTTGACTTGTGATAAGTGCAAATCAAGGATATTTTGATTCCATCAGAATTACACAAGGCATCGATTAACTCATGAAATCAGCAATTTACTAGAGGTGTGAACAATATGAGCACGTCAAGTAAAATTGTCAATAAGAGGTGGAGCCGGTTCGACAAATGTTTCCAAGTCAGTAAATGAAGATACTGAAAATGAAATTAACGTTGTGCCTCTCTCTATGGAAAAAGAGACATGTTTATCCTTATGGCATGACGCAAATCCCAAAGCTGCCATGATAGATGATATGTTAATATTAGCTGTTCTACAAGTTTGCACACAGGCATTAGTTTGATATTGATGCAAGATGTGTGGTGGAAATTCATGTCGATGGCAGATGAACTTCCAGAAAAGCTAAACGTGAGAGTTGCATCATAATTTTTCAACAATGTTATTTTCGACATGGGCCGAAATGAAATACTTAGAATTGGTTTATTCTGAGTGAGTATGCTTTTATGGTGGAGCATGATAGCGAAAGCTATGAAGATCTTCATTGCGGTGGAGCGTAGCTGTGGGATCAGTCAAAATCGCAAGGTGTAGATTGTTGGATTTTTGCTCCTTGATTCCCACATAGGAAAAGAGTGGGAGAGGGGCAAGACCCATAGGCTTATAAAAGGAGACCAACCCTTCTTAATTTAAGTACATCAGTCAGAAACTTATTTAGTAATTTTTTATTTTAGAAAAATTCATTTGTTGTTCTTTTTATATGTAAAAGCAAGAGATATGAAATTTAAAATTTTATTAGTGAGAAAGTTTTTGTGAGTGTCGTTAGGGTGAGACGAAAAATTGGGTGATTGTAACAATTTTTCATATAGTGAATTTTTTTCTCTTAGTCTGATGATTTTTCTTCTGTTTTGAAGTTGTCTATGTAAATTCTTATGCTGTATTTATTTCTCTATTTTATTTGATATTATGTTAAAAATAGATCTTAATAGAAGAAAATTTGGAGATTTAGATCTTAATAGAAGAAATTTGGGAGATTCACATTTCTGACGTGTGTGTGTGAGAGAGAGGATGAGCAAACATAAATACGAACCCCAGTCTCAATCTCGGAGAAGGAAAGTGCAGCTTCGCGGGCGACAGAGGAACCTAGAAATGTTTTACAGTTAGTTGCAGATGAATTCAAGGGGCGTAATAACTCTGCTTTGTTCGCAAACTCAGATTGCAAAACGAAAGAAGGGAACGACAGCAAGGATTCGTCGGCAACTATTTTTGCCCAAATGGGTTCGTTTGCAGAGCTGGGATTCGAAGCTCGGGTTCAAAGCTATTTGGGGTTCTTAGCAAATTTAGGGAAAGATTAGGATGCATGCGGGTTTACAGTGCAATTTGGGGATGCTTACCTGACAAAATGAGATTGGCTGTGTGCAGAATTTGTTTTTGAAGACAGACCGTACTGAAGCTTTACTCTAATTTCTTTCCGCCCTACAAAAACCCTAACTTTGTTCTGTCTCTTTCGCCCTTCCTGCTGCTCTCGGAATAACGCTCTCTCACAGGTCGGTCTCTCTCTCTTGATCGCTAGGGAAATGTTTTCCTTCTGATTCGATCGCGTTGTTTCACACCGTTAGCTTTTTCAAGGATTCAGTTTTGTATTCTTTGTATCAGATCCGAGATCGGTGGGGGAAACGTTTTTCCGTGAAGCCATGGCTCTGGTGAGTTCAATTGAAATTTCTTTGTTTAGAGTTTCCCCAAAATTGCATTGGCTCCTTTTGATGATTAATGTGAATGGCCCTCTGTGTGCGTATGCATTTACAGAAATCCTGTTTGAATACACTCATCACAAGTGCATAATCACTTTTGTTTCAAAATGGAATTTATTCGATAATATTTCTTTGTTAATAGGGCTGTTTTATATATGTTCTAGATCTTGCATACTGGGAACAGGAACAAAAATGCTTACAAGGCACTCATTGCTGCGGAGTACACTGGTGTGGAAGTGCAACTGGTCCCAGATTTTGAGATGGGTGTCTCTAATAAAACTCCAGAATTTCTCAAGATAAACCCTATCGGGAAGGTATACTTCTATAATGCAGCATTTATAGTGATCTGTACATCAAGTTTGATAGAAGTTCCTGTCACTAAAACTTATATTCTTCTAGGTTCCTGTGCTGGAAACACCTGATGGTCCGTCCTGTCTTCGAGGGCAACGCTATAGCTCGTTATGGTAATTCGGAAGACTTTTCTTTTCATCCATCTGTTAAGCTTGGGGATCTTCTGAAGCTTGTTATATCGGAACTCATGGGATTTCTGTTTGTTGCTGCGGTTACTCGCCTGAAGGCTGACGAGTATGTCAGTTTTTATTTTTAACTCCTCTTTTATATGCTTTTTCACTCTGTTATTTTTATCTATAATTTTTGCTTATTAGTAAAGATTTTCATCGTCCTCTCATAAAAGTCCTACCCCCTTATTAAAAACATAGTCCCCCATATTTTGTGTTTAATTTATATTTTTGGGAAGGCCCAGGAAGCTGCAATATCTGCATTGAAGAGAGCACTTGGTGCTCTGAACACTAATCTTCTTTCCAATAGATACCTCGTCGGGCATTCTGTGACCCTGGCTGATAGATATTGTTAAGACGCGTAACTATACTCTGGGTTCACCCGGCTCATGATTAAGAGCTTTACCTCTGAGTTCCCTCATGTGGAGAGATACTTCTGGACCTTGGTTAATCAACCAAATTTCAAGAAGATTCTGGGTGAGGTGAAGCAGACCGAGTCTGTTCCACCTGTTGCATCTGCAAAAAAGCCTTCTCAACCAAAGGAATCTGCTAAGCCAAAGCCTAAGGATGAATAAAAGAAAGAAGCCGAAAAGGTGGAGCCGCCAAAGCCCAAACCAGAAGCTGGCGAGGAAGAGGAGGCCCCAAAGCCCAAACCTAAGAACCCTTTAGATCTGCTGCCCCCGAGTAAGATTATCCTGGATGACTGGAAGAGGCTTTACTCAAACACCAAAACCAACTTCCGCGAGGTTGCTATTAAAGGTATACCACAAATAGTTAGACATTTCTCTAGATGAAATTGCATCTCTTTTGCCTGTGAACAAGGTTAACTTCATTGTTTCATTTTTGTTGCAGGGTTTTGGGATATGTACGACCCTGAGGAATACTCTCTTTGGTTCTGTGATTACAAAATCAATGATGAGAACACTGTTTCCTTTGTAACACTGAACAAGGTCGGTGGATTTCTTCAGAGAATGGATCTAGCCCGCAAATATGCTTTTGGAAAGATGCTAGTGATAGGTTCTGAGCCACCATTTAAGGTGAAGGGGCTGTGGCTTTTCCGTGGGCAAGAAATTCCACAATTTGTGCTCGCTGAGTGCTATGACATAGGAGCTCTATGAGTGGAGCAAGGCAGATATTGCAGATGAAAGCCCAGAAGGAGCGTGTTAATCAGATGATTGAAGATCATGAGCCTTTTGGGGGGGAGGGAACCTCATCTGGATGCCAAGTGTTTCAAGTGAATGATCCCAATCCTTGGCTAGAAAATTGTGCTTTTATTGTGCCTAATTTTTATTTTAGCTGGTAAGAGTTTTTCGTCTTTGTATTTAAAACAAGAGCGAAGTATGCTTGACTTTTTTGTCTTTCAGCGGCCGATGATTTATCATCTTGATTACTTTGTTTACTTGGGGATGATTGGAACCTTGACAAAATGGGCGTTACTATAGTAACCTAGAGACGCTCGTATCAATGTTTTAACGGGTAGCAAACATGGTTGGAATTCGGTTAGTGGATCATCATATGTGAAACATAAGTAAAACTTTTACGCTTGAGAGGGATTGCATAATTCAGGCGGCATACTAATTTTGGGTAAAAAAACAGAAGCTTGACCTGCTTTTATCAGAAATTTGCCCCGTTGAGATACTCAATTTCAGCTGAGTCATTGCTAACCTCTAGAGATGTCGCAAGCTACTGGGAAATTTGTGAGGTATAGACAGACAAGTAAAACGTTTGTACGGGGGAACAAGTTCTTGTCATGCATTCAATACCATCCGGTTCAAAAAAGAGGCCATGAAGACCTAATTTCGCCACCTTAACGGAACACTTTGGGGATTCATGTTGAGCTTGTATGCATCAGAATGCGCATGTAATGTAAAGATAAATGTCGATGTAAAAGAATCGTCTGCAAGTACACTTAAGATATAGGACTCTGAAACAAGCAGGATACAGGTAAGTTGATTTTTTTTTTTTTAGATTTTTTTCCTTTTTTTTTTGGGCGGGCGACTACAAGTTAAATAATAAAATTATTGTCCCCGGTGTTCAAAATTAGTGATACATGAAAGAATATAAATCATGGCAGACGTGAAGCAAAATTTGAGAAATCATTGAAGCAGTCATCCATTTGTGATGCTGAACAATCACAGAGCCCAAAAATTACCTCAGGAGTTCAAAGTAGCCGGTCAGCTTCCCCATCCCAAGGTTCTGCCATCAGGCCAATACACAAATCGCACGTATTCACCAAACTAACTAAACAAGGTCACATGATCATTAATATTTTTGGTTATCTTCCTGTCTTTGCTCTTTTCATTCCAGTACTGTTAAAAGGTGACATACTTGGGCTCATGCTGGGGCTCATGCTAGGGCTTTCTTCTCTTAGAGTGCCATTCAACATAGCCAGCTCCCTTAATTGTTGCTTCTTATAATGATCCAAGGACTCATCCTAGAGAGAGAGAGAGAGATTTAGCCAAGTGCAAAGAAATTCAGCTAGTGCCGATGTAAACAAGTGTGTTTCTGGTCATACCACAGGCTTCAAAAGTTTCTCTAATATTGTCACTGCATAATCCAAGCGGGCATTTATAATATCCTCTGGAAACTCAGCCTCCACCAACACATGCAGTGGCTCATTAAGGTGCTCGTACCCTGTTTTATCCTTCAGTTTCTCTTCCTAAAGAAAAACAGAGGTCCATCATGAGAATGCGAGAAAGTATTAAACACATAAACCCAATGTGCATTACAAAAGATGCAAGGATTATATGGAACCATGAGTCATGAACAAAACTACTTTCTTTTCACTATATTAACTTCCTCATTTGTGGTGCCACAAATTATTAACTAAAATCAACTCCGGTCATTCAAAAATGTGTCAGGCAAGTAAAAACAACACTGCATTATATCATGACTTCAACTCACTCTGATTGAGACAGTATAACTTAATGAAACAGTCAATACAAACATAACATCTCAATAGAGAACAGAGGATCGCCAAATATTTAATCACTCATAGTCATATAAAAAGAGCCAATATATATATATATATTATATAAATATAATAAAGAGAGCAGCATTACGATTCCCCTACCCTAAAAGTATCCCAGTGTCATTTTTAGATGTGCATTTCACTTCACTCATTACCACTTCAACGGAAAAGCAGTTTCATCCATTTTTAAATACTTCTATTTTTTAGTATCGTCAATTCTAAGGGGTTGGTTCAAGTGATAAAGCCTTGGGCTTGGAGGTATGCCTCTCCCAGGTGTAAGGTTCAAATCCCATTGGGTGCAAACAATCTCTAAAGATTATCGGACTGAGGGATTTTCTCCTTAAATTACCCGGTGGTGCACATGCGAGAAACTTCTTGCCAAGGTCCTGTTCATTTCCGAGATTAGTCAAGATGCTGATCCCGGACACCAAGTGCCAATAAAAAAAATATTGTCAATTCTGCAATACTCACAACATAGAATGTTCCTCGCCTACCGAACACTTCCTCCTCTTCCCTTTTTTCATAGTGTGCTAGATATTGTCTTATCGTGTCATTCGAAGATTGGCACTCATCCATAACAACAGCAAGGGAAATTTATGACTAATCTTTTAATCAATAGTCACACCTGGAGACAACATCTTTCAAATGTACATGCACTTTTTTCCATTATACGAGCTAGCCAAAAATAAAGTCTTAAGAAAGCAAATACAAGTACTAATTAAAAAAACAAAAAAGCAAATACAAGTAGTGTCTAACTAAGGCTTTCTTAGATTGGAAATTAAAAATTAAACTCCGAATATTAAAATGTACAAATGGTTCTTTAACACCTGAGACCACCTCATATAACAGATAGCTCTCCTCGAATAAGTTCTTTATCTTTTCTTTTTGATCCATTGGAGGTCCATCAGACCAATAAACTACACAAGTGTAGGTACTCACTTCCCAAGCCTTATTTTCCCCTTCCCTTGTATGGGTCTGATGCAACTGAAAGATGCAAAGCGTTTAAGGAGCACTAACTGGTTGATGATGCTGGTTCATACTGTATATATCACTTGGTTTTTGAGTTTGGCCGACAGTCTTTGTCATATAAAGTTCACGCCCATGAACACGGGTTACTGTTCTAATATTCATTTGATGCTTCATTGAAGTCAATTTTTTAAGTTGAAAGTAAAATTGGAGTTAAACCATAAGCATAATTAGTTTTTAACTTGTATGAATCCAGGTCTTACTCCCTTCCCCCTCTTCCCCACCAACCCAAGCCCCCATCCAAAAAAAAAAAAAAAAAAAAGTGAAGGACATCATCGCTAGTGTGGAGGGAGAATGAATCCAAAGGATAAATTTCAGATGTTTTGACATAGTGTGGAGGGAGACGGACGTCATCGCTAGATAAACATGAAGGACGATTGGTGCATCACCTACAAATTAACAAGTCCTTGTTTAAAAAATGGGAAGCAGAGGAAATTTGAACTAAAACCGACAATCTACAAAGTGATTTGGTTGGCCCAGAAGGAGCAAAATGGATCACAAGGACGAAAATCCGTTGGGAAGCAAGAACAAGTCTAGACGGACAAAGTTCTATATTACAGTTCTATATACTTGACAAGTAAACTTCTTTACCAAAGTACCTTTTTTCATATTTTTTATCAAACTACGTGGTAGGAGAAAAGGGAAGAAAAAATAACATTTCATGATACCTTTAAAGAATCCTTAACAGAGCCCCTTCCTCTTATGTACACCCTACATTCTGTCATGGCTTCAACTCTTTTCAGTGAGTTCCCACGTGGTCCCAGAATTCGACCAACAAAATTAAACTGCCAAGCTTTATTTTAGTAACTGCTACGTACTGGAAAGAAAAAACAAGGCGTTAAAATCAACCACAAAGGGACAGGGTAACTCACGTTTGGATATTTCTCCACAGGAACATCAAGTCTAATAACTCTCTTCACAATAGGAGTGGTTGGAACTCCTTGCAATCCAGGCCAACTGATTGGAGGATTTTGAGCTGGGCCCATTCTTTGAACTTGTCCATTTTCCTAAAGAAAAAATTAACATGATTAGAGCACCAATCACAATTGTATACCACAAACTCCCTTTCCACCATGTTTCATGAAAGCTCAGCCTGCCGACTCTCCCATAAAAGAGTGTCTTATTCAATTGTCACTAACAGAAGAACACAAAATAAATGAATGACAACATATACACTAGTAGTACACACAAAAAGCTGATAGTCTGTCTTACCAGAAAACATTGGCTTACGCTAAATGATATCATAAGAAATAGGTGCCTTAGTACCCAAGTTATGCTTAAGCCATGAACTAAACATCAATTAAATGTAAAAAATCCCAGCAATAAAAACCCATGATATCAATAAGCTAAAATTACCTCCAAGTGCATTGCAGGCCATCCTTCTAAATCCATTGCTCTGCCATTAAGGGGTTGACCTATTGACCTAAGTGGGTTCTCATGCTCAAGTCTTTCATGGCCTACAAAACTTTGATTGAAGCTGGAAACCCGTCTGATTTCTGCAAAGGAATGAAAGACAAAATTAAGTTGAGTACACCAAGCGAGATACCCAAAACTTCTAAAGGTATGATTTATATATTGCCAAGAAAATTTAAGACAAATCAGCTTCCAAAAAAAAATTGTGTAAATACTTTGAAGGAAAAGAAAAGACAATATGCAGTTAATTTTGTGGTCAGCAGAAAACTTGTCAGTATTGCACAAGCATACCTTTACCTTTCAATATCTTTTTTAAGACCATCTCAGCACTTTTTTTTTTTTTTTTTATAAGTAAAACATATTAATCAATGGGCAAAAGCCAGTTACAAAATTCCAAGGGCCTATTAAATAGGCATATTGAATACAAGGAAATCATATAGGTCAATGTCGTTGAAGTCCATGGCAATGGTCCAAGTACATAAAGTTCTGTAAAAAAAAAAAAAAAACCAATAGCTCCTCCTGGATCTCTCATTGTCTTCAAAAGTCCACTCGTTTTGCTCTTGCCAGAGACACCACATAATCCAGATGGGAATCATCTTCTATACAACTATGATATATTGCTCACCCCTAATGGAAATCCAGCAAGTCATTGCTATCGCAACAGTCTCAGGCATGACCCAAGCTAAATCCAATTAAGGCCTCATTCCAAAGAGCTTTGGCTATCTCGCAATGTAAGAGGAGATGAGTTACCGACTCTTCCCCCCTGGCGGCATATGCAACACCAATCTGCTACAATAACTCTTATTTTCCTCAAGTTATCCGTTGTGAGGATCTTTCCTAACGAGGTGGTCCAAATGAAGAAGGCCACTTTCTGGGGTGCTTTATGGTGCCAAATTTTCCTCCACGGAAACTGCGACTCAGGTCCTTGGTTGAGAACCTTACAGAAAGAACGGACTATAAAAATTCCTTTCCCTGCAGGGTCCACCAAAGACTGTCTTATTTTGTATGTTTGGTCTTTGGGAATAGATGAGACCATAAAAGTCCGCAAGACTGCTTAATTCTCAATCCTGTGCTGCCAGGTTGAAGTTGATGTTCCAATATAGACGTCCCCCAGCTGACTCCAAGGCCTCCACCACAATGATATTTTTATCACTAGCAATTTGAAAAAGAGAAGGAAACAAGTCAGTCAAGGTCCTATCACCGAACCAAAGATCTTTCTAGTATCTAATTCTTGAGCTTGCACCACATAGAAGCCTAGCGTACTGATGAAATGCCCCCCCCCAACTTCTTATGTTTTTCCACACCCCTACACCGCCCGCCCCCTAACTTCATTTGGAGCTCCACCCCCCCTCCATGCACCCCCATATTTGTGATCAATCACCAATCTTCAAAGTGCTTCTGGTTCTCGATGATATCTTCACAACCATTTGCCAAGCAGAGCTCATTTGAACATCTTCAAGTTACGAACCCCCAAACCACCGTTTGATAAGGGACGGCACACCTTCTCCCGCTTAACCAGATGATACTTGAACTCTTCCCCCAACCCTCCTCACAGAAAGTCTTGTTGTAGCTTCTTAAGACGGCCTGCCACCCCCCCTTAGACAAAGATATCCTCTTCCATCCTGTAAGTTTCCTTTCCACCCTTTCAATCACTATGTCCAATATCCTAGCTGCCCTAGAGACTGAACCCAAAGAAAGTCCCAAATAAGTTGGAGGGAGTGTAGAAATCTTGCACCTGAGGGTCCCAACCAACTCTAGCATATTGCAGTCATCTCCAATTGGAACCATCTCAGATTTGTTATAGTTCACTTTCAGGCCCAACACTGCTTCAAAGCAAAGGAGTAGAGCCTTTAGGGCTTGCACCTGACCTTGCTCTGCCTCGCAAAGAACAAGTGTATCATTTGCAAATAACAAATGAAATATGTTAGAAAAACCTCTAGTAGTTGTTCCAATTGGAAACCCGCTTACCAAACTATTATCCACTAAGGCTGATAGCATTATGCTAAGCGCGTCCATAACTATAACAAACAAAAAAGGGGATAATGGGTCGCCTTGTCTCAAGCCATGGGAGCTAGGAAAGAACCCTTTGGGACAACCATTGATCAGGACCGAAAATCTCGACGTAAAAATGCACCATCTTATCCAAGACCTCCATCTTTCCCCAAAACCACATCTACCAATAAGATACAAAAGAAAATCTCAATTGACATGGTCATAGGCATTTTCCATATCTAGTTTGCACAAAATCCTGGTATTGCCTGCTTTTCTTTTACTGTTAATACATTCATTAGCTATAAGAACACTATCAAGAATTTGTCTGCCTTTTACAAAGGCAGTTTAAGTTTAGTGATAAACTTCCCAATGACCTTGCTGAGTTGGTTGGCAAGCACTTTCGAGATAACTTTATAGACCCCACAGACCAAACTAATGGGTCGGAAGTTCTTGATATCAATGGCCCCCACTTTTTAGGGATCAATACCAAAAAGGTAGAGTTGAGACTTTTTTCAAATTTTCCGAAAGTGAACAACTCCTGAAACACCCTCATGAGGTCTTCTTTTATCACTTTCCAACAGTCCTGAAAGAAGCCCATCGAGAAGCCATTTGGTCCGGACACTTTGTCTTTAACAATTTTCTAGATAACTTTTAAAACCTCATCTTCCTCAAATGTCTGCTCCAGCCAAGCTACATCATTTGGATGAATCATATCAAAAGCTAGATCATCCAGGTTAGGTCTCCAATCCTCCAGTTCTGTTAGAAGGATCTCATAAAAATTGACAATGTGATTCCGGATAATTCTTTCATCTTTACATTCCACCCCATTGATCCTTAGAGCCTCAATGTTGTTATTTCTACGATGGGAATTGGCAACTCTATGAAAGAACTTCGTGCTACGGTCACCTTCCCGTAACCATAAAGCCTTTGATTTTTGACGCCAAGAAATTTCTTTCATTAAAATCAATCGCTCAAGGTTTGCAACCAACTTTGTCTTCTGCAATTGTTCATCCTGAGTGAGAGGCCGTCCCTCTTGAAGCCTTTCTAGGTCTTGGATATCCTTCCATAAAGCATTATTATTCTCCCCTAGATTGCCAAACGACTGGAAATTCCACAACTTCCAGTCTCTCTTTAAAGCTTTCAACTTATTAGTGAAGATAAAACTGGGAGAGCCATTGAATTGGTAAGAATACCACCATTGTTTAACCCTTTCCACAAAGCCTTTCAACTTCAACCACATGTTTTCAAATTTGAAGTAGCGCCGCCCATTTCGGAGACCACCACAATCAAGCAAAGTCGGCCATTGGTCTGATGATATCCGATCCAAATGCTTCTGCCAAATATCAGGAAAATGAATTTCCAACTCCGGAGAAATGAGAAAACGATCCAACCTAGACCACGTCTGATTATTTGACCAAGTGGCTGGACCCCCAGCTAGCTGTAAATCTACCATATTCAAGTCTGAAATACATTTCAAAAATTCCTGACTGGCACGCCTCACTCTTCGATGGCCAAAGTTATCACTGGCGAATCTAACAATATTGAAGTCTCCACCTATGCACCACGGAAAGTTCTACCAACTGTGAAGCCCTGCTAGTTCTTCCCAAAAAAGTCATCTGTCAGCATCAAGATTTGGCCCATACACACTTGCAAAAGCCCACATAAAGTTATCAGATACACATTTGAACAAGCATGCTACCGTGTACCTACCAATATATTCATCCACTTTTTCCACCACCCACTGGTCCCATAACACTATGACTCCTGCCGACGTTCCTGAGGAAGCCATATAGACCCAATCCACGTGAGTGCCGCTCCACAGACTTCTCACCATTCTCCTCTCAACAGATATTAGTTTAGTTTCCTGAAGACACAATATCCACCTTCCACTCATGAAGTAAGTTCTGTATCCGGAGACGCTTATTCACTTCGTTGAGACCCCGAATGTTCCAAAACACGATTTTTGGCTTCATTGGGAAATGGCTGGCCCCTTTCCTTTGGCCCTTCCCTTACTAGGGGGACCCTCCAAGTTCAAAGACCACGTCAACTGATTAAGTTGTCTGGTTTGCCTTGACTTTTCTCTGCGGTTATTGTTGTATCCTGAGTCAATAGCAATAAGCAAGGCCATGAACTGCTCTTCATACCCAACACACCTAACCCCAATCAATTGGTGAATCCCTTGAGCTATATGTAAGACCCAATTAGATTGGTCCGAAACAAAGTAGTTTAAAGGATTAGGATTCTGGAACTCTTCATCAACCGAGATGTCCTCTAAGCCTTGCAGGGAATCCAAGAAATCTCCCACCGAATGCATCAGATCATCTGAGAAATCGTCATCCTCAGAAAGCTCAAAATCGACCTCTGGAAGCCTAGAAAAGTTTGCCGGCGTGATAGCCTCGCCACCACCCCCGGATGGCAGTTTCTGGACCACCCCTGGTGCGGGAATGGACCTTCCTGTCGAACTCGCGGGATCTGAGTTGCTCCTGTCGAACTCAATCATCTCGTTTTGAAGATCTAGCTCTGTTAGGATATCATTGGCACCGTCGGCGTCGTCTAAAGACCTCCCGTTGGCAGCGCCCTGGACGGCATGGTTTCCGGCATAAAGCTGAGCCCTGAGGATGTTCGAAGCTGAAGAGAGAGCCCTGGGTATCGGGTTTCTCTAAGGGCTAGGTCTGAACCGACCCAACCCCCGGCTCATTAACACCTATTTGGGCCACCTGCTGAAACGACCTAGCCTTAGCAGCTTTAGTCTCGCTATGGTCTTTGGGCTTGGAAAGCCCACCTTCATCCTCGGTCGAAACCACCGTAACAGGCCTCGAAACTATGGGGCCTTTATACCTTCGCCCAACCCCCGTTGCCTGACTCCAAACAAACTTACCCTTGCCTTTCTTGGATTGGGTTTGAGCTTGGGGCACAGGCTTGGACGAATTAAGCCCAGCCCCCTTACTTTGCTCCACACCCTTGGCTTTAACACCAGAAGCCTGGCCCAACCCTAGGTCATCACTTTCCTTAATTAACAAGACAAACTGCACCACGGCATCCATATCCTTCTACAGCTTCCGTAAGTTGCCTTGTACCTCCCTCAGAATTTTGTGTAGTTCCCAGGCTTCCGACCTGACACAGGCAAAGCTCCAGGTGTTCTGCACATCCATCTTCTTCCTTTCACTCCTAGGGTTTCTAACGGTCGGTTTCGAGCCATCTCAGCACTTCATACTGCAAATGAATAGAGCCACTCGTGAATAGTTTGAACTCAGCTCGTATATATTCAGTTTGAACTTGATTAATTTGATAATTGAGTTGTTCGCGACCATTAATATTGGTTCGAATATTAAATGAGTCAAACTTGTGTAATCTCGGCTCAACTCAGTTTAAGTACGTGAACAAAACTTGTCTAAGCTCGACTCAGCTTGTTTTGAGCTCTTTACAATACTCATACATGTCTATATATATTCTTACATATATTCTTTTATAATATATATTTTTGTGTTATATGTATTATTTTAGATACATTGTATAAATAATATACTTCGTTACTTTATATATAACTAAATTACAAAAGAACAATGTTGAGTATAATAATGCATTAAGTTCACAAAAGAAGTCCTAAGCCAAATGTTATATAAAGAGTATGCAACTCTAATTTGATTACAACAATCTCTTATCTGATTCTATTTTGATTATTTGATCATATTTAGCATGATTAGTAACTTTATTATGTAATTTTTATAATCATGATCAACAATTATTTATACTAGGGATTCAAGTCTAATATTCGTGCTCTCAGTTCCCACTATTAGCCTTTCAAATTTTTCCCAAGACTTCAATTCCCAACATGTATGACATCACTTTAACACTATTTACATCAGTTCCCAGCTTCCCACCATAAGGCTTTCGACTTTTCCAATTTCTAGTTTTGCTCTGGACTTATTAGTCACAATTTCTCTCTTCCTTCCCAAACACAGGATGACACCCTTGGGCCTTCACTTCCAGTTTCTGCTTCAATCTTCTTCTTCTTCTTCTTCTTTATGTGCATTCCTGTCTAAGCTTCAAACTTCTATTCAGAAGTTACAAACACTCCAAACCCTCACTCCGTAAGTATTTGACTCTTTGCTCCTCTCGTGTTTATATTCTTCTAAATAATCCAAAATCTTAATTTTTTTTATTCTCTCCAAGTCATAGGTTCAATTTTTTTTTTTTTATATCTATTTCTCCAACAGATGTTCACTTAAATGCAGCAGAATTTCATTCTGTAGTTTTGTGTTAGTGGTAAATTTTGTTAGTTCCTTAATTTCACTCATTCTGTAGTTTTGTCTTAGTTAAAATTAATTAAAAGAATTAACTTGAGCTCATGATAAACTCATTTATTTTTTTTATTCAAGTGCGAGTCGAGTTCAACTTTCATACATGTTAGGCGAGCCGAGTTCGATTAGAGGTCTTCAATTTTTCTCAAGCTTGAGCCAAGTTCAAGCTCATATATAGGCTAATTGAACTCGAGAACCCTTGCTTGAATTTGCTTAAACTCAATTCATTTGCAGCCCTAATTAAAAATAAAGATTTCTTGGCATTGGAATTTAAAGGAGACAAAAGATGTGATGATGTAAATAAACAACTGATGATTGGAGCATACATTGTGGCAATGATAGAGTGCAGATATGCTGACCTTGATTTAGAAGTCTGCTACACAAGGGAAGAACTTGCAAAAATGGTCCCAACTTTTGCTTCTCTGCCAGTAATTCAGCCAAGTATCTGCCATTGTGACACAGGCGAAACCGTGTATTACATCTTATCATACGCATCTTATCATAAGCTCATAAACATCTTTTCATACCCTCATAAACATATTATCACACCCCCACAAAGTAAAAGCCTGACTAGTTTCATCACAGTAAATAACAATCGACAATCACAAGATCTTTGACCACCAAAAAAAATGAGTCTTCATTTTTATCAGATTTTAGAGAGGAAACACAGCCCTGAAAGTTTTCATTTAAGTTACTAAACTTCTCGAAGCAAAACAGTGACTGAATGAAAATTAATAAATAAAAAAATCCACAAAACAGCAGCATATAAAGAGGAATTCACCAGCAACGGTCTAGAAATAAGAGGCGGTTTTAATTCAAAATTATATAGTCTGTATGCTGCATCATCCTTTTCTTTTCTGTTTGTTTAATCTCTCTCCTTTTTTCCATATTTAGGCATTCAATGGTTTAGCATGAAAGACGGTTCATCTCCAAGCTTATAGTGCCATGCCAATGAGGCCTTTCCGCCAAAGTTATGTGACCTTTGTTTCCAGAGTTAAAACAAATTAAATACACTAATCTAAATAACAAGACTAGGCCATAAGAAAACCATAAAACCTACTGACCAAGACTGGGATATCAAATTTTGATGCATCAGCTTTTAAATGTATCGATGATAGCCCGTTAAGAGAAGAAGGGAGGTGGGGGGGGGACAAAAATAACAAATCCCAGGGTAAAACAGAGAAAACGCAGAGCTCCAAGTGTTGAACACACCTTTCTCGATCTGATGGAAGGGTAGAAGACCTGATAGGAGAAGCAGGGAGTCCAGGAGGATACTGGAAGTAACTACCAGGTGGGATTCTATCTCCCATCATACGAGATGTACTGCATAGTTCAATAACAAGCAACAAAACTCAGTTAGAAACTTAGAACCCAACACAACAAGTACATACAAAAAACCCAGCAACCCAAAAGGCTGGAACAATTAACAAATCAACAAATAAGCAAAGTTTATTTGATCAGAAGCAAACCCAGTAAGAAAAATCACCGAATATACCAACACAAACGCAAAACTCCAATTACAATACAAAATCCAGTAAACAACCAATACATGAAATAAGCAGCAATAAAAAGTAAATAAAATTAAAAAAACACCTCGGACACTAACATCAATACCAATAATATAACGCCAAAAGATACATGTATTTTGATCACACACAAAAATAACGAGAGAAAAGGAGGACTTACTGAATGGAAGCGGGGAGAGAGATATAGAGAGAGGAGAGGGTGGGAGGTGTAAGGTGAAGCCTGAAGAGGCGGAGAGATTCAAGTCTATTCTGTCGAATCTGTCCCTTATTGGGTGGAGTGAATGAATGGGGAAGGGAGTGGGAGAGAGACAAAAGAAAAGCCCTACTCTAAATAGGAGCAAGTAGAATGGACTATGGATCCTTTGCTGTGCTGTATTTCTAGTATTTGTTTTTTTTAGAGCAAGTTGAAAAATTATTAATACAAAGTAAAGATACAAATTTGATACAAATTTAATACAAATATTATACAATAAAAGTGGGAGGATCATTTTTACTATAAAAAAAATAACATAAAAAAAATTAATAAAAAAAAGGTTATTAATGATTTACGTTATCGCTGTCTATTATACTAGATTATGTCCGCATTAATTTAAGGATCAATAAATTTATCTTATTTTCTATTTTTAAAAGAATTGAAGATAAAACTTGATATTATTGATAACTGTATTTCTAGTATTAAATCAACATGACTCTTGTTTATCATTTAAAGCATTACATCAAATTATCGTGATTAATTTGTTGATTTTTATAACTAAAATATTTATTTTCAGTTTTATCCGCAAAAAAATAATTTGTTGAGTTAAGTGCATCCTAATTCCTAAATTTTGCAGGACTCGATATTCATCCTTTGAAACATTTAAAATTGATACGCTCTGCGGTCTATATCTAAGTAGTAACAAATGTGAGATATTACTTTTACTAATGTTTAAGGTGGAAGATTCACGGCGCATGTAAGTAAATGAAGGTTTTTTAATTGGAAAATAAACAAAGAATTTTTGCTTCAAATTTAAAAACTTTGTCAAAGAAAGAATAATCCCAAAGAAAGAAGGGTGATCATCATAATTTGTATTTTAGCTTGCATTTGAACGTTGAAATAAGATAAACTAAAAACAAAAAATTTGTGAATTATAATAAAATAATATGTTAATAGTAGTAAAATACTTTGAGTTAAAATATTTTACGAGATTTTTAAAAATAACAAAAATAAAAAATTATCTAATTAAAAGATTATTTTTTAATATTATTTATTTAAGATTTGAAAAAATTAAATTATTTTATTTAAATTTTTGAAAAACTTGTAATAATTATATAAAAAAAATACAAATTAAAAACCAAATAATATTTATATTTAAAATAATTATAAAATGAGTTGAGACATCTCAACATACAAATGAAATCTAAATCATCGCAATATTTAAAAAGCTTGTAGAATCTGATTATATAATTAACTGAAACTTCAAAAATAATTAAAAAAAAAAAACAAACAAAGCCCAAAAAAAAAAAAAAAAGTCCACAACCTGACCCGAGAAGAACAACCCAAGTGCGCGCAGACTCACGCTTGAGTTTATATGGTTAACGTCTGTTAAGCGCAAAAAGCCCAACCTTACGCGTTTCTTCACGCTGGAAATACTCCTTTTTCATTAATCTCCCTCGCATGGCGTTTGGGAAAGAAATTGAGGAGTAGGGCGCGGAATAGGCCTCGATCTTTGCGGTGAAGATGTAATACAACGAAGAATTTCTCTGTTCCGAAGCTATTTCAAGCGTACAGTTCGTAAAAGTTCAACTACATTTTTCTCTAGGGTTTTTTTTTTTTTTTCCATTTTCCCTTTCGTGTTTGGTTGGGTGTGAAATGAAGGGCTTGTCAGATCGGACAAAGGTGGTTCTGCGGCACCTGCCTCCGGCGATTTCTCAGGCCACGCTGATGGACCAAATCGACGCCGCCTTCGCTGGTCGCTACCACTGGGTCGCTTTCCGTCCAGGGAAATCGAGGTTAGGATTTGTTCTTCTTCTTCTTTTTTTTTTTCTCAATTATGCTTTGGGTGAAATTTATATGTTCTGTGTTTTTTTTTTTTTGTCAATTAATTTGCTTTAAGACACTTCAGTTTCGGAAAATACGTCCAATTAGAAACGGGAATTCTCGTGGGTGTAGGTATATGCGTAGATGTCAGTTAAAAACGCTATCAATTTTCTTAGTTGTCCACTTTCTGATCTTTGGGTTTTTTATAGTTTTTGGACCATTGAATCTAATGTACGAGTAATTGCTTTATTTTCTGTCAATTGGTTATATGTCTGCTTTTCTAAGGTTTATATGCGTGGGAATAAGTAGAATAGACTTTAAATTTTCCATTGATTGTACACTTTGGGAGCCATTAGGTTCAGGTTTATGGAGTATGAATCTGTGGCTTGTAGGGGTTTTGAAATCTTTTTGGATTGAGTAAGCTTCGCATTTTTTCATACTTAATGGGTCTTTGAAACTGAGTGGGCTTATAATATATTTCATGCACAAGACATGCAAATATGCATGTGGAAAATTATCTGTAGGTCTGTTTTAAGTTCTGGAAAAAATGAGTAAATTATCTGAATAGCTGCTGAGCCGGGTGGTATCAAGAGGTGGACTTATTGGAAGCAAATAATGAATGGTTACTTTTGCTAGAATTATAAAAAAAGCTTTACACGATCACCATAGGGCCCCTTTATTTGTTTTTTGTTTTTAAATATTAATCAGTGATCCAATTTTTTATTGGATCATTGATAATTTTCTTTTTTTGATAAGTAAAATTTTTATTGGATCATTGATAATTATCTAGTTACATGTTCATGGTCAACAAATACTCAGATTCATGTTACTTGGAAGCGTGAGGATAGTTATGCACCTTGCTACTTCTTATGGATACAGGGTACAAGAACCCTTTTATGCTACTTAAGGTTTTCTTTCCACATCAAGCTAATTAAAAAGGACAAACTTGTCTCCATTTGGTGATACTGTTGAAAATATATCCATTTGTGGAGATGATATTGCCTCTTGGCAATGTTTCCGGGAGATAAAGGAAACTAGCTGCGTGGAAATCGCCTACTGGACAGAGGGCTGTTAACCCAGTTAATATATCATTAGTTCTTTCCGAAACATTTTTTTGTACGTGGATCCTCCATCTTTTTTTAGAAGTAATGAAGGTTTTATTGATGAATAATGATAAGCTTGGTCCATGTACACAGGAAGTATATGGATCACTTCTGATTTTAAATTCGTATATTAATACAGGTTCCTGTGGTCTAGTTTTTATGATTTAGTCAAGTCATTTGCTGCGCACCATCTCATATTTTTATTGTTTTTTTTTTTAAATGGTTTTGCAGCATGAAGCGTCAATTCTATACTAGAGCCTATATTGACTTCAAGAAACCTGAGGATGTTATTGAGTTTGCTGAGTTCTTTGATGGGCATTTGTTTGTTAGTGAGAAGGGTAAATCTTTGCTCATATCTTTTGAAGAGATTGATTGGCACATCAATCTTGTTGCCAGTGTTTCTGTGATTATATTTTTATTTAATCCACAGTTTTGATTCAGATGGGTAATGAAGTCCTTTCTCTTCAGTTAGTAACTGCTTAGAAAATTATCGAGCTACTGGGTGACTTTTTGGACAATTTATTTGGGTCTCCTCATGTCTATCTTTCTATTTCATCCTTGTTTGAATAAGGAATTGCAGGATATAATATTGACACGAAGTTTTAACTAGACTGTTCCTTGCTTTTTCAGGCACTCAGTTTAAAACTATTGTCGAGTATGCTCCTTCTCAACGTGTTCCAAAACAGTGGTCTAAAAAAGATGGTCGTGAAGGAACAATATTAAAAGGTAATTGACAAAAAAAAAGGAAATTTAAGGAGTATTTTCAAATGTGATCATTAACCTGTGACTTTTGTGTGCAATCACTTACTTTTTCATAAATACAAGTATTTCATTGATGAACATCTAGATCCCGAGTATCTGGAGTTTCTTGAATATCTTGCAAAGCCTGTCGAGAATCTCCCCAGTGCAGAGATACAATTGGAGAGAAGGGAAGCGGAACGAGGTGGTAAGTCATAAAGATTTCATATTGTAGAACATGCTGTTGAAAATAGTAAGACAAAAGGTTAAAAAATACAGTAATACAAGTAGAATGAGAGAATTATCTTGGGCTTCTTGGGAGTTTCTAAGGATAAAGCATGTCTTCAAATGATTTCTGTTCACTATGATCTTGCAGGTGCTGCAAAAGACACTCTTGTGGTTACACCATTGATGGACTTTGTTCGTCAGAAAAGAGCTGCCAAGGGTGGTTCTCGGGTATCTTTCTATTTCATGAGTTTGTGAGGACAGATTTTTTTATGAAATCTCATTAAATGGATTTTTATTCCATGTCCTATTAGGCTATTATATTTAATTGGGTTGCAGAATTGATTTCTAGAGTTTCTGGTTATGAATAGCTGGAGTTATTGGCATGCTTTATATGCTATACATGCTTCAAGATTTACTTGAATACTCCTTTTTCATGGTTATATAGCAGTTTTCATTGCATGATGCATTTCAAGTGGAGGGTTGGGAGTTCGAAATCCGAGGATCTTTAATAAGGCACTTCTTCGGAAATAGTTATGGTGTACCATCAAGAAGGGGTGTCTTTAAGGCTATTATTGAGTCGAAGTATGGAGCTCATGTATTTTTTTTTTTTTTTTGGGGGGGGGGGTTCTAATGAAGTGAGGGGTTCACATCCTGTATGTTTATGAAAGAATATTGGAAATGGATGTGAGGTATTTGCTTGTTTTATTAGCTTCACTATTGAAGAGGGATCCAAGGTCATATTCTAGCATGATACTTGGTTTGGTAATTCTGCCCTCAAGATTTTTTTTCCTTCTCTTTTCCGGATGGATCTTGATCACGAGGCGTCGGTGTCGGATCTTTTGGACAGCTCTAGCGGATCCTCACAGTGGAATGTTTGTTTTCTTAGAGCTGCCCATGATTGTGAAATTGGAGTTATTTTTTATTTTTCATTTTGTTGTATGCTTCGAACGTTGGAAGCATTGAGGAGGCAGGAATCAGGATATTTTGGATGAATACCGGAATAGGAAGTTCACTGTATGATCTCTGTAAAAGGCTTTGTCGTGTCAAAATCATATTTCCTTTCCCTAAAAGTGCATTTGGAGAAATAAGGTGCCGCCTAAAACTGCTTCTTTGATTGGACTGCATCTTTTGGGAAAATATTGGCTATGGACAACTTGAGAAAGCGTGGACTCATTGTGATGGATTCGTGCTACATGTCTAAGAAGAGTGTGAATCTGTGAATTGTCTTTACTTCACTTGAGCTGGCAAGGATCTTATGTGCTGAGATCTTTAACTGGGCCAGACTTGCGTGGGAGATGCCTAGGAGGGTGGTGGACTTGTTTGCTAGTTGGAAAAGGCTTCGGGGCTATTCCCAAATTGCTGATGTATGGAGAATGACTTCTTTATGTCTCTTCTGGTGAATTTGGCTCAAAAGGAATGGCCAGAGCTTTGAAGATAGGGAATGCTTTTTGGATGAGCTTAAAATTTTCTTCCTCCATACTTTATTGTCTCGGGGCTTCTGCTAGTCTTTTTAACAGTGCCATCTTACATGACTTTTTTGTATCACTTTCTAGCTCCTAACTTGTAACTAGGTGTTCTCTGTTGCATTACTTCATTTATTTGGGCTATGCCTAGTTACTTGTTTTAATAAAATTTTATTTACTTATATATAAAGAAAGAACGTAAGGAGAAGTAAAGGAGCTTATTAAGGGAGCTTGGTAACCATGTTTTCTCTCCGTACACTTGAGAAAAAACATGTTTTAGTTTTTAGTCTTTGTGTGAATCAACTTTGCGGTTGGTGATTTCTGAGGAGTTTAGTTTTCAGTTTTCCTTAGATTCCTCTCATAGGTGGTCATAATGGGGTCGATTAGGAATGTTATCATTGAACACAAATGTTTTGAGTTCAAGAAGGAACGTGATAAATGGTGGAGAATAACAGAGAGTAGTCCCCGGGTCGTTAAATATCTCGTCATTGACCATGATGCTTTGGGGTGGCTAGCAGCCATGATGAAGGAAGGCATAGCCTCGGAGGGCTCTTCTCAATTTGCCAAAACATGAAGAAAATGGTCTCAAGTGTTGGTGCTGCAGAGACAACAAAACATGTATGGGAGGTTTTTCTCCCTTTCGGTTTTTGGTCCTAAGAGGCGTCGGGGTCTGTTGTTGGTGCCGGAAGGGAGGTTTGGTGTGGGGTGGAGAAATTTCGAAGCTACTGTTCTAGAGCTCTCTGGTTCGGCGGAGAATCCTCTGTGAGGCAGCATTTCGTGGAGGCCTCCCAGGTTGTCGCAGGTGATGGAAGTCCCATCTTGATCTTTTAGGTCTTACAGGGAGGCGCTGCAACATCCAAAGGTGGGGTGTGGGGCTTGGGGCTCGAGTACTCCCTGCGTCGGAGGGTGACTGCATTGAGGTCGATATTCAGAGGGCAGGGGAGGATGGCAGGTTTGCCTGCCTAAATAAGGGAAATTTGGTGGGGATGATAGTTACGATGGAAGAACAGATAGTTGAATGACAACGTATGGCTTCCTATTTAAAACGGTGCGTTGAGGCTTTAGATTTAAACGGTGCGTTGGACCTGGGGGACATGAACGTGAAGGGGGGGTTTAAACGGTGCGTTGGACCTGGGCTCCTGCGGGCTTGGAGCGGGATCGAATGGGCCAGTAACCAATGGGCCTGAGCTTGTAACCCAAGCTTTGAGGCCCGAAGCCTCTATTCACGCAGCGCAGAACTCCCCTTACCAGAACCCAGTGCAGGAGAAACCGGCAGGATCTCACCCGCCGGAGTTGGGTATCTCTCCGGTGAGAGAGAAACTACCGGCGATGGTGGAGGAAGCTCCGATGTTGTCGCAGATCAAGGATATAGGGGCGCTCTCAACCCCGTTGAAGCCGAAGTTAAGCCTCGATGCCCAAATTGTGCCGGCATCCTTCTTCTGTGGCCAGACAGTGCCGATAACCATTAGGGAGGGGGCAGAGGCTCAGGATGAGGCATGCCCCTTGGTTGTCACATATTTGGAGGACTTATCGGAGGAAGGCGACGAGCTTAGCAATTCTTCAAGCGAAGACATCCCTTAAAGGCTGTTCCAATCCGACGACAGTCTTGACATTGTGGTCCAAGAGACTTTTTCTTTAACACCACTCCCTGCCAATGAAGTGGCCTGTTCTGGTGTTATGGTTGAGTGGGGAGGCTCCACTACCTTGGAGGGGGATTTTGGTGTCAGCGAACCCATCCCCCTTAATTCTGAGGTACCCCCTGTGTTTGAGGTATCAGATTGGGTTCTTAGCAGTGTTAAGATGATACAACACTGTATTGGTATGAAGTGTGCTGGGTACAAGGACCTGTTTATGGCTCTTCTCACTACCATAGACACAGGACACAATCAATCTAAGAAAGCGGAGCCCAAGGTACACAGAGAGCTCAAGCGATTAACATGGTCCTTGAATGAGGGTAGCACAAGTCGAAGCCGCTCAAAAGGGAAGAGAATGATCTTGTCTTTATGAAGCCAAAAATAGTATCTTGGAATGTGAGGGGGTTAAATGATACTAATAAGTGTAGGCGTATTAATAACTTACTCAGGGTGTGGAAGGCGGATGTTGTTTGTCTGCAAGAAACAAAATTGAAAAAGATTTCTAGAAACGTAGTGAGAAGGGTGTGGAGTTGTCTTTATGTTGATTGAATGTATTTGGCTTCGAAAGGGGCATCGAGTGGAATTCTATTGATGTGGGATAAAAGAGTGGTAGAGAAAGTTGGGGTTTTTGTCGGGAATATTCAGTGGCCGTCTCTTTTAGAGCTGTGGTGGATAACTTTTTGTAGGCTTTCGCAGGTTTTTATGAGCCTAATGTTGATAGCCTCCGAAGCCTTTTATGGGATGAACTTTTTGCTTTACACAGTTGGTGGGACCTCCTCTGGTGCATTGGCGGAGATTTTAACATTACCAGGTTCCCTAGTGAGAGGCCTGGAGAAGGTCGACTGCACCTTGCTATGGCAGATTTTGCTTCATGCATTTTCGACCTGAACTTGGTGGATCTTCCCCTAATAGGTGGCTCTTTCACATGGTCCAACAACCAGATTTGGTCTAGGTTGGATAGATTTCTTATCTCGCCAGAGTGGGAATCTCATTATCCCGAGGTGTGCCAAAGGAGACTGCCTCGCCTTTGCTCGGATCATTTTCCTATCTTGTTGGACGGCGGTGGCATACAAAGTGGGCGCCGCTATTTCAAGTTTGAAAACATGCGGCTCAAGTCCGAAGGCTTTGTGGACATGGTAAGAAATTGGTGGTCCACTTATCATTTTCAAGGTACACCATCATTTGTTCTTGCAGGGAAATTAAAAGCGCTCAAACTTGATTTAAAGCTTTGGAACCTACAATCTTTTGGAGACATAGGGGAACACAAGAAAAATCTGGAGGAAGAACTTCAAGGTCTTGAAAGAATTTTCAAGGCTAGAGCCCTTTCCCAAGAGGAAATTAATCACAAGTTAGAGCTGGTTTCTGAGTTGGAAAGAGTACTATCCCTTGAGGTGATCTCGTGGCGACAGAAGTCAAGAGCTTTATGGCTTAAGGAATGAGACAATTTTTTCATAGGGTGGATAATTCTCACAGGAGATATAACACCATTGATTTGCTTAACATCAATGGTGTAGAGTGCACAGAGGCTTCTGCTATAAAGGATCATGTGGTGGATTTCTATGAACAGATGTTTACAGAACAAGAGGGTTGGAGACCAAAACCGGATGAACTTGCATTTGACTCAATTGAACCACAGACAGCTTCTTGGTTGGAGAGACCTTTTGAGGAGACCGAGATATTTGAGGTTGTAAGGAAAATGGCAAGTGATTAGGCACCAAGACCAAATGGTTTCTCGATGGGTTTTTTCCAAACTTGTTGGGAGATTGTGAAAGCGGACATCATGAAGGTATTTCAAGGATTGTTCTTGGAAGGCAAGTTTGAGAAAAGTCTTAACACCACTTTCATTGCTTTGATTCCAAAGAAAAGTGGTGCGTTTGAGGTACAAGATTTTAGACCCATTAGCCTAATAAATGGAGTCTACAAAATCATTTCCAAAGTTCTTGCAAACCGGTTGAGGGAGGTTTTAGGTAAAATCATTTCAAAGCCACAAAATGCCTTTGTGAAGGGTTGTCAGATCTTGGATTTAGTTCTTATAGCTAATGAATGCCTGGATAGTAGACTTAAGGCAGGTGTAGCAGGGATCATCTGCAAGCTAGACATGGAGAAAGCATATGACCATGTCAACTGGGATTACCTACTCTTTTTGTTGGAGAGATGTGGTTTTGGGGAAAGATGGTGTAAATGGATTAGATGGTGCATCTCAACAGCCAAATTCTTTATTTTGATAAATGGTAGTTCGGCTGGTTTTTTCAGTAGTTCCCGAGGTCTAAGACAAGGAGATCCTCTATCTCCTCTTCTTTTTGTTATTATCATGGAGGCATTAAGTAGGATGTTGGAGGCTGTGGTCCATAATGGTTTCATGAGGGGTTTTTCAGTGGGTGATCCCTCTAGAGACATTATTTCTATCTCTCATTTACTTTTGCAGATGATATTTTAATTTTTTGCAAGACTGATCAGAACCAACTCAGGGTGCTGAAGGCAATTCTTTTATGCTTTGAGGCTGCTTCAGGATTGAGAGTCAACTTTGAAAAATCAGAACTAGCGCCAATTGGGAATGTCACCAACCCTCATCTTCTGGCAAATACTCTGGGATGTAAAGTTGCCTCGCTTCCGATGAAGTACTTGGGATTACTTTTGGGGACATCTTCACGAGCTATAGCGATATGGGATCCAGTGATAGAGAAGATTAAAAGAAGACTGGCAGGTTGGAAGGGATTGTACCTTTCTAAAGGAGGTAGGGTTACTCTCATCAAGAGTACCCTATCTAGCTTACCTACATATTTTTGGTCCTTGTTTTCCATTCCTGCTTCTGTGGCAAAGAGGATTGAAAAACTCTATTGGGACTTTTTATGGAGTGGGGTGGGGGAAGAAAACAAGCTCCATCTTATTAGGTGGGATAAGGTGTGCAGGCCTTTAACATCTGGTGGTTTGGGCATAAAAAACATAAGACTTTTCAACCAGGCCCTTCTTGGTAAATAGTTATGGAGGTATAATTTGGAACCGGATGCTCTTTGAAAATTGGTGGTTGAATGTAAACATGGAAGCTTGTGGGGGCAGTGGTGCTCCAGAGAGGTGGTAGAGGCGCATGGAGTGGGGTTATGGAAACACATCAGACAAGGTTGGGCAATATTCCATCGCCATACGAAACTTGTTCTAGGTGAGGGCTTGAGAATAAAATTTTGGAAGGAGAAGTGGTGTGGTGAGGAAGCCCTCAAGGATGCTTTTCCTTCTGTTTATCGACTGGCTTCTGATAAAGAAGCTTCTGTGGCTAACATTATGATTCGCTCGGCTGATCAGGTTCAGTGGAATGTAACATTTAGTAGAGCGGCCCAAGAATGGGAAGTTGACAACTTTGATGCCTTTTTTACTCATATCTACTCTACGAGGCTGATTGGGAGGGGAGATGATAAGTTTTGGTGGAACTTGATAGGTAAGGGCATTTTCTCTGTTCGGCCCTATTATAAAATCTTAATTCCCTCAACAAACACTCACTTTCCTTGGAGGAAAATTTGGAGGAATAAGGCACCCCCCAAAGCCCTTTTCTTCTCTTGGACAGCTGCCCTGGGTAAGATCTTAACTATTGATAATTTGAGAAAGCGCTGTTTCATAATCACAGATTGGTGTTGCATGTGTAAGAAATCTGGAGAATCTGTGAATCACCTCTTACTACACTGTGAGATAGCTAGACACCTGTGGATTGAAGTTTTCAACTGAGTAGGTTTGTACTGGGTAATGCCAGCCACAGTATTAGACTTATTGGCTTGTTGGTCATCACTTGGTGGAGCTACTCCCATCATACAAGTTTGGAAGATGGTTTCTTTTTGTATCTTGTGGTGCATTTGGCGTGAGCGAAACGATCGAACTTTTGAAGATAAGGAAAGGACTTTGGAGGAGCTAGTTTCTTTCTTTTTTAGTACTTTATTTTTATGGGCCATAGCTGTAGATTTCAATGGTCTCCATCTTCATGATTTCCTTGTAGCAAACAATCCTTCTACGACCTAGTTAGGTCTTGACTCTTGTATCCATCTTGTGTACTTGGGCTTGGCTCATTTTATCAATACAATTGTTTACTTATCAAAAAGAAAAAAAAAAGAACATTATTCGTCTTCCATTATAGCGTGTATTATACTCAAAAGATCTATTTATAACTGAATCCTGAGTTCTTATCCCTGTCTAATGACAGCGATCACTATCTAATGGGAAACCGAGTAGAAGAGCTGTCGGATCATCAACTGGAAATCGTGGTGCCTCATCGAAGCGAGGCTCTGAGAGGAGAAGGATATCCTCTGCTATGGTATGCATCTTTCTATAATACTTTATGAAATTTAAAAAAAAAAAAAAACTACTAATAATGTTCATGATGCATTTCTGATTACAAAGTCGCCCCCAAAAAAGGTTTTGATTGTTTGTAAACATTTGTATGCTGCCTAAAGCATGCAGCGATATGCCACAATTTTTTAAATGGTGTGTAACCTCACCAAGGCATGATTCTTCAGACTCACCCTTGAAAGTATACTTCCGGTATACAACCTGACCTCCCGTAACCGTGTATTAGATAATTAAGGGCTACTTTTAATGCAGAATCAACCCAAGATGTTTGGGTTTACGTCTCATTTTAAGTCTGCCCTTTGACCACTAAGCTGTACCCTAATGGGTGTACCGCAATTTTAGAAACATAAATTTAAGTATGTTCCTGTCAGGATCAATGCTACTAATAGAACAATTATTCCTTGCGCCAAATTGTCTGCATTATACATACTGGAACTGCACCCAAAATAACTTTTCTGATTTAATAATTATGGATATAAGAATCTGTTAAAACCTACACGTATTACATTCATTGTTCTGATAGTCCCTGTCAGTGTCACTACACCATTATAAGTACAGACATAAAAGTTCCCACTTTGGGTTTGTCTAGTAAAATTTAAATCATTCCTTGTGCCGAGAGAGGGAGAGATAGGCTTACCAGCCCATTGCAGGCTTCTCAAGTATTTTGCCTTGGGGTCAAATGGACCTACCGATACTCTCTTTTCTGATTTCTGTTTTCTTTCTTTATATTTTACTTATCAAAAAATAAAAAAATGAACAGAAAATTTGTGTGATAATTATGGTCATATTTTATATTTTCTGTGTGATTCGTGCGTATAGGCCCGTTGAGACACTAGAAGAATACAATTACATGTTGCGCATACAACCTTTTTTACAGCTCTTTATACAGCCGTGTTTAAAATTGAGGGCTATTTTATATCATACTTTGTTGCTTTGGGCCTAATCTATTGTATTAAATGGGACAACTTTAAGTGACTTTTATGCTACTTTCCGTAGCATTCCGTAGCATGTAGCTTGTAACTAGGCTTCTTTCTTGTATACTTCCTATGTACTTGGGCTTTGCCTACTTATGAGATCAATAAACTTCTTACTTATAAAAAATAATTGAGGGTATATCTGTAAAATGATGTTACTTTTATAAGTGATTTTACAAAAATACCCCTCATTTAAAACAAGATTGTGTAAAGAGTTGTATGTGTATCATTTTTCATACAGATGTTGGTTTTATGGTTTGTAAATCCAAAATCTGAATGATGAATTAAAGATTTCTTCTATTACTGACCTTATTAATAGGCCCAAGGCTGACTAGAGAGAGAAAGAACATAAACTGGTTTAGATAGACCATTTACGTGATTTTCTTGCTCCTGGAGCTTCTTATGTTAAACATGGTTTTTGGGTTACATTGTACTTGTAGGGAATATGGATTGAGGTATATGTTATATAGTGTTTGTTTTCCATCTTTATTTGTGTTTGAGCGTCTAGACATCCAGACTTGATTTCAAAGCAAGATGTTGGAAATTTAGGAGTTTATTAATGCTGTTGCCTCCCTGATGGACAGTACGTTTTGAGGGACAATGTAAAGAACATGAGTGGCAAAGACAAGTCAATGCACCTTCTGGTTCCAAAGAGAGGTGATGAGCAGCTTTCTGATAAGTCTGGTACTATGGTTTCTGCTGCTAGGACTGAAGTATTGGCAGAGGAAAGTGGTATGTTTGGAAATGGAATAATGAAGTGTTCAGTGATGATTTGATCTTTTTTTTTTCTTTCCTGTCTTCTTTAATGGTATCTTGAGGAAAACATGTGCACTCACACTTCAGGACCCCAATATAGGTTTGGACTACTCGGTTGCTGTGGGATTCTGATCATAAAAGAAAATTTGCTACAGGATTGCACAAAAAATTTTGATGTCTTTTGCCTTGCATTAGCTATTTTTTATTTTCTCACTTCCATTTCCTCAGACTTTACGTCTGCTGTATTTAAATTTTCTCAAATTATACTTGGGCTTTGGAAACTATCTAAACAACTTAGATAGCTTTTTCTCCAGTTTAATGCATTTATATTGGCATTGTTTGAATCTGTATCTTAGAGGTCGTCATATGCTTGATTCAGTTTTCACTTTGATATATTTACCTTGCTCAGTTCTTATTAACATCATACTTATCAAAAAGTTCTTATTAACATCACATTGAAAATTTTCAACGCTTGTTTGTTAGGCCACTTATTTATCAACATGCCTACATATCATACCCCTCTTTTGCCAAAATGGATAGTGTTCAGGGTGAAAAAGGATTATATATCCAAAACAAGTGGGTTGCACGGGTGTCTATTTATCTTTACCATTTATGTCTATGATTTTGTGTGCTTGTTCCTTGCAGTGTGCTTGATTAAGATATATGTTCACATTGTCCAGTTTGGGGTTTATGGTACTGGAATATTCAGTGCAATACATATGTTAATTTCTTTTAGATTGTTTCTTTTTGGATCAATTCATTTTTTTGTGAATAGTTATTTCTTTCTCTGGGCCTATTAATATTATATCTATACTTTAGGTGCTTGTACACCTCTAATATAATTTTTCAGGAATTTTTGGAACTAACGAATCTGGGAAAAAGAAACTCCTGCTTCTGAAAGGGAAAGAGAAAGAGATTTTGCATGTAAGTTTTTTCAGTTCTTACCAACATATATATATATATTACTTGGGGCACTTTTCAAAGCATATATAATGTATGGTGTTGCTTTGTATGGATAAAATATGTTTTCTTGTTCTGATGTGGATAATTTGAAAATGCAGCGGAAAAAAAAGGCAAATAATCACGGATTAATATATCCATTTACCCATCAACGTTCTAAGTTATTATTTTTTAAATGGAAAGTGGCAATCTATATAATGGTCCTGCTTAGACTACTTGGAAAAAAAAAAAAAAGTCCTGCTTAGACTGGAGCATGTGCCCAACTTGGACAGCTTGCCACCAGTCAGACAGTTTATGATTATTTATTTTTTGGGTGTGATTCTGATTATAATATGTCTCTTTTCTAATGTTGGACTTATTTCAAAGGCTTACTTGAACTCCGGAGCTGTTTCATCTCCAAAAGCCGTTCTTCCTTATTGTGAATTGCAGTGCGAGCTCTGATCTATTATTTGCCTTAGCATATTTCATAGAAGGATATGTGGCTGTCCAATTAACTTGCTAGGCCTTATCAAATACCTTCTACATTCACCAAGTAATGACTTTGGATGGTCCCACATTGTATTTCACTGTCCACTTGACCATGGAACCATTTGCCTTTCCACTGTATCTCTCATTAATAGCCCAACAGGATGTTACCATCTCCAGCTCTTAACTTTCAGGATTTCCTAACCCTTTCCTTTTGATAGTTGGTAGATTATTATATGTCCTTTGTATTGTGTATCATCCCTTTTGGTCATTAATAGAATTCCTATGTTACTCATCAAAAAAACTTTGGATGTTTAGTTTTGTGATTGTCCTATTTGTGACAGATTAAGTAATCTAATTCTGTTTGAAATACTTTCGAAATCCAAAGTTCTGTGCATTGGCTATCACATAAAATAACCTATTTTCCTTAAATAAATGGGCGCTGAACACAATTTGTTCTCATGCGTTCTGGCAGTGTAAATTGAGTTCCAAGTTTTATTCAGACAATGCCACTAATAAATGGTGTGTAAGGAGGGTTTTTTAGGTACATTCTTCACCCTTAAGTATTTCTTCTCTTCAACCTTACCTTACTACAAAAAGAAGTTCTTTGCTTCATTTATGTGTTGGCAATCTTAAAAAAACCAGATTTCTGTGATTCTGTGTGTGCTGATTACTTATTTGCCTCTTTGCAATTTCTAATAAGATTTGTCTCACTGCAGTGTTTTCCCCCATGCTTTTGTTTTAAAGGTAGAAATGTGACTTTTTAGTTGAAGGGCTGCACAATGTTAAAACACTGTATTCTAATCCTTTTGCAGGTGTCTGGCAGCTTGTCAAAGGGTATAACATCTTCAGTTGGAAACACAATCAGTTCAGCTGCTCTCAAGCAGAACCAGCCACACCAAGGTAGTGAAAGGATAGTCAAAAGAATACTTTTAAACAAGGATTCACGTCAAAGTCAGTCTTTTGTGGGCCTATCTGAGCAGCAAATCCAGGCTACAAATTTAGAAAAGGACAAGAGACCTCCCCGTCCGCCACATGCACAATTGGTTTTGAAGGATCCAATTCCAGCCCCAGATGACAAGGTAGCTGGTAATAACTCGCATGGATTTTGTAGCGAGAAGCAGGAAAAACGTTCAAGAAATAAGGATAAGCCTGATCGTGGTGTATGGACTTCTCTTCGTCGTTCAGATGGATCTCATACTAGTGATGAGTCTTTGTCATCTTCAACTTCTCAACTTTTGCAGTCACTTGCAGATTCTTTTGAAGGTGTGTCATTTTCATAATGTAATTGTTGGGTTAAATAATATGAGGATTTGGTAGTCATCAGTGGTAGCACTATTAATTCGTAATCATCATTTTACCTTTCCATCAAAACACTTCAGATTCTGTGTACAAACAAATACACTGAAGAGGGAGGGATCTTATTGCTGGAAGCCTGAAAGTGCTTGTGTGGCCTTTTTTTACAGAAAATTTTAAAGGCAAGGAATGTAGTTTACTATTTCTTCTGTTTGTCATTTTTCAGGATCCCTGGGAGATACGCAAGTTGACATGGCAAATGCTAGGTGTGGGGAGGTTAAAAACCACGGAATTGGACGTACTAGTCATTCTTCCATGGATAATGGTAGATTTTAGTTTGGAAGCCTGTATCTTCATTATTGCTTCTGAATATGGATGCCCTTTGTCTGTGTTTGGCATATGTTTTATTTTCTAGCTGCAGCTTCAATGTTTGTATTACATGCAGGCTCCCACAAACATTTTGGTCGCCGTGGGCCATCACATGCTGTGAAGGATACTGATGTCTCATCAATTGTTGGTGAGGGGAAGCACTCGAGGAAAGGCACTGGATATATTTCCCATGAGGTGATTGGGCTTAAAACTTTGGATGGCTAATTTGGTTCATACTTTTTCTGTGTTTTCGATCATCATGTGCTAATTAGTTAAAGGTATTTTTTAATGAATCTGCAGAAACAAGTTTGGGTTCAAAAATCAAGTTCTGGTTCATGATGTTGTATCAAAAAGGTTTTGTGAATATCTTCTCCTTCACCTTTTTTTATTTATTATTATTTTAAGATCAATATCTGCCTTTTAACTCTTATATATATATATATTGACAAAATTAGATTTAGAATTATAGTTTGATTGGCCCCAGTGCGTCTAAACCAGCATCGCATCCATGAATTCATAGAGAACCTCGAATTTTAAGTTTCTTGCATTTTTCTGCACTCCTACAAACCTGCCCTAATTTTGATTGCCCTTCGCTGTTGGAAGGTTAGCATATTGGATTTAAAATAAATGCGAGAAGGGATTTGTATCTTATAGCTGGTCATTTTTTTTTTTAATTGGCACCGAGTGTTCAGAACAGCGTTCCGACTACTACCGGGAGTGCATATACCTCGGTAAGGATTTTTCAACAAGTGCATCTAGGTTAATTCAAGGGAAAAATCTTCTAATCTGATGGTCCCTAGAGATTGTTTGCATCCAAGGAGATTTAAACCTTAGACTTAGGGGGCATACCCCTCAGCCCAATGCGAGAAGAGATTTGTATCTTGTCGCTGGTTATTCATTTTTAAATATGCTGAAGAAGTTATATAGTCTCATATTTGACAGAAAATGTTGTTTAGTGCGAAACGTGCCAATGCCCTGTTATATTCTTTGTTACTGTAGGTTCTTCATGGAGTCCGTATCATTTTGACTCTGATGAAGGAAAATATTCTTTTTTGGGTACTTAAGAGAGATGAACAGTGAAGAGGAAAAAGCTCTTGGATGAAAATTGCCACGTCAAATGCACTTTTAAGTTGTGTATCCCTTGGGCCTTGGCATTTTTACTATTTGTCACGACTGTCTTGAGCAGGCTTCTGTTTAGATTGTCGATTTTTATTATGGTTACCTATTTTATTACTGGGCAGTTTAATTGCTTGGTCACACAATTTTGGAACCTGCATTTGCTTGTGGCTGGAGGCTGTCTCCTCTTACTATACAGATGATCGGGTGTAAATGAAGTCTCAGTATCAGCAATGGTTTCCTTTCGAGAAACCCCTAGGGGAAAGTACAGTTATCTGAATGATGCAGATACCGACATAATTAACATTCGGTTGGTTGAAGATCCTGATTTCACTTGGGCAAAGGTGGCAGCTCGGAATAGGAGAAAAGAAAGCATTAGATGGCATTGTTATGATTGTATTATTACACGGTTTTCATGGCAGTGCTCCCCTTTGGGGTTCTGCTTTTTGTTGGAGCTAGGAGGTCCTCATGTTTGCTTTTGACTCGACTGCTCGTCGGGTTATTGTGGTTTTATGGGATGTCTCCAATTGGTATAGATGTATATATAGTCCCGGAGTGATGATCTGTAACTCCAGCTTTCTTATGGCTATCTATCAAAGCATCTTAATGTGTTTCACACGTATCTTTCATTGCTGCGACTGTTACACTGGATGCATGGTGGCTTTACCAGTGCAGCAATAATGCCGACGATGCAGATGAGGTTTCGAAAGGCTTAATTTACCCAAGGTTTTGAATGTCTTCTTGTTTGCACGATAGATCTGATACCAGAAATAAAGGGACAAATGATTCGTGGACAGTGTAGGCATATGGGTATATAAAGCCTTTTCGAACTTTTTGGAATACGTTACTACTTTGCACTTCCTTGTTCTTCTTTGTCATGTTTTCACCACCCAAATAGCTTATTATTGATATTGTTGGTTTTTCATGACTTTAAATAATCAAGAATTCGTTGTGAAGAACCGTGTTCTTTGAATTTTCAGGAAGATGACTCAGATTTTATTAACCATTTAAAGGGTTTTCTTTAGGGCTGAAAACAGAATTAGGTTCAAAGAACTCATTAAAAAAGTAATTATCAATGAATATGGTTTGAGGACATTTTTAGTAATATACGTAGCATGTAGAAATATTGTAGTGCTTGAAGTTTGATTTCTATTTTCTATTATGAAGTTACAGGTTTTTAAATTTGACACTTGCCAACAATTTATCTCGCTATGTACTATTATCATTAACAAAGAAAAGTATGAAAAGGGACCGTAGAAACCGATCGTTTCTTATTGAAATTGACCGAAACTAGTAGAGAATCGATCAGCAGACGGTCCAAATATCGTGAAGTGATGTCGCTCGGTTCTAGTTTAAACTGTAGTCAAGGTGATCCAACTGATATATTATTTTATTTCTACACAAAATGACACCGTTTAACTTGGTTAAATTTAAAAAAAAATGACATAATTCTATATAACAGTTATAAAAGATTTTTAAAGGATGCCATTTGGTTTAATAAACCAAATCGTGTCATTTGGATTATGGTTGAAGCCTTAACTCGAGTCTCTCCCATTTTCTTCATTTCTATCATCATGTTATAGTTTTCGAGGGGACCTTGTTATGGTTCAGTAGAGAATATTGAAAATATGTAGGCTTTTCGAAGGGTCTGGCCAATAATGTAATACTTAGATTTGTGAATAAATTCTTGTAATTCATTCATAAATAGGAACAATATTTAAAAACTCCATATGTTGACTAAGTCAATATATACAGACTCAATAACAACTTATTGACCCATGACTCTAATAAATTAATTGAATAAACGTGGCCCATGTAAATATAGGCTGGAACCACTTGAAATAACCAATTGGAACGTGGTTCATGTAAATACAATCTGGAATCAACCAACACCGAAACTTAAAACATACATGATTAAACAAATAATGACTCGATAAATAAAAGTAGGACTGAGGTTTATAAGAGGCTCAAAGGCCCATTACTCGACCTGGCTTGTGCGACTTAAGACAACACCCTAAGAATTAGGGTTAGTCTTCAATGCACATAACATATCCTCCTCCATCAGAAGATCTTGCCCTCAAGGTCTGGGAATCACCGTTTCAGCTCTTCATGATCCATCCGAGTTGCATCTTCTCCGGCCATCCCTTTCCACTGGACAAGCATTTCTACTCCAGCTTTCCTTCCCTTTTTGAGCAATCGTCGATTGAGGATGCATTTGGGTTTGGGTTTAAGGGTTTCCTCGTTCTTGACTTTCAGAAGTTCCACCAGTGGTCGCATCTGTTCTTCCAATGCCTTTTTAAGATGTGAGACATGGAAGATAGGGTAGATTTGTGACTCCGGTGGCAGATTTAGCCTATATGTGACTTTTCCTATTTTGTGCATCACCTATAGGGTTTATAATAATGAGGTGAGATCTTTAAATTTCTTCTTACTACTATTGACATTTGACAATATGGATGCAAGCGCAAGTATACCTTCTCCCCTGGTTCGAACTCTTTGCTTGTCTTTTTTTGATCTGCATAAAGTTTCATTTTTTCTTGTGCATCTTGTAAGTTTTCACGAATAAGCTTGTTGATGAACTCCTTGTTTTTGAGTTCTTCATCTACGGCTTGTACCTTAGTGACTCCTGGTTCATATGGCATCATTTTGGGAGATGGTTGTCCATAGATAGCTTCATAGGGTGAGATCTTGGTTAAGGTGTGCTCCCATGTATTGTAGGCTAACTCAGCTAGAGGCAACCATCGTGCCCAGTCACGGGGGTCTGTCTCTTGAGAAGTTTCGTAGGTATCCCTCCAAACCCTTGTTTATAATCTCTGTTTGGCCATCGGTTTGAGGGTGATACGCTGAACTTAGCAAAAGTTTAGTGCTACTGAGTTTGAATAGCTCCCTCCAGAACTGGCTGGTAAATATCGAGTCCCTGTCACTCACAATGGTTAGTGGAAAGTCATGTAATTTAAAGATGTTGTTGAGGAATACCCTAGCTACGGAGGCTGCTGTGTAAGGGTGAGATAGGGACAATAAATGAACATATTTGCTCAACCTTCTACTATCACCATTATCACGGTCTTCCCTTTGGATGGTGGCAGTCCTTCAATAAAATCTATGCTTATATTAGTCCAATTTCTTGTAGGAATGGGTAGAGGCTGGAGCAGGCCTGCCGGATGAATATTTTCCACCTTGTTCCTTTAGCATATATCACATTCTCGAATGAAAGCCCTTACATCTTTCCTTAACCTAGGCCAGAAAAACTCCTTTCTTATTTTTGCATATGTTTTGTAAACCTTGTTTGGCCCGTTAATGGACTGCTGTGGAATTGATGCAGGATCTCTTGCTGGAAGGTCACCAAGTTATCAAGATGTAGTCTACCTTTGTAAAAGAGCAGACCATTGCGGTCTTGATAAAAAGATGGGCCCAAAGTTCCTTGATGGTAGTGGCTTAAAAGCTCATGTAACAAGAAATCTTGTTGGTAAGCCTTCTTCAAATTTTCAATCCACTGTGTTTGCAGAATGCTTATAGCTTGTATTTGTGGGTGGGTCATTTATGGGTTGTGGAAATTGTTTGGTTGCTGTGTTTGGTTGGGTTTTGGAAGGGAATTGAAGTTCTAGTTGGTGTTTGTGGGTGGCTTGTGTTGGTAGCCTGGACAAGGCATCTGCAACTTTGTTGGTTTTCTCACTTTTATATTCAACTAAGAAATCATATCCTAGTAATTTTGAGACCCATTTTTGTTGAGAAGGGGCGCCCACTCTTTGCTCTAACAAATATTTCAAGGCCTGTTGGTCAGCACGGACCTTGAAATGCTGTCCCACCAAATAATATATCCATTTTTTGATTGTCATGACCAAAGCTAGTAGTTCTTTCTCATAGGTGGATAACATAAGACTTCTACATTTTAACCTTGACTGAGGTATGCTATAGGTCTCCCCTCTTGCATGAGAACAGCTCCCAATCCTTCACCTGAATCATCACATTCCACTACAAATATCTTAGAAAAATTAGGTAACCTTAAAACATGAGGGCTTACCATTGTGGCCTTAAGCTTTCTAAATGCTTCTTGTGCCTTGTTTGTCCATGCAAATGCATTTTTCCTTAAAAGAGCAATTAATGGGGTTGCTATGGATCCATAGTCTTTGACAAACCTCCTATAATATCTAGTGAGATCCAAAAATCCTCTTAAGAATTTTAGATTTTTGGCCAGTGGCCATTGTTGCATAGTTGATATTTTATGGGGATCAACTTTAACACCTTCATAAGAGATCAAATGACCTATGTATTCCACCTCATCACATCCAAAAACATATTTAGACTTCTTTGCATAAAGATGGTGTGACTTTAGAGTATCCAGAACAATGTATAAATGCCTCAAATGCTCCTCTAAGGATTTACCATAAATTAGGATATCATCAAAGAAAACTCATACAAATTTCTTCTAATAAGGCTTAAATACCTCATTCATCAACCTTTGGAAGGTTGATGGAGCATTTGTAAGCCCAAAATGTATCACCATAAATTCATAGTGACTCTCATGGGTTCTAAATACTGCCTTATGAATCTTCTCTTCCTGCATTCTGATTTGGTGATAACCAGAATGCAAATCCAGTTTAGAAATTTTTTTGGCTCCATGGAGTTTATCAAGTAACTCATCAATGTTAGTGATAGAGTACTTATTTTTTATTGTGTTTTTATTAAGAGCACGATAGTTCACACACATTCTTCAATTGCCATCTACTTTCCTTACAAGCAATACTGGGGAGGAATAAGAGCTTTGACTCCTTGGATTATGCCATTTTTCTACATCTCAGTGACTAGCTTCTCAATTTATGTTTTCTGGTAATATGGGTACCTATAAGGTCTCACACAGGTTGGTTGAGCCCTATCCAGCAACTTTATTTTATGGTCATGACTCCTAAGTGGAAGTAGCCCATGTGGTTCCTCAAAAACTCCTTCAAATCCTTGAACCATTTGCTCTACTGCAAGATCCAGCTTTTCTTTTGTCTTTCTCAATTTGGTTCCCATTAAATGCAGCCAAAGACCTTTCACTGAGCCTTTGTTAAGGTTGGGAACATGCTCCAATTCTTCTAAGGGCTCACTGGGAGGGTATAATCCTTGCAATATCACTTTGCTACCCCTGAAATTGAACTGCATAGTGAGATCAGTAAAATTTCATAAAAATAGACCCCAAATTTCTCAACCAATCCACCCCCAAAATCACATCACAACCTCCTAGGGTTAACAGGTATAAATAAGCCACAACTCTTAGATTTTGTAGATGAATAAGAATTGCCCTACATAAACCTTGGCAATTTAGGCTATTCCCATTAGCCAATTTAACTTTCAGCTAACTTTCTCTCATTGATAGTTGTGTTTTCCTTACTACATATGGATCCACAAAACTATACGTGTTGCATGTATCAATAAGAATAAGAACTTTTTTTTATGGTTAATAGTACCTTCAATTCTCATAGTTTTAAATGAAAGAGACCCTGCCATGGCATGCGATGAGATGCCCAACAATCCACCCTATTCCTCTTCCAACACTGTTTCAGGCTGAATAATTGCTAAGTTTCCTTCTTCCTCTTTTAGTTTAGCATTTTTTTTCCTCCTTTATGCCTTCCAATAGAAATATTTTAGGCTTACTATATTTGTGAGCAAGGTGAAATTTTTCATCACAAATAGTAGCATAGCCTTTTCTCCCTTCTTTTTTGCATTTGAGCTAGGGTTCTGTTGGGGTTAAAGGTATTTGGGTAGGTCTTATTTCCTAGTTTGGCTTGTGGAGGTGGTAGTCTTGGTAAGGGAATATGAGTAGGCACTTTGGGAATTTATAGTGTGCTTGGTAGGGCTAAGTGGTCGGGCTTACCCGAGACCGCCTTATACCTCCTTGTCACTTCTTCTTCCTGCAATTTTGCTAAGCCAAAGACAACTAAAATTGTGTTAGGTTTAAACATGATCACCATAATTTTCAATTCATTCTTTAAGCCACTAAAGAAAGTAGAGATCCTGAATTCGTCTGTGAGTCCCTTTATCTTGTTATATAACACTTCAAATTCAGTTTGGTAATTTCAATAGTAGATGTTTACTTTAATTTAGTGAAAGCCCATATCAGGTCCTCATATGCAGATGACCCAAATCTCACTTTAAGGGCTGAAACAAACTCATCCCATCCACCAATAGGACCCCAGTCTTTTAATCATCTAAACCAAGATAGAGCCTTCCCTTCCATACGGAAAAAGGCAATATCTAATTTTTGATCATTAGGAGTGTTAAAGTAATCATAAAATTGTTCAGCGTTAAAGATCCAATCCATAAGTTCCGACCTATCAAATTCGGGAAAATCAAGCCTAAGAGTTCTAGCTTGTATTCCTCCATTTCCCTCAAACAACGTGTTAGGAATAAACTGACCTTTAGTGTTAGATGACCCTTCTCCTCCATTTCCTTCATTCTAGTTATTTTTGTGGATTGCTAATTGCTGATAACTGGAGGCCAAATTGCTAAGTTGCTGCAACACGGCTTCCAGCATGAGTTTCTGCTTATTTTGTTCTTCACGCAAGTGAACGGTTTCCTCTTTCAACATGGAGATAACATCAGACAAGAGAGCTTGGCGTGTACCCTCGCAATGGCGTAGGAATGCGGCTTTGATACCACTGTTATGGTTCAGGCAGTAGGTAGGCTCTTTGAGGGGGCCTGGCCTTCAATGTAATACTTAGATTTCAGGATAAATTCTTGTAATTCATTCATAAACAAGAACAATATTTAAAGACTCCATATGCTGACTGAGTCAATAGACACGGACTCAATAACAACTTACTAACCCATGACTCCATAACAAATTGTGGTTAGTCTTCAAGGCATATAACACTTCTCTACTCTCTAACATCGTTTCTTTCTCTCATCTCTTAAAACCATCGATTATTCTTTAGGCATTGCACAATTGTTCACCAATAAGACGTAACTTGTCGTCCCAATGATGTCTTTCACTCCTCACATCTCCTCTCCCTCTCCCTCTGAAACATTTTCGCTTTCTCAGTACGACATTTTTATTTAGAAAATAAATTTTAAATTTTAAATTTTATAAAATAAATTTTATAGTTGAAGTAATATAGATGATGTGTTCTACGCACCGAATTAAGAATAAAATAACTCATATTATTATAATATCAATAAACAAGAAAAATTATAAGAGAAGGGATCAGGTATGTATTTTGTTGGTTCAAAAACAAGAATATTATTTAATTAAAAAATAAAAGGACTGTTGCCCTTGATCTGAATTATAATCTCGAATCATAATCGATGACTTATATTTAAATGATTTTCTAATTACGTGAAGTTACTTAAAATGAATTTTTTTTTTGGACCTTTAATTTTTAAACAATTCGGCCAGATGAAAAGAGGGGATAAAAATGTGTTTGACGTGGCTAGTTTTAGAACTGCAGAAGTCACGTTAGCCGGGGAAACACAAAAACACAGATGGAACAGACATATTGCTTGGTGGCAGTCTTCAACTTCACTCTTGACAATCTTTCCCTCTGTTTCTTAATTACTTTTTGGGTGATTCTCAGTTCCCACTTTTTAAGAACGTATAAGCAATCCAATGGCATTGGGTCGTGTTTTCCCAAGTTTTACTCAGTTTCACCATACTCTTTGCCCCAGTCTCCAGTCCTCAACGGTCAGAAAAACCTTTTTGGCGCGAAGCTCCAACGGTCAGAGGCCCTCTTCCAATGGCTCTGTCTCTGTCCAAGAGAAGAAAACCTTTCCAGGTACACCCTCTCTGTAATTGTTCGTGTGGCTTTTAAGTTTGATGTGTTGGAAACTTGAGGCTTTTGTATGAATTAATTGATACAATTAGTTGCTGAGATATTTCACCCCTTGCAACCCATTTTTCCACTGCATGAACTGAACTACTCGCATCAAAATATACCAGATTGTTTAAATAGGTACACTTGATGTGATAATTTTGCTTCTATGACGTCCTAAAGTATGGAAGCCGAGATTCAAGATTATTATTATTATTATTATTATTATTTTTCTTTTTCTTTTTCTTTTTCTTTTTTCGGCTGTCCCCTAGTAAGCAAAGTCTGCTTAAGGTTCTGGCATATTGGTTATCATATTTTATATTCTTCAAGACCTTAATAACATTTTGTTCTTGCGTTAAGGGAAGCCAGAGGCTGATGTTGTTATAATTGGGAGTGGTATTGGTGGGTTGTGTTGCGCCGGGCTCTTGGCAAGGTATGGCCAAAACGTTCTTGTATTGGAAAGTCATGATCTACCTGGGGGTGCTGCTCACTCGTTTGAAATAAAAGGCTACAAATTTGACTCTGGTCCATCTTTGTTCTCTGGTTTTCAGTCAAGAGGTCCACAGGCGAATCCTCTTGCACAAGTAGTTTTCTCTTTTCTCTATTTTATTATTATTATTATTTTATTATATGATAGTGTGATCTAAGCTTCTGGGTTGTGACAGTCAAGTATTGGTTTGAATGTTAGTTGGATTTCTTGCCGCTGATTGCAGACATTTTTAGCCTCCTTAAAAACCAGCATTTACTCTAGAATTGGTCCGGGCAGAAGACCAAAAACACTCAATTTTTAAAATTTCGAATCTAGCTAGCAGTCACTCTGATGGGATACAATTGTAACTGATGAATGCTTCATTTGATCATATTCCTCTAATTTTAAAAAGGTGTGCTCTTCACTTCTCCATTTTGATCAAAATAAGTGCTTTTGAGCGGTAGTTTAAGGTAAATGGTACTGAAATCTAACCCTCATGATTTCTGTTTCATGATTGCATGTAAAATGAGTCTAATGACCATATTCTGCAAAATTTTTAGGTTCTGGACGCATTGGGTGAATCACTGCCATGTGCCAAATATGATTCATGGAAGGTCTACATACCTGAAGGTGAATTCTTATCACGCATTGGCCCCACAGAATTCTTCAAGGTGAAATCCGGTTCTTGGAGATGTTATATTCTGGGGTACTTGTCTAGTTGATCTGTTTATTGGTTTTAAGTCTAGGATATCCATAATATGCATGCATCCTCTATTTGATCGGAGAAGAGAGAATTTAATATGAAGGTTTGCATAAGCTTAGACTACCATGATGTCCTGCTTGGTTCATCACAAGTTACCATGCTGGCTTAAGGTTAAAGAAATTCAGAGTCAAAAGGTTTTTTTTTCTAATTCTTTTATGAAGAAAAAAGGGTAGGAGGGGAGAAGCAGGTGGCTTTCTTACCTGGCTGTGACCATAGTAGCACTCTACCCACTGGGAATAGGGAGTCTGTTTAGAGAATCACCCTTGTCACTTTAGTCTGTTTAGATAGGTGGTCAGCCAGTACAGTCATGTCTGGAGGTGGCTGGGCACTTTGATTGCTTTATGCAGCCATCCTTTTTCTTGATTACTTTATGCAGCCATCCTTTTTCTTGATTGCTTTATGCAGCCATCCTTTTTCTTGTGCATTTTTCTTCTCCCATGAAAAAATGTTAGCGGAGAAGTTTTTAGAATTTATGATTCAATTTATCCAAATTTATTAACTTTTGGCTATTAGTGTTATCTTTGCTCGGCCTATCATATGGTGGGTCCTTCAATCATTAAAGTGCATCTCCTGTCAAGTTAAATTGAATCTTCAATGTTTTGGTTTTGAGGAAGTTAGGAAGTAACATCCTGGTTGAAGATTCTTCTTCAACTATGTTTTTTGAGTTCTTTGATATCAAATCAATGCAATGGTGAACTCGTTTTGAGATCCACTTCTTTCATATAAGAATTTGAGAAATCGGCATTAACCTGAAATTTTCAATGACAGACAAATTAACATATTAATTTGTCAAAGAATTATCATGTGTTTGATGCCTTGTAACTTCTACCAGGAAACAAATTCTCCTAACCATGATAATTCACAGGTGCTTGGAGTAATGAAAAATATTTACTAGCTAACCTTAAATCAATAATCATGCATGTTGGTAGGCTTTTTGACATCTCAATTTGGCCAGAATGGACTATTTTTCCGATTATGTAGTTGAAAGTTATTATAGGGCTTTACTCAGCGAGTTTTTGTTTTGTTTTGATTTTCTTTCAGGATCTTGAGAAGTATGCAAGTCCAGATGCTGTTCGGGAATGGCAAAAACTTCTTGTGTGTATCATTAGTTACTATTATTATTATCTTGGTTATATTTTTGAAGATATGTGTTATCATTCTGATTTTAACTTCCAAAATTGATAAAGAAGTTACCCTATTTTATCACATCTTGTGATTGAGGAGCTCGACCACATTTTTATTTGGAAAAAAGAAAAAGAAAAAAAAGGCCCTTTTTTCCTTGCATCACATAATGTGTTTACATTTCCTTGTTTCCACGGTTTCCTCTATTGTGTAATTATCTCTCATATGGAAAAATACATTTTGCCTCCAGGATGCAGTTCTTCCATTGTCTGCTGCAGCAATGGCTCTGCCTCCTCTATCTATCAGAGGCGATTTTGGAGTTCTTTCTACTGCTGCAGTTAGATATGCCCCCTCTCTCCTTAAATCTTTTGCACAAATGGGACCCCAGGGAGCCCTTGGTGCTACAAAGCTTCTCAGACCTTTCTCAGAAATTATTGATTCATTGGAACTAAAAGACCCTTTTATTCGGAATTGGGTGGACCTATTGTCTTTCTTGCTTGCTGGGGTGAAAGCTAATGGTGTACTCTCAGCAGAGATGGTAACTATCATGTATTTAGTCTTACAGACATCCTTTTAGATTTTTCTTGGCGCATACCTTCCTATATTATTTTTTAAAATTATTTGCTTGATACGCAACCAGTGATAAGTGGAAATAGACAAAATAACAATATAAAAAGTGCCAACAAATTACCTAATGATTTATAGTTTTTATTGTTTTGTGGTACAGCTAATCTGAACATATGTCACATTATTGTACTGCTACTTCAGTCTCTAAAGCTGTCTGACCTGTAATATTCACATGGATGAGGAAATTTAACCATTTGGAGGACAATCTGTGCTAGCCTAGTTAAAACTGTTTTTATTTAAAAGTACAATGTGTCATGAGCAAAACTTTGCATACTTTTTTTCAATCATAATCAGGAAGATGATGTGTTCATTATAGCTTTGCTTATTCCATGATTATAATTTCATTATTAGCAGCCAAAACAACAAGCCTATGAGATTGGAGATTAGCAGTTATGTAATTTCATGATTGGCAGTCAATTGAAATCTACGAAAATTCTGGTGTCAAAAAGTATAAATATACATCAAACTCTCCATCTTGCAATGCGATTATGCGATACCCCGTCATGTAATATATGGGTACTTCAATTCAAATCCAATCATATGCTTTTTTCTTGTTAGATTACCTTTTATGGATAACTTGATACTTTGTCTCCAATTTTTTCAGGTTTACATGTTTGCAGAATGGTACAAGCCAGGTTGCTGTCTTGAGTACCCCCTTCATGGAAGTGGGGCAATTGTTGACGCTCTTGTCAATGGAATGAATAAGTTTGGCGGACGGCTTTCTCTTGGAAGTCATGTGGAGAAGATTGTCATTGAAAATGGTTGTGCCACTGGAGTGAAGTTGAGAAGTGGACAAGTGAGTAACATGAAAGTTTATATGTACTTTTTATTTCGGTGGCTGAAGAAATTTTATGAATGATGCAGTTTGTTCGAGCTAAAAAGGCTGTTGTGAGCAATGCAAGTATGTGGGACACCTTAAAGCTGTTACCTAAGGAAGTTGTTCCAAAGTCATACCTGGACAGGATCAACATGACCCAGCAATGTGAATCATTCATGCATCTCCATTTGGGATTTGCCTCAGAGGTGAATAGTGCCAAACTTATAGAATAGTGTCTTCGTGGATTTATATTGTGCCTTCTTGTGTTTGCCTGGTGCAGTCGTTCTTCCTTCTCTGTGCATGGCTATACATTAGCTGACTTTCTCTAATCTTGCTGAGATCAGTGCTACTTAATTCAATTTTACTAGTTACTGTCCCAGCTCACCTTTATTGTTATTGCCTCTTTCTTTCAACAATCTCATTTTCAGCTATGATGAAGTAAATGCCATGTTATGATCACTGAGCAAAGGGCTATTTTTAGAAGCTATAAAAATGCTCAACTTTCTCAAGATTTTGTGGGTGATCTTCTAAGTGTAAAATTTTCTCTTTAATTTATTAAAAGGTTTAGGGTTTAGGGTTTAGGTTTGATTTACTGGAATATGTATTATAAATATGGTTAAAACTCACCCTTTTGCTTCACTTTAATGACAACATCCTCAAATTTTCTTAGTTCCTATGATTTAAAAAAAGAACCAATATTTGTTTTCATATATCGTGTTTCAAATTAGTTCTAGAAAGTGAAGTTATGATATAATTATAAATAGTTGTGCCATTATTAAAGGATAAATATTCAACAATTGTGCTTTTCTCTTAATACCACACTTTCAGTAACCTTAAACCAGATGCCACTGTACACTGCTTCAGATATCATCATGTCAAAATAATTGTGTTCAATGAATTTTTTATTGACCAGGGCATAAGCAAGGACTTGGGAATACATCATATAGTTGTTAATGATTGGGAGAGAGGGGTTGATGCCGATCAGAATGTTGTTTTGATATCTGTACCTAGTGTACTTAGTCCAGATCTAGCACCCCCTAGCAAACATGTATTACATGCCTATATGCCAGGAACCGAACCTTTTGGAATGTGGGAAGGACTTGATCACAGAAGCACTGAATACAAAAATCTCAAAGCAGAACGATCAGAGGTATTTCCATCAATTATGATATTAACTGGATAATTTAGTATTTATGTTCTATTTGTTTTGCAAATATTATTGTATAGATATTTATATACACGAAGAGGGAAAACTAACAACCAAGTACAAACAATCTATTGAGGTTTTTTAAAACCACATTAAACTGAATAACTGAACCTGAACACATTTGAATGAACTTGACCAAATCCCAAGTTTATTGATCAAGTTCCAGAACGAAATCACTATGCCAAAAAAGAGTCGAGTCAGCTTACTCCAAAAAAATAAAATATAAAAAGTGGAATAAGCAGCAGTAATACAGTAATATGAATAAAATGCATTTTTATTATCATAGTTTACTCAACACTTGAGGCAATGCAGTGTTGTCTACAAAAAGGAATCTTATTTCCCTTCATATTAGATTGGGTAAAAATCGACTAATTTTTCTGACGTTTTATCTGGTTTTTGAAGTGTCAAATCGTTTTTGTGTCTTTACCTAGTCTATATCTCTACTTTGCTACTATTGTTCACGTTGACAAGTGAACTCTCTGAGTTAGTTATTGCAAAGCAATTGTATGATTCAGTACCGATATGTCAGGTTATGTGGAGAGCTGTGGAGCGTGCACTTGGCGCTGGCTTCAGCCGTGAGAAGTGTGAGGTGAAGTTAGTTGGAACTCCATTGACGCATCAAAGGTTTCTTAGGAGGCATAGAGGAACATATGGCCCGGCCATACAAGCTGGTAAAGACGCATTTCCTGGGCATCCAACTCCCATCCCGCAGCTTTATTGTTGTGGAGATTCTACTTTTCCCGGCATTGGAGTCCCTGCAGTTGCTGCTAGTGGTGCTATTGTGGCCAATTCACTAGTTTCTGTGTCTCAACACTCCCAACTTCTTGATGCCATTGGTATTTGAACGTATTGGTGAGGTTCCCCACCCCCCCAAAAAGGAAAAGAAAGACAAACTACTCTTACAAGATCCCATTATTTGGTTGTATCTTCGTTGATATATTACTCCCCGAGTGGTTAAATGTTCTTGTTTCCCAGCATTTTGCTTTAGATTCTCTAATGTCCGATATATGGAAATGCCAAAAAGGAGATATATTTATCAGAATTTAGTGCTGCAACAAAAGTTGAATCCCTGTAAAATTTCTCCTCTTTGTTAGTATAAAGCATTTTAGTGAACCTATCTATCTTGAATCTTGAATCTTGAATCTTAATTAATGATGTGGTGAAGAGCCCCCATCCATGAAATAATGACCATTTGACATCTTGAAGAGGCGTCATCGTTAAGATGCAGCAGCCTGGCATGGGCCTTTTTTTAGCTTTACCATCATCATTTGATGTAGTTCTTTCTTCTTTTTCCATGTTTATGCATCTATATATATGAATTTGATCCTTTGCTTTGTGGACGGACCCCTATATACATATATGATAGATACTAGCCAACTAGGCCTTGTGTTAAAATTGATGAGCACTGGTTTGATTGATTAAGACCATTCAATTGAAGGACCACCACCTTATGATCTCAAATTATATTATTCCCATACCTTTCAAGCTTTTGGCATACATCACCAAAATCAACTTTTCTTTGGAAATTCAAAATAAATAGTAAATAAGACTGAGATGAATGAAAAATTAATGGTAATTTCTGTTCCTGAATTATAACCCTATTATATTAACTTTTCTATATGGGTTTGGGTACTTTACTATTTTCGAATTTTTTGTAAATGCATTTATAGATCAAAGAATAATTAAATTATCTTTTAAAATAAAGCGAATAATTCAGGCCCATTCAATTGTTTAAGGGAGAAAAAAGGTCAACCAAATGCTATGGATTTTGTCCCATTATTGAAGATGTTGACCCCTGCTGTACTGAATCATGACGTTTTAGATGGGACCCATAAGGGACCAGGGTGAAAGTTATGTATCACATTATCTGCCACATGTCGAATTTTGAGCACGAGAACTGTTGCATGATTGTTTGTAATTGTTAGTATCGGTCTATGGGATATGAGGTGAGGTTAAGAACTGCCTCTTTTTTTTATTTTTATTTTTTTAAATAAAGCGAAGGTGACGCCACGTGGCTGTGACTATTTTTTCAAGCTTTGGAAAAGACAAGACAGGACACAACAGAATAAAAATGTCACCATCATGATGCTGTATCAATTGAACCCTACACTCACCTTATCTATATTTTTCTTTTTTCATTTTAGTATATGCTCATATATAATCCTTAACGTAGAATTTTGGTTAATAATTACAGACCAAAAAAAAAAAAAGATTAATAATTCAAAATTTGTTGGCATTAAGCTTTAAAGATTTTTTTGGAGCAAAGTTAATCATTCATCATTAACATTTAACAGTTTCACGATATAGGAGATCCGCATTTAATGAAATTACTTATATTCTTGATGAGAATATCAGTATTGATTTTATTAAAATAAATTATTAAAAATTTAATAAAAAATATAAATTTGATAAGAAATCAATATTAAAATAATTTTATATTAGATTCATTAAAAATAATTTTGTCATATTTGATAAAAAAAAAAAAAATTAGTTGACTTTTTAAATAGTAAATTATCAAAGTCTCATTTTTTATTTAATATGATAAAAGTATTTTTTATAAGTAATTATTTTGATATTAATTTATTATTAAATTTATATTTTTATTAAATTTTAATAATTTATTTTAACGACACTAATACTAATGCTATGAAATCGTCAGCGTCTAATAAGCATATGCTTAAATTGTATATGTCACTCGCGTATTTCTTTTGAAACTGAAGGAAGTGTTCGTCAGAGAAACCGTAAAAGAAAAGTCTTGTTAGTACTATTCTTGTTAGCTCTCCTCCCATACTGACACTCTTTATAGTTTAGTTTTGGAGTGTGTGAGGAAAAACAAAAAACAAAATTGGAAGAAAACTTGATTCAGAATTTGGCATCGAAAAATCTTCAAGTTAAAAAAAATGCCCGAGCTCCGATTCCAATTCTTCGCTCCGAGACGCTTGCAAGTCGGTATGCAACGGAAGCCAACGAAACTAATTTAATTCCTTGTACAGCCATCTTCCTGGTTCCTTATATAATTTCGAGTCGAATCAGGGAAAATTTTCCGGATATTTGTAAAATAGGACCTGACTTTTGAGTGTTTGATGCTTTTTCTTGGGAAATCTATTTGTTGATTTGGTTGGCAGGATTTTTAGGTCTAGATCTGGTCCATTTTCTGGCGATTACGATTTGTTTATTTAACTCTTAATTTGGCTTCTAAAATCTTCTTGTTAGACTATACCATAAATCTTCTGCAAGTCCGATAGGAACTGACATAGCTGTGTTTGGTAATGTGGTGATGCAAATTGTAAGAACCAAGTGTGATTATTCTTCCAATCTTACAACGACTCAATTGCTTGTCTGTCTTTGTTTATCTGTTATCCACGTGCTTCATGCTTGGAGCTGCGCTTGCTGTAGGGTATGTAATTGCGATGTCGCAGCGTTTTGTAACCATTGCCTTTTTCTCTTTACTCGGATGTGTTGGTTTAGGAGCTCTGAAATTGTAACACGAAAAATTATAGCATGTTCATAATAAGGGTTCGTACAATTGCTGCGTTTCTTTTTCTGTGCAAGCTTTCTGCCATTATGCATTTCTTACTTGGTTTCATCCTCCTTTTCGATCTTTGGGGCTTAGCTGCACCATTATTGACGCATAACCTTCACCGTTACATGTATAAGGAGGAAAGGAGAGCCATTTCTTTATGTCTTCCTGTTTAATAGTATTTTATGGTGATCATATATACATTTGATGCACAAAAATGATAACGATACCATATTCTCAGTCCTATGCCTCTTCCATGATAACACACTGATATGGTTGTATGATAGGTGATTGCTAATGTGTTCACATGATTATGTGATTGCTGGATCCTTGTAAGACGGTTGTAAATGTTGATTATTTTTTATGGTCTAACCTTCTGTTGACAATAATGAGTTGCTTTGTATTTTTTTATTTCTGTTTAACATGATTCTACCATATTGTTCACCCACCAGGAAAAATAAAGCATATTTTGTCTGATTTTTAAATTAGATGAAGTAATTTGGGACAGGATCGATTCAGATACTTAGAGCTGTCAATAATGAACATAATTACAGGTCTCTACCATGTTTTTATGCTTAACATCTGTTTCTGGCTTTAAAATTTGCAATTAATTCTTGTAGGAAGAAAGGTGCTTGGATGGTATGGGAGGCAGAATACAAGAGCATTACGAGGGTAGCACATACTAGCATCTTTAATATTTACCAGGCACATTTATGGCGTCTGCCGGCCTAGGAAATGGTGGAGTAGGCAGTTCCAGGTCTGTTAATGGCTTCAAGGATTCATCTAGTTCAGTTGACTGGCTGGGAAGAGAGATGCTCGAGATGAGATTGAGGGACAATGTTGACCATGATGAGGACAGAGTAAGCTTCAATAAAGAGTCATTTATGTTTTGGTGTTTAAACTTACTCGTCAATTCTTGCAAGTATCCAATAGTTTGCTTTTATTCCTTCTAAGAATCTGCTGTAATTAGCAACATGCTGGCAAGTGGCAAAGTGGTAATGAAAAAGTTTGATGTTTGCAATGCCACTTGACACCATTGGAGAATTTATTGGTTCTTTTCTGCAAGCTATAAAAACATGTTGAGATTAATTTATTAGTTGCTGTGCCTGCTGCTATTCCTTACTGTTTAAGCTGTTGCAGGATAGTGAACCAGATATAATTGATGGTGTAGGTGCTGAAACAGGACATGTAATACGAACCACCATTGGTGGTCGAAATGGTCAATCTCGGCAGGTTGGAATAAATCTAATCACTGATTTTGAAAATTTAATGCGGTGATGTGATCAGTTGAGAGTATCTTACATTTTCCACATGCTGTACTTGCATTGACAGACAGTCAGTTATATTGCAGAACATGTGGTTGGAACTGGTTCTTTCGGTGTTGTTTTCCAAGTAAGTGGTGCTGTAGTATACTGTTGTTAATCTGCATTTTTCTCATTTTGATGGTATTCCACATTGTTGAAATAATTATGTCATCTTTGAGCAGGCAAAATGTAGAGAAACTGGAGAGATTGTTGCTATAAAGAAGGTTCTCCAAGACAAGCGCTATAAAAATAGGGAGTTACAGATAATGCAGATGTTGGATCATCCAAATCTTGTTGCCCTTAAGCACTGTTTCTTTTCAACTACAGACAAAGAAGAGCTTTACTTGAATCTTGTACTTGAATTTGTCCCTGAAACTGTTAACCGTATTGCAAGAAACTATAGCAGAATCAACCAACGAATGCCCTTAATATACGTTAAACTTTATACCTACCAGGTACATGAGATTCTTTTCTATTCCACTGTTCTTATTGTTTTGGTAAATTTTTTCTATTGCTCTCTAAATTTTTTGATTTTGTTTCCAACAACCAAAGCTTTAATTGGACGGATTTTGCCTTCATTACTGAAATATAGGAAGTGTCCCTGCTGCAATTTTATTATATGAAGTAGAACAGTTATTTTGTTGAAGCATAGCCTTTTATGGTATGAAGTGACATCTTTTACAGTGCTTATGAAAATAGGGATGTCTAACATGGCAAAACCACAAGGGTTCTTGAATGTAGAAGCTAATCTCAGGGCTGGTCATTCATAATTATATATAATACGATAAAATATAATTTCTTATATAAAAATAAACGAGATTTTATTTAAATTTATAAATAAATTGTTTTTGGATTTATATTTAATACAACAATTTATATAAAATGATGCCTTAATGTAAATTTTGTGCCTCAGTTTAGCATGATCTTAAAAAATATATATTTAAAAATATGAATAATTTATTGTATTAAATATTAAAATTATTTAAAAACATAAATAATTCATTGTATTAAATATTAGATTTAGTATTATTGGGGCCTTGCATATATTGAAAAATATATTTATTTAAATTTTATTTAATGAGATGGTTTGTTTTTAAAGAAAAAAAAACATCTAATCATTTTTATTTTTGGGGGCCTTGCATAAAATGGGGCCTTAGGCAATGGCCTAAGTATTGAGCTGGCCCTGGCTAATCTTTTCAAATGATGCCATAACCTTTTGTTGAAAACTGGCGGTTATGGATTTTTTTTTTTTTTTTTGGGGGGGTGGGGGGGGGGGGGGGTGTTATGGATTTATGCTAGATGAAAATGGCAAACATGTAAAGACCAACTGAAAGTCCAACCCACATTTGGGTTTGTACTTCAAAAGGACTAATCAAAGTTATAGTTGGAGTCCTCTTGAATCATAGTAAGGAAGTAATTTCTTCCTCCCAAGCAGTGTGGGATTCTATTTATCACCTTCTGTATTCAATTTGGGATATTACAAAACATAGTCAGTTTATGGTTATTACAGAATTTATATTTTGCAACGACTGACCTTACTGCCATGTTGTGTTCTCTGTACACGAGTCTCCTCCCCCGGTCCCCCCTCTCTCCGTTTTGTGTGTAGTCTAATGTTTCTAGAGTTTTAAAGGAATCTTGTAATTGCCTGTCCTCTTGCTATATGTGCATAGAAGAGATTTTTGTAAGAGACATTAGACTTGTTTGTTGTAAATACAAATGTTATGTGGCCAATGAGCTTTAGTTCAAATGGCATTTCTTCCCTCATAAGAATTGGGCTTATTGGGTGGGTTTTTTTAGCCCCCAGGGGGGATGGGGAGTTCATGGTTTTATTGGCTTCTCATTATTAATAAATGTTTTGCTTACCTATAAAAAAAAACCTAATATTATTTAACTGGGGTGCAGATCTGCAGGGCGCTTGCCTATATACACAACTGTATTGGTATATGTCACCGTGACATCAAGCCTCAAAACTTATTAGTAAGATTCTTCTTTTTGAAAAATTCAGTGTTTGTATCTTGAGACTCATTTTGGATGTGACTGCATTGAGTTGCATGAATGCTAGCTTCTTGTTATAATAAAAAAATAAAATAAAAAAACCTCGTGTGAATGCACAATAGCTGTTATACTAATTCCATGGGTTTCTCACTAAGGCTGCTTAATCCCATCATTCATTGACTGCTAGCATTTTCAAGTTCTCTCGGGATGTATTGTTTTGGTGTAATCTTTAGCATATCTGGGGACATTATTGACAATCCTATATAAATTCCAAGAAGTGCTGTAGGGATAATATGGACATGTCATGATCACATGCTACCTTAATGATTATATCCTAAGAAGGTTATATGGCTTCTTTGTTGGGATACATTTATATGCACATTAGTACCTGTATGTATATAAGCATGCACATGGTGCCTCTTTTTATGCGTCTCATGAATATAATGTCCATAATTCTCTAACCTCATACGTGCTCATTAATATTCTCCTCTTCCTTGGAAACTCTTTTACATGGAAGTGCTAGCATGGTGATCCTGCTTTCCTGTTATGCTAAAGTAGTTCGAATTGAGTCAATTGACCGTTAATCGTCTGTGTGCCACATATATCGGTGTGCAATCTCCCCTTGACCCCACACACCTTTCCCAAAACCATCAACACCTTTTCGCTTGATGAGAATTATGCCTCTGATCAGTGCTGTCGGTTGCTTTTCATTTCAGAAGCGGCTATTCTCCTCAAAGATGATCGTTTGAGGAATTTCCTTCAGAACCTATGTTATGGTTATAAAGTTGTGTTCCCTCAAAATATTTGATAGTTTTGACAATTTTTTTTTAAAGAGATTTAAGAAAATTAATCATCCGGATTCCGGAACCTGGATGAATAGGCCTACTGGCAGATATTAGAGTTTTCTGTTTTTATGGACTTTTTTTTTTGGCCAAAAGGAGGGCGGTTCCTCGGGCACTTTATTAATATCCCTTATGGCAGAGGAAAACCGTGATTACATCAAAACCATTTATTAGAAACCAATCCAATAATAACCAACATTCCATCAACTTGAAACCCACCCATAAGAAAACCTAAAAAACACCGCCTAACGTCTCTGTATACAGCAAAGCTAATCCAACAATAAACAAATAAAACCAAACCATGAAACTCTTATACTAGGAAGACCAGAACAATCAATGCGTAAAATGCCTCTAAGCAAACGTGGCAACTTTCTATTCTCCATATGCCTTATAAGATAACCGACTTCTCCCTGTCTAGCTAAAAAGTCTGCTGCTTGATTTCCCTCTCAGAATGAGTTCAGTTATATGCTGAGCTGCATTTCATGATTCTTTGTGTATGTATCGAATGAGATGTCTCTTGGTGACCTTCAAATATTCATTTTAGGATAAGTCTTTTCCTTTTGTTGTTCACACTTGAATGCTAATTGTTTGCCGTCCAGGTCAATCCGCATACACATCAACTGAAACTTTGTGATTTTGGGAGTGCAAAAGTGTTGGTAAAATTTTCCTGTCACTCTTGCCGATGGTGGTTGCTTCTTGTTTATTTGCTTGAGTTTAGTCCCATTTGCATTTTATTAGGTGAAAGGAGAACCCAATGTTTCTTACATCTGTTCAAGATATTATCGCGCTCCAGAGCTCATATTTGGTGCCACTGAGTACACAACTGCTATAGATATATGGTCTACAGGCTGTGTGATGGCTGAATTACTTCTTGGACAGGTGGGTTGATACTTGAATCTTTATGTATCCTATGCCCTGTTTACCATTGCCTTGAATAATCTGCCCTCACAATTTTAATCCAACTTTTCTTTCAGCCTTTGTTTCCTGGTGAAAGTGGAGTTGACCAACTAGTTGAGATCATTAAGGTGAGCTTATTCTACTATTTTCCACCTGGGTACATGAACGTTCTTTTTTACTACAATTATTTTAGAATAAGACTTTGGCCACTCTTCAGCATCTACATGAATGTTTAGGGATGCAGATGTTGACTACTATTAATATAAAGTTTCCAAACTTTTCACCAAAAAAAAAAAAGGCACAAGGAAAAAAGAAGGAAGAGATGGAGGAGGAACGGCTTTGGGTTTTGAATATTGCATTTGACTTTATATTTTGGTTGAATTTGTTATCCTGGGGTTGACTCTGTAACTCTATTTTTTTTTTTGGATAAGTAATAAGAGATTTTATTAATGCAAGTAAATAGGCATAGCCCAAGTACACACTCAGTATACAAGCAAAAACACCTAAATACAATCTTGGGAATAGGAAAGTAGACTTACAGAAAGTCTTTTTTTTTTTTTTTTTTTTTATCTCTTGATACTTTTTGTTTTAACGAAACTTGTGGATGACTGTTGTGCACTGATATAAAATCTTGCTATTTTAGCAGAATATTTTTCACCTTTTGTTTTTTGGCAAACGGAAACAGGAAATGAGTAAAAGTGCTTTCACCATTGTGAGTCTATAGAATAGACTCTTTTGTTGTTAAGAAAAGATTCCCACCCACTTGGTTTCCTATGATCCATCATATATTATTTATCTTTTTAAAGTAATTTTGCTGCTGTCAAATATATCAAGAACCCCTAAGTAAGTCTTAAATAATTATTTCGTGGATTTAAAAATTTTGTATAAGGTTTTGGGAACTCCAACCAGGGAGGAGATAAAGTGCATGAATCCAAATTATACAGAATTTAAGTTTCCCCAGATAAAGCCTCATCCCTGGCACAAGGTATGTCTGTTTTCTTTCCCTTTTCCCTACTCATACCATGCGCACAATGCCATCAGTTGTCTTCATTTGTTGGTGCTTTTTTTGTGGGCGAAGTTTCACAATAGTTGGAGTATGTTTTATTGATTAAAGCATCAAGACCAGATTTTATATACTGGATTGGACATTGTCTGGCAAGTTCAGGATGTTTTGTATGACTGAGATCCTACATATGTAAAAAGTGACTAGGAGACCTTTACAGGTGGTACAGTTGTGCAGGGCTCTGCCTCAGGAACCAGAGGTCTCAATTTCAATTTTTCTGAATTGCCACTGTGCACGGTTTGTGGGTAATTAAGTGCGGTATAATTGGTAAAACAGAAAGAAAAAATGTAAGATGGGCTGCAGCTGTTGAGAAGTCTAAGAGGTAGCATAATGGGGCTTGCTCATTGCCATGGGCATACACTCTTATGCTTGAGAGCTGCTACATACAGTCCCCTTGTTGGGACTCCTTTGCAGTCCTATCATTTGATTAAATTGCTCCCATTTTTTTTTTGAATGGGCTAAATTGCCCCATTTCTAAAACTAGTTTAATAAGAAAAAAAAAATGAAAGATGGAATGAAATAACTGAGAAAGCATTATAGTTGAATTTTTAAAAGCATCATTGATATGGATGCCAACCACCCTCACTCCACCCACTAGCATTCTAGCTACCTAAGAAACTGAAATAAGAGCCAAAAGCAAAGCTTTGAAAAATCGTAGTTGATTGACAAAATGGTAAATATTAATATATATTCAACATTTAGAGCAATGTGGCTTTTCATTTAAGTGAGGTCTGCATATGCAGTCTCTGAATGGGGGCTAAAAATAGAATTTTTCAAAAAAAAAAGGTTTAGGATGGCCACCAGGTAAGGGTGTCAAACTGTGTCAACGGGTCGTGTTCGTGTCGTGTCAAGACATATATATTATACTATATAGGTCAACCTTAACTCGACCATTTTAAGCTGTTTCAACCTGTTTATGTAAATGAGTTGAATATGCCCGAGATTAACCCATTTGACTTATTAAAATTAACATGATTTTATATAAATGTTAAAATCACAATATTTATAAAAAGTATAATACTAACTACAAGTCTGAAATAATTTAAGCAATAAAAATATCAAAATTAAAATTCTAATAATTTTACTTTTAGGTATAAGGGTATAATTATAATTTTAACTTTTTTAACGTGTCGTAACGAGTCAAAACAGGTTGACCTAGCTATCAACCTGTTAAGCAATTATGTCTTAACGGGTCAACATGTTTTGACCTGAAAGTCGTTAAGACTAAATCCTAATCTGTTATTATCGTGTCATGTTCGTGTTAAGTTAACGGGTCATGTAACATATTGCCACCCCTACCACCAGATGGTGGCTAGAAATGGCCAGTGGAGGCCAGGTTGGCCTCGATGCATGTAGAGGTGTCCCCAGTGCACAAGGGTTAGCCGGTTCTAGCCAGTAGCCACCCTTGTGGTTACCCATCCTCAATTTTGTTTATAATGTTATTTTATATTTTTCCACTAAAAAACTGTTTTTATTATAACTGTTATTTTTTAATTTCTTTAAAGTGTTTTATTTTTTAAATTAAGTTTGGCACATGGCAGCTTGTGATGGGTCATGCGCGTTCAATTAATGATGATGAAACAATTGACAGAGTGTCTAATTTCTAATAACTTATACCACATGATTCTGATCCTAAGTGAGCCATGGCACGGAGAGTGTATGACCAAATTTACCTTTTGGATCACAGCATTTAACTTTAGTTTAATATAATGTTTGACTAAAGATTTTCTCTTTTCCCCTTATTTTCTTTTTTCTTTATCTAAATATGTTTTTTTTGTCATGAAAAATTTGGTAAGAAATCTGTTTATATCCTTGTATGGGCATTGCTTGTTACAATTTTGTTTCTATTGTTTCACTATTTTGTGAATCTAGTAAGCAATCAGCATTTATGGACACCAAAGAAATCTGGACTGACATCATTTGCCTCCAACAGGTCTTCCAAAAACGTTTACCCCCAGAAGCAGTGGATCTTGTTTGTAGATTTTTTCAGTACTCTCCCAATTTGCGATGCACTGCTGTAAGTAAATTTCTATTGTTTTCTTTCTATTTGGTCATAAAGTATTATCCGGTGCTCATGCATTTTCTGTTGTGGTACTGCAGTTGGAAGCTTGCATTCACCCTTTCTTCGATGAGCTGAGGGACCCAAACACACGTCTTCCTAATGGCCGTCCTCTTCCTCCTCTATTTAATTTTAAATCCCAGGGTAAATACCAAATAAATAAGCACATCATGCCATCATAGACTATAGTGCCGATGTGTTCTCTGTGAAGAAAATTTAAATTCCTTCTCTGCATCGTTAATTCTAAAATTCACCATTATGATGAATTGAGAATAATATTGAAGGAATAAGTTGCTTGATTCTTCTTTATGATTAAAAAAAACTCCTCTTTAGTATTATCAAAGCAAAAAGCTTTAGTTGAGGCAATTCACCAACATACAAGCCTCAAAACAGCATTATCGTAATTTACTATTTAAAAAAATAATAAAAGGAAATAGATTAAAAAATGCTTACTTTAGGGAAAAAGAGTTTGGGTGGTAGAAATATGGATACTGAATTAGTGTTTTGCTTTTTGATCTTGTATTTTTCTAACTTTCCTACTTTATGCCATGCAATGTTCTACCTAATTGGGGAAAAAAAAGACAAGTGGATCGATAAATTGTATTGGGAAACAAAATGCACTTCACATTTTCACTAAATTTTACAAAATAGGACTACAAGTCTAAAAGTCACTAATTACCATGTTTTGGTACTCATCAATGCGTTCTTGAAACCTATTGTTAATATTTGGGTTTGGTTCTGCCCTATCTTCTCATCCCTCTCAATGTTTTTCTTTTGTTCTTATTGCAGAGCTCTCAGGCATACCACCTGATATTGTGAATAAATTAATTCCAGAACACTCTCGGAAGCAGAATCTGTTTATGGCTTTGCACAAGTAGCTACTTTTATGTATCTTACTTCTAATCGACATTTTCACTTTATTTACGGTCTTTTATTGGCATCTGCCAAATCCTCGCCCTTGTTATTAATATGCCTTGTGAGAAAGTTGCAAAGGAGTTCCTAGGACAATATAGGAAACCTGAGGCTTTGAGTTTGCTTGCTGATGGAGGTGCTTTTGAGTTTTTATTTCCAAGACGGATATAATTTCATGTATATTTCTTGTGACCCTTCTTGCAGGAGAATTTAGTGAGATGAAAGTGTCAGCATATGTGTATGTATCCCCTTTGTTACAAGGTTATTCTTCTAGCCACTCTTCTTCTCGAGCTCGTCGGTTCCTTTGTTTGTGCAGCTTCCCATTTAGATTATGCATGCTGATGACTGATGAAGATTTGTTTGTGAATCAAATGGTAGCAGTCCACGGCTAGTTTTTGAGGAAACAGGAAAATTGTGGGTGTTATAAAATGGTGGGTGAATACCAAACAGGAAAATTGTTAGAATTTAAAGTGGTAAGAGCTCAAATTCAAGCAGGCATGCCTCTCTCTTTTCTTTTTCTTGTTGGACGAGTTATCTTCATATGCTTTTGTTTGTTTTTCATTTTCTTTCTACTATTCTTGTATTATAACAATCAATATAAATGCGTGATGTAAATCATGCCAAAAGGGAATCCTAGGGATCCCGATTTGATTGCATCCCGATATCTTTTTTTTTTAGTTTTTTTACAAGATGTTTAATTAAGTGTTTTAAAATAATGTTATGATATTTTGGCATTTAAAAAAAAATAATAATAAAGACACCACTATTTGAGTCCTGCTTTGAGTTTCGCTTTTTTTTTTTTTCTTTTGACTTATTGATTAAGGAAATATTATTTAATGATATTATATTTTTTAAAATGTTTAAAAGCATTAAAAATTGATGTAAAAAAAATTATAACTAGCGGGATCCAAAACAAGACCCAACTAGTGGTGGCTCTAGTAGCCCCTTCTAAAAAATGTTTTAAAATATTTTTTTATATAATTTTTTTTAATATCATAAATTTTTTTTAAAAATATAAAAAAAAAAATCACAATATTATTTAAAAATACTTACTTAACAATCTTGTAAAAAAAATTAAAATAAAATAAAATAAAAATTGAGATCCCTAATAGAGATTTTGATTAGGGACAAATAGTATTTTTTCATGCCAAGGAAAATTATCGCAAAAAGAAATGTGATCAACTGTGTCCAAAAGTCGTTGTTCTTTATAATCTTCCGTCATAGAAGGAAAGGAGAAAAATGAAGGTGATGTTATCACTGACCCTGTATCAAATAATAGATTGGGGGATGAATTATCAATATAAAAGGAAATAAAAAGAAACGCCTTAAAAAACAAGGAAACAAAAAGAAGCAGAATTGGTATCTCATTTTTCCAATAAAATTGAACCAACCATTCCTTTCTTTGCTGCATTTGCCATTAATCATTATTGATGGCTCACCAGCATGGCCGTCTTGGCGTCTATCATGTAGCTCGAATTACAAAATGAAGGATATGGTAAAATGCCAAAGGATATTCTTGCACACACTTCAAGGCCATTTATTTTTTGAATATAATAGGATTCCCTCTTTTGGTTTTGTTTCCATTGATGTTTTATTTATTTAATTTCTTTACATAGTTAATAACTTAATTCGATGACATTTTTTTCTATGGTCATTAGAAGTCATTTACATGTAGGTTGCTTGACAAAAACTATTATTATTATTGTTTGTATTTTTCATATCCGCGTGAGAATCACGATTCATCTTAAAATATCCAAAAGAATCTTTCTCTCTTTCTCAATCTTTTTAAAAAAATAATCATATTTGAGTGAAATGTATCAAAAATATAATAAATAAAATAAAAATAAACTCAAACCTTTAAAAGAATATCTTCCATCCGATCCGATTGTATTTAACAAGAATTCAACCTATCATTTATTTAATGCCATGTACGCATTTCATTGTTATTACTGTAGGAAAATACCACATGGAATAAACGAATAAAACTCTCCTTGTAGCTCCCCTCTTCACGTTGGAGTTAGCTTTCTTCGAAGAAATCCATGAAATAAATGAACAAGCCTCGTGGAATAAACTTTATAGAACTCTCTCCCCTCCCCTTCGCAACGCTCCTCTTCACCCCTATGCAACTGCAACGCCCCCCTCCCTCGCCTCGCAGCACCCTCAGCAACACCCTCCCCTCCCCTTCAAAGCTTCAACCCACCATTGGTAACGTGGCATGTAAGTGAGATCATAGTAATACATTGAAGCCGTAATACATTAAAGCCGCAACACACTCAATCACGAGGGACTTGACTTTCATAACTCAGCCTCGCCTCAATTTGGACTCCCTCATTCGGCTTCAGCATTCTACCCAGACAACTGCGAACCAACCTGCGATGGTGACCTAGACGGTGACGGAGCTCGACCCTATCAAGGGCGACTCAAGAACAAATAACAAAGGCACTTCGAGGGGCCACTCCTCCACTCAAATAATCTAGACTCAATGCAAAAGTTGCTCATTAATCTGAAAAGGCTACATTTAAATAGACATGGACTCTTAAATGACCCTAGACTTGTAACTGACTCAATGACCCACAGTGGTCACTTACACACGTTCACATAACTTGGCCTAGTGGTCCACGAAACATAAGACCCGGACAACATACTTAATCGAAATGAAGGACTCTTGAACATTCTAGACTTTGCTTAATTAATTAAAGATAACTGACATGGACTCCTATCAACCTTTAGATTGTGATTAATTGGACGGTGGGGATCAATCATGTAGAGGGCACATGATAGACCCAGTAGGTGTATTGCTCATGTTTTTCCTATGTATTTCAATTCTTGTGTAGAGAATTGGTTAGGGTTTAGAGTGTCGATTTGGGGTTTTATTCGATCGGTTTATTGGGTTTTTTTAAGCAAATTGAAAATGTTGGTTCATTGTTGTATTTCGACACACTAAAATCTCAATTTGGGGTTCGGTTTGTTGGGTCATTTGGGCTTTTCTTCCATTTCGATTTTCACTTTAAAGCTCATTATCTTTAGCAAGTTTATAATTTGTAAATGTACCTTAGGAAATATATGACTAACTTTATTATCCGACTCATTTGTTGGCTCATGAGAACAACGGGTCTCGTGCCTCAAACAAAAAGTGTACAGACTTTCTCATGATGCTCTCTGTATACTCTATTCTATCACATTTTTGTTCTTTTATGTGTTGATATATAATGGTTGTTAATATATTGATACTTACAAAACAAAGCTAAACTAGTATAGGCTTTTGCTATCAATCCATTTTGCTTGCAGTTGATATCTGTTTGTACGTAAAAGTTTATGTGTACACAACTACACATGACAATGCAAGGAACAGCGTGGCTTTCCTTTTTCTCTTATAAAATCTTCACCACTTTGATTCGTATGGTTTTCTTTTTCTTGAGATTGTTGATATTGAAGTTTGAAAAAGCGATGAAATCCATTGAAATGTTGTTTAGAGAGAGCTTTTTGCTTCAACTGGTGTTACAAACTTACACATCTCTAGAGCTTTTGTAATTTTAAAACTTCTGTAATTAATAAAATGCAGAGCCGAGAATCATTCCTAAAAATGCAGCTATTCTTTTCTTTTGCTAAAAACGAACAAACTCTCTTATTTGACGGTTTATATTCAGTTTGTGGGTGGACACTTGCCCTTTATTTTTAGAATTTTTTTTTTTTTTTTTTATAGATTTTTTAATGATGGCATATTACAAATGGAATGAAAGTGATGTATGTGTCCATACTAATTGACAGTTCACTCTGTCTAAAGTCACTTTGTAGTTTGTACATTATTTCTTTGGCCAAATAATGTACATGAGTCTTTTCAATACATTTTTATTTTCTTCACCATGTTTGTACTATAAATCCTTCTGAATTGGATTAAAGTATGTTAGGCCCAGCAAATAAAGAAAAAAGAGCTGGAAATATTGGATTTTATATTATTATCTTATTATGACTCTGAAGTTCTGATGCTTGATCCAATCATTCAGGGGTTACTCAGTTCTTCAAAAATTGGATATTGGATATTGGAGATTATCTAGGTAGTAGGTACTACATTTTCCAATTTTGTTTTTCTAGTAACTTTATTTGCTGTTTGGTTCTGACTGTATTGATCCACTACTTCAGCAATCGGTGCAACACTTGTTGCCACGGACTCATCATGTACATTGCAGTTATAGCAGATATCAGCATGTTATCGTGTCTTAGACTGACCATCATAATGTTTTCTCTTTTTTTTTTTGTGAATGAGGTGGCTTCTTTTCATTGGCCGGCTGTAAAAGGCCTCTCTTCAGCCCATCCGTAGAGAAGAGGCTTTGGTCCTTAAACCCTCAGAAGTCATTTCCGAAACGAAAAACCAGACAGGAACATGTCTCGCGCCACCATCATCACCACCTTCGACCTCGGACCAGCTTTTAATCCACGCAGCAGTACCAACAGTTTTAGACTCCCGATTCCGTTCGCAAGCTGCCGTTTCGGCAACTCCTCCACGTCGTTCTCCGTGAGATCCCCCCGCTCTAACTCCGGCAATCACCTCTCTTCTCTCCCCTGGACTCGCTTTTTCTCAATGGCTCACGGCCTTCTTTTTCCACTCTCTTCAACTGCTATGCTCTTAAATCTGACTCATTTGTTTCACTTGGTGCCCAAACCAATACTGCTTCTGGTATTAATCCTAATTTTTCTTTCCATGTGTTTCAGTTTGGTTGTTTTCATTCGCAAAATAAGTTTTTGTTTTTGTATGTGTGATTTTTATTATCACTTGCGTAAATTGAATACAAAATCTGTATTGTCGGTATGTTTTTCAGTGTGATTTATTTTCTCATTTAAATTCTTGATCTTTTTGCTAAATTTAGTCCTAAATGTTCCCGTTATTTGACTGAAAATATTTACGTTATTACAATTTTTTTTCAACCAGTAAGTTATTACACTTTTTATTACTTTAATGAATATAGCTTTGGCACAAAATTACCACATAGTTTTGTTTGTTGTTTTCTCCGAATATAATTACTATGTTTTTTTGGTCGGCTTGAATGGTTGATTGGCTTCAGAAATCGTAAGCTATTACAAGTGTGTTTTCAGAACTTTTTGTTGGAGTACAATGCCCATTTGTAGTTGAGGTTTCCTTTAATACAAGCTTTATAGTGGTTTTTTCTCCTCTTGAGGCAATGGTACCACTTGTTCACGGTCGTGTCGCTGTTGTAGTCACATTTAGTGACTTATTATTACAACATATTTAAAAATGAAACTACAATATCCTAGCATTATTCTTGATCAAAGCAGTCGAGAATGTCTTTACAGGATGGTTTGAAAAATTGGAATAGTTAACCATAAGCAATGATATAGTTGGATGTGTTTTCTTAAGCGTTCATTGTTAAGGGAAATGCCATGACATCAACTAAGTGACTAGTAATTTATGCATTAAATTATTAGATATTATTGAGGATAGAAAGCAATGGTTTAAAACATATAATTTTGGATTAGTATTCTTTAGATACCTTATTTTAAAAAATATATTTTTTCCCAGAGAAAAAAAGTATTCTTTAGATTCCTAGGACAACTCTGTGATGTTTTCAAAATCTTGTCATTATTTTGAACAAGTTTACTCTTCTGCATTTACCACCTCTAGAAGATCCCTATGCTTCCTTCATATGTCTTATCTTGTTAATTTGTATGTTGTTGCAACCATTTAGAAAGTATAAAACTTTGCACCCATTTTTGTGTGGTCATTCACTTGCACTCTATGTTTACAAATGCTGCAGAAGAAGAGAGGGTGGTGGTTTTGGTCATTGGTGGAGGGGGAAGAGAACATGCACTTTGCTATGCCTTGCAGAGATCTTCCTCTGTTGATGCAGTCTTCTGTGCGCCTGGTAATGCTGGGATTTCCAACTCGGGGAGTGCCACTTGTATTTCAGACCTTGACATCTTTGACAGCTCTGCTGTAATATCCTTCTGCCGCAAATGGGGTGTGGGACTGGTTGTCGTGGGACCAGAGGCTCCTCTTGTTTCAGGCCTTGCAAATGATCTATCTAAGGCTGGAATCCCCACTTTTGGACCTTCAGCAGAGGCTGCTGCTTTGGAAGGTTCCAAGAACTTCATGAAGAATTTGTGTGATAAGTATGGAATTCCTACTGCTAAGGTTGGTCTTCCCATTTTTCTTAGTTTTAGGCACTTCTTCATACCATCTCTTCAATTGATATTGTTACGACTTTGCTGCATATAGTCTCACTCTCCATTATGATGTTTCCATCCCTATACTCTTGGTCTTATTTTTAAGTAGCATTCCTGTCCGCCCTTTTAAATTTATGTGTACTTATTTTGGCTTTTTTTTACTTTTTTGGAAGCAAAGTTTGCAGCTTTACAATAGTTGCTTTCTCATTAGCATCTCACCATTTTCACACAATAATGCTGCTAATTCAGTAGTTAATTGTGCAGTACAAAACATTTACTGGTCCATCTGCCGCAAAGCAATACATCCAAGAGCAAGGGTCCCCAATTGTTATCAAAGCAGATGGATTGGCATCTGGAAAGGGAGTTATTGTTGCTACAACTTTGGAGGAAGCATATGAGGCTGTTGATTCAATGCTTGTTAAGGGTGTTTTTGGTTCTGCAGGTTGTCGTGTCATTGTTGAAGAATATTTGGAAGGAGAAGAAGTGTCTTTTTTTGCCTTGGTGGATGGAGAGAATGCGATTGCTCTAGAGTCTGCTCAGGACCATAAACGAGTTGGGGATGGTGATACAGGACCCAATACAGGTGGGATGGGGGCATATTCCCCTGCACCCATATTAACAAGAGAACTTCAGTCATTAGTCATGGAATCCATAATTCTCCCTACTGTAAAAGGAATGGCTGCAGAGGGGTGCAAGTTCGTTGGGGTTTTGTATGCGGGGCTCATGATTGAGAAGAAGTCTGGCTTACCGAAGCTAATTGAGTACAACGTGCGTTTTGGAGATCCAGAGTGTCAGGTCAGTGGACAGACTGAATTAATTCTATAATATGTTCTTTCAAATAATCAAAATACCAATGGCCCAGCTGACCTTCAAGAAGCACAATCATAAGTTTTTTCCCTTCAAAACTCACAATCAAATATCTAACTTCACAGCTTAGTTTGGTTTGGTGCTGTTATCATTTGGAAGTTGTTGAAGTTTGCTTTTTTTTTAGTCTTTTAAGAAGTCTGATAAAATTGATCTTCAATGAACTTTTATGATTTGCATTTTGAAAGAGCTTGTCGTGTCATGAGTTGATCTAAGACTACATATTAGGCTAGAATACATTAGTGTAGCATATCCCAATTCACTCTTTATTATTGATCCTCTAATAATTATTATTTAATTTGTGTGTGTGTGTGTGTATGCGTGTGTTATATGGTGTTTAAACTTCTGATCTTGATGGTAAGCAGGTGTTGATGGTTCGGTTGGAGTCTGATCTGGCACAAGTTCTGCTTGCAGCCTGTAGAGGAGAGCTAAGCGGAGTATCGCTGAACTGGTCCCCAGGGTCGGCCATGGTGGTAGTGATGGCAAGTAAGGGCTACCCTGGGGCCTATGAGAAGGGAACTGTGATTAGAAACCTTGAAGAAGCAGAGCATGTTAGTTCATGTGTTAAGATATTCCATGCAGGAACAACCCAAGACTCGGAGGGTAACTTCATTGCAGTTGGGGGACGTGTTCTTGGGGTCACTGCAAAGGGAAGAGATCTTGAAGAGGCACGGGATCGAGCTTACCAGGCTGTTGATGAAATTAACTGGTCAGGAGGATTCTGCAGGCGGGATATTGGTTGGAGGGCACTTCCCCTGAAACAATTTGCTACAAAAGGGTGAAATATCAAATGCTTTGTATTGTAACACAGCATGGGTGAATATAAAAAAAAAATGCTCATAGTATAAATTAACAACATCTTCCAAAGAGAGGAGAGAAAGGGTGAGTTCTCTTGAGGATCACAACCGTTTTAGTTTCTTTACTGATCTTCCATGTCACAAGACCTCTATCTGCTTTGTATCCATGGATTGAATGGCATTTTAGCTGAGCATTTCTCTTGTTTAAATTGGAAGAGATGTGTAAGCCAAAAACAAGGAAAAAGAAGGATACAGCATGTTTGATTGTTTGTTGTGATTTTAGTCTTTTTAATTGTTGGACGTGGTTGGATTACTTGCAGCGTGGCCGTGATGGAATGATTGGTGATTGTTAGTTTAGTTTTGAAAGAAAAGAAAGTTGTGAGAGAGGAACGATGATATGATGAAAGTTTACTCAAAGAGTATTATTTTAGAATATTGACATTGTCTACATCAAAACTTGTTTCAAAATTTGATAGAAAGTATAAGTTTGATGAAAAATCAATATTTTCACATCCATAACTTCACATTAGATTCATTATTAGATTCATCAAAATAATAATATAGTATACAATTTAAAAAATTAATAAACACATCTATAATTTATTTATTTAACAAACATATTAAAATATAATAAAAAAATATTTTTATGGGTAAATAGTAATTTTTTAAATATAAAAGATGATACTCAAATATTATAATATAAAATTTGAGTTGGTGAATTTTAATAAGTTTAATATAAGATTATTTTAAATAAAATTATTAAATTTACATTTGATGAATCTAATAATAAATTCAATCATAATGCTCTAAAACGTCAAAGTTTATAATACCATTTTTTTTTTTTACTAGAAATATATTTATTATTCTTTCTTTCCCGTTCATCTATGTTCTCACTTGGCTGGCCAGAGCTGCCCGTGACACTCTATACAGTTGCATTGGAGAAATCCCAGTCTTGCTTTTGATGGGGTGTTCATCACACTCTATACAGTTGCATTGGAGAAATCCCAGATGGTAGTCTGTGATCATGCTATGAAAGCTGTCCCATCATCATGGAATCCATCAGCCCTGGCAAGGTGAGATTTTTACCTAATTTTGTTTTTAATCAAGCAATGGCAGTTGTTGATCCGATGCCAAGCTGACTCTTGAAAGCTTTCTGTTGCTGAATGCTAGTATTTGATTTCTCAATTATTGAGGGTGGGGGGGAAGTTTATTGTGTAAGAACCGAATGAAAAATGGTCAAATAAAATAGAACCATATATAGAACTTCAGATTCCAGAAGGTGTGATTTTAATCCTTCTTTCCGTTATCTACCAATGTCAACCAGTGAAAGACATAAAAGTGTAGCAAGATAAATATTTTCCTTTGTTAGTAGCTTGGCGAGGTTATTGATCTTTTTCCCATCTGGCAATTATATGTGTTGCTTTTGTGACCACTTTATAATTATAATGTATTATGTATGTGTTTGGCCAGCATTTGCATTTATGCATTAATGTTAGAGCAAAATGCAGTAGCTCTCTCTTCCTATGCAACAATGATTATATACATTAACTAATTATTGACTGGTTTCATGGTGATTGGTTTTGACTGGTCTCAAATTCAATAACATGGACTAATAGTTAAAATTAATTTTTGTGGATTTATCTCATCTTGCATACTTCTTCTGAAATAATAACTATAAGAGCCAATGTGTATCGATCCATATATATAAAATTTCCCAATTAATAATTAGGTTTGTTATCTGAGAAATTTAGTAACACTTTTTACCGTCTGAAGCCTGAATTCCTGCTTAAAACCTGTACAAGCCAGTCTTCTTTTTTAAGTTTTTTTATTCCCCGATAAATATTTTTCTTTCCTTTACTGTTTCTAAATTGTCCATAGTTTTGATTTTCTATAGTTACATGTAAACCATCTATTTCTAGAAAAAAAAAAATAAAAAAATAAAAAAAAATAAAATTATTGGCTGTGTTTTAAAATTAAAGCTTTTATTTTCTGAATTAGTATCCAGAGAAGTTCTGATTTACTTTGTATTTTCGTTAAATTAAGGCCATGTAACTATATAAAAAAAATCCAAAAAAAAAAAAAAAAACTGTCTACTACAATTAGCATTTGCTTGCAAGCAAGAGGGTATGTTTGCTCCATAACCTTAAAACTCAATCATATTTTGACATGATGCTATCAGTAGGATAACAGGTTGAATAGCCAAATTTTGTCTTGCTGTTTGTTTGGTTCCGTATGGCAATCGTAAAGTAGTGTAGTGTACTGATTTAATAATTTCTTTTGAAGTAGTGAAATTCATTGAAGGAGAAGAAAAGAAAGATTATAGAAAGTGCAGAAGGGATGTAAATTTCATTTTTACTTTTGTTAATGATTCATTTTTATTCTGATCTGTTTCCTTTTTATTTAATCTTAACGCACCATATAAATACAAGTGTAAGAACTGGAATGCAATTTTGACATTTTCAATCATTCCAGGTTTATTGACACATTCGGTACCCATGTTGTTGTTGCGGCTCAACGCTTATTCTTTGCTAATGTGTATAAGAACTGATTTTGTGGGGATTGGATTAACTTGGTCAGGGTTACATAGAGTTATATTTTGCCTTCTGGGGAAAAGAATGCAATTGAAAATAGAGATTTATTTAAAGACTATTTAAAGTTCCCCTCAGTCGCAAAATCTTGCTGCAATTGCTACTTTTCGAAGAAATATTACATAAATGCAACATGACGGACTTGAGGGAAGAAATTGTCATGCATTATGTCATTGATGATTCTGCCGATGATTCTCATGTATGTATATATATTATATATATATTTATAGAGAGAGAGAGAAGGGGGGAGAATTGCATAGGAGCTACTCATCTTTGCTTCTCGTTCAAGGTTTGTTCTTTTATATCTACCTACATGTCTGTAATATCTTCATGTAGCTTACAATCTGTTTGATTTTCAACCCTGACCAATGGCTCTAATCATCTGTAAAAATATTTACGAGTTCTTCTATCCTCACTCACTTCTGATAGCTTTATCTTCATCACGCCTTATCTCTCGAAATGGTTTATCTAGGACTCCGAGGAACACTCCTGGTACCTGATATCTCAAGCCCGCAACACCCATAGAAGCCACATTCATATCCACACACATTGCAGCCTCTAACCTCTCTTCTGTGCCTACTTGATGGGTAATAGTTGTTTATGCCATAACCCATTAGGCTCCTCCCTGTATCAGCCCTGCCCGATGATAAAGTTCGAGCTAACATTTCACCACCAATACCTTTATTATGAGGATCGATTGGTGGTCTGTGATGATGATAGCCATGGTGATGTTGGTGTGCATGGTTTTTGCAGTGGTGGTGCTGACACAAGTGTTGGTTCCCAAGACCATTGCTCTGGTTCAGGAAGTTGTTGAGGCTGCAAAGGCTAGGGGAACTATGGACCTTGTGCATAGAAACCAGATCATTCTGCCTGTAACCATTTGCTGAGATGCTGTCATACAAAGGATCAACATTTTGAGCTTTTGGGGAAGAACAATGGGGAGAAGAGCAAGCGGAAGAGACGGTAAATGTAACACGATTTGCATTTATAGGGGTGAGTGTAGAAGCAGTGGTTGTGCGGATAATCCCATTGATGGCATCAACATAACGTTGCTCCAGTGCATGATGGGGTTCAAGGTAGGTGGCTTGGTCGTCGATCGTGATGGGGTTGGATGGGAATAGGAAGGTTCGGAGCCTCGGAGTTCCTTTGCTTTCATGGCGGTCATATTCATCCAGCATATGCTTGAGGTCTTCATCCGATCTAAGAGACACCAATGCATCAAGATCCTCTGGGATTACCTGGTACTTGAGGATCGTGTCTGCATCAAACACTGCAGCCACCTTCTTCATTAGCTCTGTTAACAACCATACCACCATTCATTGCGGAATAAGAGTACATTTATGTTATTCGACAACATAAGACAAATTTAATACCACCAACATGCGAATCTTATTTTCATATGAATTCTGAAATGCAAATTTTTGCACACATTCATTCAGTTCATGAGATATGTTATAGATTGGATTGAGGCGATCATGATGATATCACATTCAAAACCTGAGAAGGAAATGTTGCGAGGAATGGCGATAACACGTGTCTCTCCACCCACATACTTGAGCTGGCCATCGATGGGCCTAGGGAGGATCCTCCCGCCATGGCTACACAAGAACTTTACCCTGTTCTTAGGTGATGTCGTTTCTTCTACCCCTTCTCCATTAATATCAGTACAACCACCATCACTTTCACCCTCCATTATTATGTGTATATCAGACTCGCTCTTGCTGACTGATCCCAAATCAGACCCCTTTTTTATACCAAATCTGCAATTCCATTAAAGAAAAAAAAACACACACACACACACAATCAATATTAAATTTTGTACAGAATGAAAATGCTTCAATTGAATTTGAGTTAAAATAAAAATAAAAAAATCCCGAGGACGTACCTAAAGGTGTGAGAGTAAAGATCACTGATAAATACGAAAACAAACAATGACGAGAGAGAAAGAGAGTTTAAAGAAGAAGATTAAAAGCATGAAAGATAGTATGTAGATGGAAACGAACAATAGCAGAGGAAGAAAAAGAGAGAATTAAGGATGATTTTTAGGAGTCGAAAATAGGAGAGTGGGGTCTGTTTTGGAAGAATAATGTTTACTGTTTCCACAGGCATGCATGCACCCACGCCTCATGTTTTCAATTCCTGATCTTCCTCTCTCTGTCTCTCCGCCACTGTATTTTCAATGGATACCAATTGCAATGCCAATGTCTATATCCGACAGTATAATTTTTTATACTGCTAAATGATATAAACACAATTTTTTGTAATCTTAATTTTAAAATTATTATAAAATATGAAGTAATTAGGTTAAGTTCGAGTTAAATTTAAAAAAAAAAAACTTCAATGTCAACCTGTCAATCACATTGGTCGAATCATTATTATTCCAAGTCATTACGATATAAATTAATGTTTGAATTTTTTTTTTTATAACATTAATGTTTGGAATTAACAGAACGACAATTGTTCCTAAAAAAAAAAAAAAAAGAACGACAATTGTTAAAGAAAGGAGAGAAGAAGAATAATAAGAAAAATGAAGGTCATTTAGGTAATTAGGGAATGAAGCAAACACCAAAAACAACCGAGAAAGAAACTGCCAGAGCGAATATTTTTGTGGCTTTATAAGAAGCTACCATTATTTTATTATTAAAAAAAAAAACAACGACAACAGGCCGTTGTCCAGCGGGTCTCACTTGGGCTGTTGTTTGTATTTGTTCGGCCTTAAGTGCCGCCCAACATCCTTTTTTTTTTGTGTTTTTTAGGTAGCCGCCCACATCTTACGCCCAACATCTTAGGTAGCCGCCCAACATCCATTTTTTCTGTTTGTTCCCCTTCCCCCCCCTTCTCTGTCTCTCTCTCTCTCTCTCTCTCTCTCTCTCTCTCTCTCTCTCTCTCTCTCTCTCTCTCTCTCTCTCTCTCTCTCTCTCTCTCAATAATAATAATAATAATAATAATAATGTAATAATGATGGCTCGTCCCAAAGTTACAACAAAATATAAGAAAATGAAAGTGAAATAATTCCTTATAAATTGACAAATTAAGAGACTTTATAATCTTTATAGTACTAATGATTGTAGTGCACATCCTGTCATTTTAAACGCAGAATAATACATATGCTAACTCATACAATCTCACTAATTTGGATGGTTCATTATTCATTTTAATATTAATTCTTCATAATGCATGATTAATGCCTCCAAAGGTTACCCACAATTGGTAATGCCTTTTTTTTTTTTTAATATTTCATAATTATAAATTTCAAGTTCCTAGCTAGAGAACTAAATTAAACAACTTTACTTATCGATCGAGATTCAAATTAAACTGTGAGAAAGTAAGATATGGTATCATTCAAAAGCTATTTCTTAGACGTTTTACATTATCAATTAAAAGTACACTTGCAATAAAACATGCAACACTTAATAATAATGCAAACCAAATGACACTATTTCTAAATATGTTTTATAATATATATCTGAAAAAAGGAAACAGAAAGGAACTCATTAAACCATACAAAACTCTGACGAGAACTCATTAATCGAAGTACAAAAACTTAAAAAAGAAAAGGAAAAAAAAAAAAAAAAGGCACCTCGTGATCAAGGTATGAAACACCGTAGTGTTCAGCTTGATTGGTTTGTCTAATTAAATATTACATAAAAAAAGAAAAGCTATTGTCCAAAAAGGCGCTTACAGGCTTTAAGGATCTTGCCTCCCGGCCTGTGTTTCTTCGGATCCATTGATGATCTTCTTCTTCTTGACGCCCTCGCTGTACTGTCCCCATCATCAGCAGCATCATGATGATCATCATCAGTAGTGGGGGATGCTAGTGTCATAGACTGGTCATGGATCCTACAGTACCTCTCGGAAACTGATGATGATGATCTTCTCATTGACAATGCCCTCTTAACTGCAGACTGGAATCCAGAGTTTGAAGAAACAGAGCAGTTCCTGCTCAGTACAGCGCCAAACCTCTCCAGCTTATAGTTACCGGCTTTGTCTCGATGATCAACTTGCTGATCTGGTAAACACTTTTGGTTGTTGGTCATGTTGTTGCTGTTGCTGTTGCTGTTGCTGTTGCTGATCTGATTGCTTTCTTGGGCTTCAGATGAGTTAGTCATGACGTTTTTGGTGGGTTTTAAGGTTTGATCAGGATGAGGAAATGATACTGAAACATCCCAAGACTCCATGGATCTGGATTTCTGGGTCTCATCTATCACTTTGATCTTTGAATAACCCCTCATTTTTTTTTTGGTTTGGGGGGGGGGGGGGGGGGCGCGGCGGTGGGGGTTAAACGCGAGGTTTGAGCAGCATCAATTAGCTAGCTCTGACACTGTAGTCATAGATTGAGCAAGGCTACTAATCTCTACTAAATATCTGAAAGACATTTACACTTACAAATTTATATGAAGATACCAACGGGAAAGGCCTAGCTAGGATGGGCAACGTAGTAGATGTGGAAGGATTGATTTAATAATAATAATAATAATAATAATAGTGGAAGACTTTTTTTTTTTATTGTTTTTTCAACAAATATTTTTTCTAATCCAAAAAATAACCACAGTAAATAAATACACCATTAATTAAACATGCTTTTTATATATTTTTTTAGTATTATTTTCTTTAAATCAAAGCAAAATCTGATTATAAGAAATATTATTTTAATTTTTTTTTTTTTAAATAAGTCCTTTCTTTTGTTTAAATAATATATAATCCAAATGTGGTACCCGGAGTTTGTGGATCTAGAAATATTGTAACTGGTAGTAAATTAAAATGCACGTGTCCCCTCGCAGATGATGCGTTCCAAATGAATTCATCACTTCATTAATTAATTATTTGAAATCTTAAGAGAAAAAAAATTATTTGAAATCAAAGCTGGCCATTGAATTATTTTGAAGTAGCTAGCTTTAGGCAAGCCACGTGCTTTATGTGAGATTATGCGTCACATCACATGTAGCAAGTTAAAACACGTCTGATCCTCTATTTGGACTATATATTGAAATTTGAATGTGCAAGCCATCGATCGTCGAAGTATTTTATATATATATATCTGTGCATGAAAAATAGAATCGAGATTAATTTACTAAGCCCGCCCTTAGGACATGTGAATGCTATATTAATGGCCATATTTCTAGTCTACAATATCAACGAATTAAGTACTACACGAAATACATTTATTATATTAGCAAAACAAGCTGATGGATCAATGATTCAATATCCATGGGCAAGGGGCCCGGGATTTCCATCTACGTAAGTATGTAGCTCCTTTCAAACATTTATTAACGCAAACACACACACACATATATATATAGTTATAATTGTTAACTACAATTGTTAACTATTATAAACGTCAAAACTCGGAAATTACATATAGTTAGTAATTGTTAACTAACATCTATTATAAAACATTATATATATATATATATATAGATAATAGATCAAATCGTTGTTTGATTACAATTAACACACAATCTTGCTATGATATTGATGTTCTTGACACTTACATATATAAATCTAACAAAATATAAAGATTCATGGCATTGTACATACTATCACACAATTTTTCGATATAATAAATTTCCAAATTTCGAAAAAAGAAAAAAAATCTATTTGACCATCAATTTGTTTTTAATGTATTCAAATTAAAAAAATAATATCATTTTCAAACCAAATAATTAACCGTGATTGAGTAATATGCACTAAATTATTAAAAATTATATTATTAAATCGGTGTGTAAAGTACATTTAGTAAAATACTTATATAATTTAATTTAATTTAATTTATAGGATAAATTCTGACTTTTTAAATTTTGTACAATAAATATTATTATTTAAATCATATAAATAGTGTACTATAAGACTAAATTTGAATACAAAAATATCTCACTCATCTCATTTAATCATTATAATTTTATCAAATTTTTATATAAAATATAATAAATAATTTTATTTTTTCAAAATTTAAAATAATAAAAAAATATATTCTATTCAACTTTTGAATTTTATCCCAATTAATTTCATTTCAACTTATTACTCTAAAACTCTCCTTTAGCACAAACTAAGAAAGGTAATAAACATAAAATATATTTTTTTTTTCTCTATGCAAAGATAGAACATTGTTATGCAGCGTGATTGGCAGTCTTTTAGCGTTCTTCTAGTTGCTGGGTGACTTTAGAGTGGTCTGCGTTGAAACTTGGACACTTTTGACTTTACTCTATGTGAAAATTCACATTCTCGCACGTGTCAAACACACTCCATTCTCTCAAATAAATTGGTCAAACCAAACCTCGCGTATTTATCCCTCAAATTCTCAGGCACACAAACACACTCTCCCCGTCTCTTCGTGACATTAGGGCTCTCTCTCTCTTTAGACTCGCCTCGAAATTTCCAGACCCCGAGCCAAGGTTCTCGGTGCTTCGTAATGCCATTTGTGATGAACCGATTGACGTTCCTGCTTCAATTACATGTTTGAAAAAAAATGTATGCATTTTCTTAAAAACTTTGAGCCGAACGCGCATTTCCTTGATTTGGTAAAGAAGTTAGATCTGATCTATGTGTTTTAAATGTGTGAAATTTGCTAGTTTGTGCTAAATAGACAATTATTGAAGCCTCGAGCTTGGGTTTTTTTTTTTTTTTTCCTGAAATCTGCGTGATTAGAGTTGAACATGGAAAATTGAACTTTTTTCTTCAGTTTGGATCCGCTTCATACTGAAACTTGTATGATATATCCACAATTTCAGTTAAAACTGCATGCCTTCAACTCTTTCGTGCGGTTTGGATCTGTTTTATTTTTTAAAATGTTTAACAATTAGTGTAATTTGAGCTGAAATTTTTTATCGGAATCGTAAGTGCAGGTTGAATCGTGTTTAAGTGAAGAAGAATAGTAATGATAGAGTAAATGGCGCTAAAGCTTCCAGCTCCAAAAGCTGCTGAAATCGCAATTGGGTCGATCGGATGTGGATATGATATATCAGAAGACTTGAGGCTCAAGTACTGTAAAGGTGATTCGAAACGTTCACGGTTGATTGAGATAGATGAAGATGGGAGTAGAGAGATTGTTTTGCCCGGTGGATTTTCACACCCAAATGTCCCCAAATCAATAAAATGTGACAAGGGGGAACGCGCACGGTTCAGGTCTGATGTCCTCTCTTTCCAACAGGTATTGTTCCCTCACTAACTTCTTGATAAGTTATGCAGTTCCCTCACTAACTTCTTGATAAGTTATGCAGCACTACTGGTTAAAACTAGTTGATTCGTGGTTTCTTAAGTCAGTTGTCTTTTTTGTTGGTCTTTCAAGTTTATTTTTTATTTTTCCTGTGAATTTGGCCCCTGAGGTTCTTATTTGAACGATTTAAACCCTGTTATTCACCATGATAGCATAGTCGCCTGAGAAATATGTTGCTGAATCGACGTTTATTTGTCTTTGTGTAAAAAAAGTGAAGGGGACCATTGTAGGGTGTCTTGACACGTTTCTCTCCCTCTCTGTGACAGATGTCAGAGCAGTTCAACCAGGATATAAATTTGACTGGAAAAATTCCTTCGGGCCTCTTGAATGCCATGTTTGAGTTCTCGGGTTGTTGGCAGAAAGATGCTGCCAATACTAAGGCCCTTGCTTTTGATGGGGTGTTCATCACACTCTATACAGTTGCATTGGAAAAATCCCAGATGGTATTCTGTGATCATGTTATGAAAGCCGTCCCATCATCATGGGATCCATCTGCCTTGGCAAGGTGAGATTTAGATTTTGCCTAATTTTGTTTTTAATCAAACAATGGCATTGTTGTTGCTCCGATGTGAAGCTTACTCTTGAAAGCTTTCTATCGCTGAATGCTAGTATTTGATTTCTCGATTATGGAGGAGGAAGTTTATTGTCTAAGAGTCAAATGAAATGGAACCATGGTTCAGAACGTGTGATTTTAATCTTTCTTTCCGTTTTCTACCAATGTCAACCAGAGAAAGACAAAAAAGTGTTACAATATATTTTCCTTTGTTAGTAGAAGTCTTGGCGAGGTTATTGGTCTTTTCCCATCTGGTAATATGTGTTGCTTTTGTGACCACTTTATAATGCATGTGTTTGGACAGCATTTATGCATTAATGTTAGAGCAAAATGCAGTAGCTCTCTCTTCCTCTGCAACAATGATTATAGAGGATTATTCTACTGATATTGTAATGAGTTGGTGTCACAGTGGTTGGTTTTGACTAGTCTCAATAGCATGGACTAATAATTAAATTAATTTTTGAGAATATCCCATCTTGAATAGTTCTTCTGAAATAACAAGAGCCAATTTGTCTCCATATATATATATAATTTTATCCAACTAATAATTAGGTTTGTTATCTGAGAAATTTAGTAACACTTTTTTACTGTCTGAAGGCTGAATTCCTGCTTAAAACCTGTACAAAGCAGTCATCTTTTTTAAGTTTTTTTAATTCCCTGATAAATAATTTTCTTTCCTTTACTTTTTCTAAGGCTCCATTCGGATACAAAATGTCAAAATACTGAGAAACCAAAAAGTACTCGAGAGAATTTTTGGAAAAGATTGCCCTTTGGTGCAACCATATAACTTACATATATTGGGTATCAGCCCATACCTTACATTTACAAGGAAGGAAATTATCTATACAGCTAGTATATAACAGAAAGATAAATATAAATAGCAGAAAGATAATGATAAGACACTGGACAGCTAACAATCTTAATTAGATACGTTAACACAAAAACATCTCATCTCATCATATCATTACAAATTTCTCAAATTCCCATACAAAATATAATAAATAATTCAACTTTTTCGAATTCCAAAATAATAATAACATTAAAAAATAATATTTTAAGAATATTTTATTCAACTTTCATCTAAAACCATCTCATCTCATCTCACTATCCATAGTTTTGATTTTCTATGGAGCAAGAGAGTCTAGTTACATTGAAAACCATCTCTTTCTGAAAAAAAAAAAAAGATTCTTGGCTGTGTCTAAAATTAAAGCTTTTATTTTCTGAATTAGTATCCAGAGCAGTTCTGATTTATTTATTTATTTATTTTGTTGAATTTAGGCCATGATAGCCTGTGTTACTGGACATTTTTCAACAAGTAAAAAAATATCCAATAAATATATAAATAAAGACTGTCTGCTACAGTTAGCAGTTGCTTGCAAGCAAGAGGTTATGTTTGCTCTATAACCTTAAAACTCATCATATTTTGACAATATGCTATCAGTAGGATAACAAATTGAATAGCCAAGTTCTGTCTAGCCGTTTGTTTGGTTCCGTATGGCAATGGTAAAGTAGTGTAGTGTAACTGATTTAGGGCCGGTTTGGATTCGTAGACGAGACGAGCTCGTCTCAACTCATCTCAAATTCATTATTACACTTTTCTAAATTTTATACAAAACACAAATCCCAATATAGTTTTCTCAAATTCCAATATACATTTTTCAAATCTTAATTCAACTTTCTCAAATCCTAAAACAATAATAATATTAAAAAATAAACTAAACTCATCTCAACTCATCAAATCTCCCAATCCAAACCGGGCTAATAATTTCTTTTTAAGTAGTGAAATTGATTTAAGGAGAAGAAAAGTAAGATTATACAAGTGCAGAAGGAATGTAAATTTCATTTTAACTTTTGTTAATATTCAGTACACTATGATCTGTTTCATTTTCATTATGATCCGTTTCTTTTTTATTTGATCTTAACGCACCATATACAAGTGTAAGAACTGGAATGCATTTTTGACATTTTCAATCATTCCAGGTTTATTGACACATTCGGTACCCATGTTGTTGTTAGCATAAAGATGGGAGGGAAGGATGTAATATATGTGAAGCAGCAGCATTCATCTACTCTGCAGCCTGCTGATGTACAGAAAAGATTGAAGGAGATGGCAGATAAAAGATTTTCAGATGCTAATGGAAAAAATGGCATGGTTTCTGAACAAGTTTACCAGAATGAAAAGGTTTGTGAATGAAATTATAAAACCTCCTTTAGCCACCAAGATTCAATCTTTTCAAGCCCTAAATCAATGAATCCTAAAGGCTTTATTTACCACAACAAACATCAAGATCATCACTTTCCCTATCATACCGCCCTCTTTTTTTTCCTCTTCACTAGGCGCCCCTGCAGCACAAATGCACACATGAATGATGCATATTTAAGAATGTAATACTCATCTTCATGACTGTAGTTTGGCCTTTCATAGTCTCTGCTCATGTATACTATAGTTGTGGCTGGAATATCTGTCTTGTCTGGCACTTAAGAACCTTCTAATGCTGATTCATATTGGTAATGCTGTCTGTTCTTTTGCAAACTACTTTTTCAGCGGTATCAGTCCTATTTTGGAGATTTCTCCTTTCAGGTAACTCACTAATCACTTTTATTTTCAGTTTGAAATTAGGGAACAGCGTCTGAGGTTTAAAGATATCAGTCCATCAAGTTCCTATTCACGCAAGGAGGTTTGTTACCATATAATGTTCTTGATAGCATAGTTGAAGAACTCTGCTAAAGAATTCTGAAACAATATTTCTCTTGGTATTGTTTATATTTGCATGTGTTTGTTTAATGAGTTTAATCACAGGATATTCTTAGCATTTGCAAGAGAAGAGGTGGAAGTGATAGTAGACACCTATCTCATAATGAGTGGTTACAAACTGTCCAGTCCGGGCCTGATGTCATCTCAATGTCCTTCATCCCAATCACCTCTCTATTGAATGGAGTCCCAGGGAGTGGATTCTTGAGCCATGCCATAAATCTTTATTTACGATGTAAACATGATTCTTCTAAATTTTCCATCTATGTATTGCATTTGTGTTTGCATTATTGCTTTCAAGAAACTGAGTCATATTAAAATGCCATTTCTCTAGTAGTTTGGTCTATCTTATTTCAGAGAAGTGTCTATTTAGTTTATGATTTCTTAAATGATTGGAATTGTATCTCTTCCTGATAGCTCTTCAGACCCGAGTTTTCTTTGATTAACTTGTTTAATAAATTAAGTGACATATTGTTCTTCTTGAGATCTGATCCGTCCTTTATGTTCTTCTTCCAATATAAAACTCGGGTTATATTCTTTATTTGGTATTTTCAATCGATAAGCAATGCTTCAATAAACGTTCTGCCTGAAACAGTAGCTGGACAACTAGGAAAGCATTGTTCTTAGTTGTCTGTCTTATCAAAGAAAATAATTTGTATAGTTTTTCTCTGTCTGGCTTTTGTTCTTGCAGATAAACCACCAATTGAAGAGCTCCACCAATTTCTGGAGTTTCAGCTGCCAAGGCAATGGGCACCTGTGTTTAGCGACCTTCCACTTGGTCCACAACGGAGGCATCAAAGTAGCCCATCTTTGCAGTTTAGCTTAATGGGCCCGAAGCTTTATGTGAACACCACTCCAGTAAAGCTTCTTCTCTTGTCAAATTTCTATTTTTCCATTGGATGCTCATACAAGTTATATATATTGTTTCCCCTTTGACTTGAGCAACTATGCATATGTTATTAACTTATACCATCTTTAAATCCAAGAGAAGGAACAAATCTGGGTTGTTGTTTGGTTTGATGGAGTAAATGAAGACTGTTGTGGATAATCCATATTACACTGCACTCATAGACAAGTCCTAGAATTCTCCTAAAGAACAAACAATTCAAATTTAGTGTACAAAGTTCTGCACTCATTTCTTGTGTTGTTGAAAACCATAACTTGTTTGTATTTTTTTTCCCTTTATTTCATGGAAGGTTGATGTCAGAAAGAGACCAGTGACGGGTCTCCGGCTTTATCTAGAAGGTAAAAGGAGCAACCGTTTGGCTATCCACTTGCAGCACCTCTTGTCTCTTCCCAAAATCTTCCAACTCAAGGATGATTCGAGTGCCAGCTTCCACCAAGATTCCTTTAATCATAGATACTATGAGAAAGTTCAATGGAAGAGCTTCTCTCATGTCTGCACTGCTCCTGTGGAGTCCGACGAAGATCTATCAATAGTAACTGGGGCCCAGTTACAGGTTGAAAACCATGGATTTAAAAATATACTCTTCTTGAGACTCTGCTTCTCAACTGTTGTGGGCGCTATGATTGCAAAACGTCCGGAGTGGGATGGATCTCCAGGATTGTCTCCAAAGTCAGGATTTATATCAACACTGATCAGCCATCATTTCACAACAGCTCAGAAGGCACCTCCGCGACCAGCCGATGTGAACATAAACTCTGCTGTTTATCCTGGAGGCCCTCCTTCGGCTGTTCAAGCTCCAAAGCTTCTGAAATTTGTTGATGCAACAGAAATGGTGAGGGGGCCTCAGGAAACTCCTGGTTATTGGATGGTCTCGGGGGCCAGACTTGTTGTTGAGAAGGGCAGGATTTCTCTCCGGGTTAAGTATTCTCTATTGACTGTAATATTAGCGGATGAAGAAGTGGTTGAGGATCCATAGTGGGATGAAAGAAGAAAAAAGATGTAGAGATGGAGTTACAGCGAAACTTAGGGAGCATCCTCCATCTATCTTACAAAATGAATGGGATTGAAGGAAAAGGGAGGGGAAGATCAAGATGGATGGATGGATGGATGGAGGGGACGAGATAAGCTTTGAAGCCTAGAGGCGCCTGTTCTTTATTTCCACCTACGATATTTTTCTCTAATTGTAGATGCTAATTACGAAAAGGCAGAGGCGGCATAAAATCACACGGGCAAGGGCTCAACGTCGAACGTCGAGTATTAGGTGTTGCAAAAGTTGGGGGGGGGGGGGGGGGGGGGGGGGGTGGTGGGGTGCTATATGTGATGGCCTATGTGCATACTAGCCGGGTTGGGTGTAGAACACATTAAAATGAAGGGGTCAGACAGAAAAAGCCATTCGACAATGTGCAAGAAAGCCGTTCTTTATTCTTTCGTCTTTTTCTTTTTTGAGAAAAAAAACATGTTATCTAAATTTACACTCGAGATGGTGGTACGAAGCGTAGCCGACTGGATGGCTGGAGGGTTTTTTCTCATACTGTATTGACTGCGTTAGCTACGCATTTGATAAATTCTAAATGTATTTTTTTTTAAATATATATTATAAAAAGTTTATATTTTCACGTGTTAACTATTAATATACTGAAGATTATAATATTTGAGTCTTGTTAGGTTTTTGTAAATAAAATTGCAAGTAAATGTAATACTACCGATCAAGTTATTTATCGTTCTCACAAATCTTTTACGTCTCTTTTAGAACAAACTAGTTGAAGACGCGTGCTATGTGTATGAATTATTAAAGGCACGTGTTGTAAATTAAATGACTAGTAGTTTTAATTTGAAATGAAAACTACCCACTTAATTTGGGTATAACGCTTTTCATTTAATAATTTTAAGTTTCTTTTAAAACCATATCCAAGGAAAGAGTGAATAATGCGGCTAAACAGAATCAAAACTTTGTGCTTCGAGAATCATATATGCCGTGATGGAGAAGCAAGTTGTGATATTTATTTAGCCTTGGCTCATGATATGTTAACTTGAGGGGGGTTTTCAGCTTTCAGAGGTAGACAAGAGGATAAAGATCTGATTTCACCAACAAACAGACTTGAAGATATAATAACATCTCAACTTAGATGATCAAGGAATCGATGAAAGTTGTAAATATACATTGGACCTTTGTGATGCTTGGGCACAGGTATAATATATACTTAAGGATGTACAAAATTATGTTCATGGGGAGGCCAATAGATTCCTTCCCTTGTGCAGGGGAGAGGAGCAGGTTGTGCAATGTAGGTGGGACAATGCTGTCCTGGCATCAACACTGAGAAGTCAGATGCATACGATGCAGAAACCTGTTAACAAAATTCACCAAAAAAATTTTGTTACGAGTTCTCTTACATCTCAGATTGGAGAGCATAGAAGATATATGGATATCTTCCAATAACAAGTACAACTTGTCATTTAATTCAAGGATTATTTAGAAAAAAGAAGAAATGCAGGCAATGCAACAAGACCTATTGGAGTCTTGGACTATGGATATATCATGAAAGAAAAGCCAACATAAAATGGCTTTGCATAAAAATTCATTGAAAGCATGATGGGATAGAGATAGACTTACTCTTTCTTTGCAAAGTTTCTCTACAGGTCTGGATTCAGGAGAATCGTTGGCCAGACTTTCAGATGAAGAAAAAGGACCTGGCCTAAACAGATGTTCAAAAATGGCCATGATAAGAAACATTGATATCAAGATAGCAGTGGCAACAAAACCAAAAGAAATGGCATTCATGGATGTTCCAAAGCTTTTCCATGAAGCTTCCTGATTCCCTCCTGTTTGAGATGGGCTTGGGTCTGAACTTGTGTATATGTTCCATGGCTTTGATCTTTCAGAACCAAATTCAGCCATAGTTTTACCGTGTTGGAATATCTGTTTCTTCTTCTCTCCTCTTCTGAAGAGGGCCAAAGGGGGCAGGAAATACAGCTAAGGAGCTAAATTGTTGGGACTGAAGCTAATTCAATCATGGCTGCAACTGTTGATTCTTTGATAAAAAGTAACTTTGCTCATACGTAAATAGTCACTAGCCCTGAAACAAATGATAAAGCAAAAATATCAAGATTGACATTTAAAAACAAAAAAAAAAAAAAAACAGAGAGATATCACATATGCTAGACAGAATTTCTAATCAAGAAGCTTGAAGCATTTGTTAAGAGATCACTCCAATGTCCCCATAAAATATAAAAATTTTCATATTAATTTCCACTTTTTTAAGTCGATTTCATCATCAGACAATTTAAAACAACATTTCCCACAAGAGTAGCTGCTTTCACAAAATAATGATACCAATGTAAATGATGCAATCTAGCAAAAGACTTGGACTCACATTAACGCTTTGGGATTATGTTGATCTCTGTTCATGACTTCACATCAAAATGCAATGTAGGAAAAAATATAACAGGATTTATTTTCATGCAATGATAAAATTGTTCTCAGGGGAGGAGGATGATTAAAAATGAATTATAATAGATGTTGCAGAAGATCAGAAAGTTTAACTGATTCCAAATGACTATAACTTTAAATAGTACCATTTGATATACATATCCCCGGTTTATTGTTCCAAGATGCTATGAACTGCGAGAGTACACTGGCAATTGATGTAACAGACTAATAAACTTGAATGGAGAATATGAGGATCTAGCTTTAAATTCATCGGAAGCAAGAAATGAATAGCCAATGGAAGGTAGACTAGAACACGACTGAGACAATGGATTACTAACCAAGAGTTTGCATCAAGATCCTTGATGGTAGTATTCTTTTGTTGTAACGATGTATGGATTCACATATCACAACCTTTGCAATGCAAGCTAACCTGTTAATAGAAAGGAAGCCTCTAATTTTGGTCCTGCCATCATGCCATGGAAAAACCAAGACTTCTACACTTCTCAATGCCTTATTTAGAGAATGCAGTTCAACCCAGCTAGCTTTATACCAATAGAAAATGTAAAGACAAAGTTATATGATAATCACAGTGGCACTTCTCTTTTTTCGTTTTGATGTTCATGACCCTGATGCCTAACTTAATGAATACTATACCTTGTCTGAAGAAACAAACTTAAAGAAATCAAAAGAATGGACCTTGCTGTCTACGAAGCCAAAACAAGGGTGGCCTATTCTTGCTTTTAAAAGTAGGCACCTTTAGGTGCTAAATTTTGTTGAGGTGGTATTTTCCAGCCCAAATCATCAACCAACATTAACCCATCTAGCTCTTGGTAGGGACTAATTTATGTGATGATTTTTAAACCTTCTCAATAATGAACAACACTTGCAAATAAATAGGAAAAACATTATTATATGCATTATTACTTTTTTAACAAAAAAATATGGTAATAATTATCTCTAAGTGGAATTTAAAACATTTTATAAGGTACATACGAGTTACGTAGGCAATGTTAGGGTTAAAGGTCTCGTTTATAGCATTAGAGCCTGGCCAATTCATATCCAACATAACCATTCAGTTGTAATCATGGGAAAGGTGGCAGTATCTCACATAAATCCCATAGAATCTACCAGGAGAAAAGAAGCCATAAAGAAAGAAAAAGCCGCTACATAATGTTTAGACTAGGATAATCTCAAAGGCTGATGCAAGGTATACAGATCGGTTATCCATATAGAATTCCTCGACAGTGGCACTCAATAGGTATTGGATTGATCCCTACACATGGAATTAGGTATTGTAGTATTGATCCTTACACATCTGACAACAATAAGAAATCACCAATTCAATAAAGAAAACGTAGAATAATTGAGAGAGAGAGAGAGAGAGAGAGAGAAGAATGTAAGACGCCTTACAGCTATGCAGTAACAGAACAGCCATCATTCAAGAGAAGAAAGAAATTGGTCTGCGGAGCAAGAACGTGGATAGAAAAAGGGTTTGGAATAGACCACATGTATTCTCATATTCCTTTTAAAATAACCTGTTCAGAGGAATACTTTTGTCAGGAACACTAAAGCCAGCAACTGTGCTATTTGCGAAACTAAATTTCTAGCAAATTAACAATTAAACGCATGCTGCCTCTCTGTCTCTCACTAGTCACTCACACACACACACACACACACACACACACACACACACACACTCTGGCCAGCATTTCCAATAAACCGGAATCGTTTACCATAAAAATTTGAGTAATCTAATAAACAAATGGGCAATAATTAAAATATGAATGATTAAAACCACCCTATAGGGAGAAAGAGAGAGGGAGTAAGATTCTTTATTCAACAAGACAATCACCGTGTCTCAGAATGATATGAAAGCTCCTCTTGAACTACCCCGAAAAGAGTTACTTCTTAATTTCTGAAAGAAACATCATTTTCATCCAAGAATCATTTTATGTTACATAATCTGTGTCTTTCTTCTATCGATCATAGTATCAGTGGGGAAAATAACTCAAGTCCATAATGCTAAATTGATACCCTATATAGCCACGGCCACTAGAAAGAATACAACACCAAAAAGAAATTTCCAAAGCCACAAAAGAAACAGATGAAATTGAGACCCTTCCTTCACGGCCTCGCTCTTCAGCCAGCCCTCAACTAAAGGATAAAAGCAAACTCCAAATTCACTTTAAAAGGAGCATCTAAGAACATGCTCTATAATAACAAGAATGCATTTACAAGATATATGAACCGGTATTTATTTTCAATTTCGCATAAACAATACCCATTTCATACAAAAGGGTCACCTCAAAAAAGATGATTGTTCCCCATTTTCCATGTAAGACATTTTCTAAAAGAGAAGGGACCCATGACAAGAAAGCACGCTAAAGAAGAGGCTGAAAATAGATTTGATTGAAGCATATATTTTTCCTTTCTCTTTTCTTTTTTTAACCCCCGTCTCCACCCCAAGCAACCTTTTACTTTCCCAGCAATTTAGAAAGCAAATTTCTCAGAGTTTCAAGCAAATTTAGTGAGCAAGTTGATGATATTTGCATGAAGAAAAATGGTAGCAGTACTAAAACTCCATGCTTTTCTTACCTCTTTACCACGTTCATGGCTTTGCCTTTTCTTTTTTTGGCTCACTTACGAATGACCCTTCACTTTTTATGCATGTGCCCCCTCCCTCTCTTTCTCTTCTCTCTCTCTCCCTCTGCTGGAAGAAATGATGGTTGTGGTTCAGTGGTTGAATAAAGAAAATTGACTAGTTTTATTATAGTTTTTCTTAAACCGAATAAGAAAGAAAGAAATAGAAGATATTGGCTGATATAGCAATGATTACGGTAAATATATAGTTCTCAGATGATCTCAAGTACTCTTTTTTCCGCTCTTGATGCTCATTTGGAAAAGTGAATTCGAGTGCCTTTAGCGTGATCAAGTGTTGTCTGTCACATTTGGTGTTGGTTTTTATGCGGTCCCATTCAAATACGATGGTAAAAAATAAAATACACAAATGTTTTAAATAAAAAATTACTGATCCGTGGAGTATCAGTAGACTGTAGAGGTCGCACCGTCCAAAAAATAAGAGGGGCCAGGGATGTCACGAGAGTCCTACAATAGCTTGTAGGTAGGTAGATAATATCTCGTCCTTGCTCAGTGTTTTTTTTTTTTTTTAAACCTGAACGAGATTTTCGGATTTAGATGTTTTTTAAATTTGACTCTTCCTGATTTAGATGTTTTAACTTTCAATCTTACAATGTAAAGTAAGAAATCCAAATCTAAGATTTTCTACCATCTTTGGAGAATTGATATTTATTAATGCCTTTCTTCAGTTATTTTTACCTAAATAATCATAAATTATAACTCTTGAGCTAATATGGGGGGAGCCAACCCATGTTCTCAAGGTGTCAATTGAAAATAAGGACAGTCATACTAAAGACAGACCAAGTAGCATATTAGTAGCTTAATATCCATAAGAATTGCTGATAGGGGTGGCAAAAAGCAAGCTCAACGACTCCCAGATGTCATAGTCACAAAATCCCAATGCCTATAAGAGTTCAAACCAACGGGTAAGTGATAAAGCCTACTGAAACTCATAATTTATGGATAAAGGGTAAATAGATCTCTTTCTATCAGCCAGCAAATCAAGCCTTGACCCGGCCAAAGAACTTGTCCTTCTCCTGCGTTGTCTGAAACCGACCATGCCCGAATTTGGAGGATGTATCGATAAACTTGAGTTTAATCTCCTCCATGGCAAGCCTAGATGTCTGCTTCAAGAGCGACTGCCTCAAGGTGACCACACGCTTCTTAGGGCCAACACAGCAGCCCTTTATCAGCAGATAGTCCTCCTTCACAACACCATAGTGGGGGAACCCTCCAATTGGTGTAATATCCTTCTCAGTCCTAAAGCAAATAAAATATGAAGACTAGATGTCACTAGAAGGAACATGGAGCCAACAGCCATCAAGAAAAATATATAAATATATTTAAGGTCAGAACAAAATCTGGACAGAGATTCTTTAAAATTGGATTTTGATATTTCAGGGAAAGATGGGAAAAACCAATAGCCAACCTGTCAAACTCAGTCATGGCCAAGTGAGATTCTTGGCCGGCCTTCCCAAGCCTGTAAACTTTCTTGTTCATCTCAGTACGGTGATGGTAACCATTCTGTCCAGCCCTGGCAACCGTAAACGAAACCCTAGCAGGATGCCAAGCACCAATACAGGCTACTTTACGAAGCCCACGGTGGGTCTTACGGGGCAGACGGGTGACACCCCAACGGGTCACAACACCCTCGTAACCTTTCCCTTTGGTCACCCCAATTATGTCAATCATCTCATCTTTCTGGAAAACAGCATCAACTGGAATCTGCTTCTCAAAGAAACCATAAGCATAATCAACCTTCTGGGCAACAGTTCCACCATTCACCTGGATCTCCATCAAATGAGCTTTCTTCTGCTTCAGTCCCTTCATTTTTCTTATCTAAAACATAAAACATAAGAACGGAAAGACAATGCATCCATGAGATTGAGTTCGAAAATTTGCATGTAAATACTACTGAAAACAGAATAACTGGAGCTTATAATGGTCGCACATGGACTGTAAATGCCAAGGGGAAAAGATCGATTGCAATTTAACATAAAATCAAATTAAAGAAATCCACCGACATCCAGAAACAAATAGAACAAATACATAGGAGACTTAGAGACTTATTTCTGAATGAGGTACCTACATGCGAATTGCATCAATGGAAAATAGGAGTAATTATTACGTACATGGTACTCCCACCCTATCATAGGATAAGCCAATTAAAATCAATGCTTAGATAGAAAATTTCAATTACATGGCGTACGTGCTTGGATGGGAGTACCACATTTTCAGTACTCCAAGAGTACCTAATAGTTCTTCGTAGAGATTAGTCAGATTAAGCCACTTGAGTCGAAGATTTTTTGTGATATCAACAGATGTGAAAAAAATATAAATGTACCTGTGTATGAGCCAAAGCACGAATCACGGTGCAGTACTTCTTCATTTTCTCCAACTGTGCCTGAATGTCTTTTTTACCATCTATAGTTTCATACTTCTGGGAATACTTGGTGAAAGCTTTCTTCTTGGACTTGCGCCAGTTCTTGTAGAATCTCCTCTTAACCTCCTCACTAAGATGCTGGGCCCAAATGGTACTTAGAGAACGAAGACCACGTGGTGTTCTGACATAACCAACAACACCAACTACAACCATGGGTGGCGTTTCTACAACAGTTACTGCTTCACACGCTTCCTTCTTGTGTAGCTCTGAAGAGAAAAGGCATTTTTAAATGATTTTTTTCCACAAGACTAAATTGATCTTTTGACATTAGGAGATATACTAATAAAATGACTCAGGGATCTGAGTTTACAAGTAAAATAGATGAGAAACGTAAGCAACTGGCAAGAGAAGAGCACAGGAATTTTTACTTGAAACGGGAGATAAGAAAAGCAAGCTACAATACAATGCAGATCATTAATGAAACAAAAAGCAATTCTAAAGAAAACAAATATATGGTTATTTTGAAATATGTTTGATGAAATTCCTAATTGGTCTCAAGTTGCTCACCTCTCAGACAAATTAAACAGGGAGAACCAACAAAATTCTAGACAGCAAAAACATGATATTTTGTCTGCTCAAAGTTTGACTTAAGTTTCAAAGCATTTCCCGTATACAAAACAAAGTTTAAAAAGTGAAAAGAAAAGTGGAAAAAAAGATCTACATGTTATCATAGGTTTACATTTACTACATTGTCTCTACTGAATTCTTAGTGGAATAAACACATTCTACTTCTATTCTTAAGAACCAAACAAACGACAGGGAAACTCACTAGATCCTGGCTTTTCGACATCTCTGACAATATGAGTCATTCCAGCTTTGTAGCCTAGGAAAGCAGTCAATCTGCAAGGTTTAGTTGGATCATCTTTGGGGAAGGCCTTCACTGCAAAGAAACCAAGGGACAATCACTTGTTAGAACCCAATGGCATAGCTATTGACAACTCTGCAATGAAATGGAAGATTGGGACCAGGATTGTGGACTGGAAATGTTCTTGATTATTTGCCTGCAAGAGAGCCACAACTAAATGAAACACAAACTTTGGCTTATAGATACAAGTGTTATTATCAACAATTTTCCGCCTCAAGGACTAGAAATTATGAAGAAATGGTTAATTTCAGGTTGCAGGCAATGTTAGAAGATATTTAATCCCCAACGAAAAAAATTCATTCAGAACAACAAAGTTACAACAGGTACAAAATTCCCACAACATTTTGACACCTAATAACTTCCAAATTTCATAAGTGGATCAATGGAGTAACACATCACATGAACACAAATTATATCTTGAATATCAAAGAAAACCTTTTCCTCTGTGACGGGAGGCTCGTTTCCTTGGAAGAAAACCCAGAGAACCATGTCTTGGGTGTTCAAACTTGCGATGAGACATGATTTCTTTTTGGTATTACTATCTGCAAAGCTCAAGAACTCAATTATATATTTTCCAACAAACAAAATTACAAAAAGTCAAATACAAATGATCGCACACGTGGATAAATTAATCTAGTTTGGACCAACTTAAAAAAAACTAAGATAAGAACTCCAAACAAAATCTTCAGAAATGAAAATAATCCAAACTTTCATAAACCGTAAAAAAAAAAAAAAAACGAACGTCTTTTGTTGCTTAACAAGTCCAGATTTCCAAAACTAAATGCATAGAGTGGCATTTGGTAGTTAAAATAATATTTTTTTCATTGCCCCAGTTAACACACCTAATAATATAGGTCCCCTACAGATGTAAACACATGATATTACCACAAGCACCGCAGATGAGTATAAAAACTCCCCAACCAAAGGCCTATGGCATCAGAATATGCCAATTCTCGGGCTCATTAGTGTTTCTTTCCAAATTCCCACTGTAGGGTTTTGGCAAAAAGAACCCTTTTGAGACTCCAGCCTTGATTATTCAACAAGATTTTTTAGGGGTAGTCTTCGAATTCACATTATGGAGATGAGAAATATCACTATGCCCACAACGTGAGGGGAACCCAAAAACACAAATTCACTAACACCAATAAACCTTAATATAAGAGCACAAAAGATATTGGTCTGATAGAAGTCAAAACTCAAAGCCAATTACATTGAACCTCAAATCCAACTCAGATACTGGATAAAACGTTTTTCTTTGCACAAATTGTTATACACATGCAATTTACAATTTACATACATGACCGCATATAAATGGTTGTATACGCTTAATTACACACAGTCGAATATACTAATTCACATATATGTTGATGGAGATTTATTTCCACGTAAGAGAATAAAATCATCAAATTTATACACTGACCTAAAGAATTTCAATACAAACAACATGGGAACTAAATAGTTCTTTTTATTTTCCAGAACGGAATTTACATCTGAGAAATATAGATAAATAGACATTTAAACTCACAGAAACGCAAAGTCAGACCCAGATGAGCACGGATCTATCCATATTAAACAAAATCAGAACAGTTTTAGAGCATCCTACATGGTGAAAGATTGAGAACGAACAAAGTTACCAATAGATCGACGAAAAATGGAAACGAACGAGCAAGGGGAGTAGGGAAAGGAGGCACCGGCTTTGCTCTGAAACAGTAACACTAGGGTTTAAAAATTTAAAGCTCCTGGCTAGGGTTTAGGATTTAGGGTTTAGAAATGTGCTGGAATGGGCCGAAGGCAGTTCAGTTTCGAGTGTTGGTATTTGTGCTGGGTTTGAGTAGCAGCCGACGACGTGTTGAACCCAACCCAATAATGTCTTGCCAGATGCTGGTGGGCTCATCACAGCTATGGGTTAGGTTTTTTCTTTTTTTATAACAAACGAATACTCAGCATATCGTACGTATCCTTTGTTTTTTCTTTTTTCTTTTTTGAGCAAACATATGATTCGTACGTATCTGAACTTTCTTCTTTTCGTCCATAAATAAGTTATCGGTATGAATTTCTTCCATAAATAAAGTATATGTTAATCAATCTGTTAATTCACACTTCATGTAAAAATTCACCAGTATTTAAAAAACATATGTATGTTTTAACGAACTAATGAGATCTTAATTCTGTGCCACCACTCTTAAATTAATGACAATATATATATGAAAAAATATATACATAAGTCTACACATCATAAATTATATATTTTTTAAATTTTTTTCTTTTGTGAAATAACTAACCTATAAATAATGAGTATAGAATTCAATTAGTTTAAAAAAAATAAATTTAGAAAAAGTTTGCAAATAATAAAAAATAAATAAATAAATTTGTATGATGTGTTGTGTGTGGGTTTATGTGTAACAAAGCTCATATATCTAACTTCTATAATATAAGTATCAATGCGAATGAATAGTAGATGAACAGTGCAATTCAGCGTTTTCCACTTTCAATCTTACCCCTTAATTATTATTTTTTAATTTACATTAATTCACTTGTTCTGTCATTTGCTTCGGTCGGAGATATTATCTCTCTCTCTCTCTCTCTCTCTCTCAGCTTTCACCGTGTCTCTCGCTTTCGTTCTCATCTCTGCTTCTCCCTTTTCTCACCTTTCAGTTCTCATCTTCCTTCTCTCGAACCAAAACGCCTCTTTTGTCTCTTCCATCTATCTATCCATCGAAAGCGGTACCTGGAAAGTATGGCATCGAAATTGTCATCATGAGCTCAGGGCGTGGATGAGCCAATGACGGAAGCCTGCTCAACTGAAACTCTGTTGGGTTCTTAGACCTGTGTTTCGTTCATTTGGGTATGTCTAGATAGTTTTGCATTTTAGGGTTTTGGGGTTTAATCCTTTCTTTTCTCTCCCTCCCTCCCGCGTTCTCTCTTCGATTCAGACCCTCTCTTTTCTCTCTCTCCACCTCATGGCCCTTGTCGCCGTTAGCAGCTGCAAAGCACGCTAGACAGCAGACAGAAGGGTTCTACTGGACTTGTGTTTTGTGCATTTGGGTTTGTTCAGATAGTTTTGCATTTTAGGGTTTTTGGGTTTAATGTCTTTGATTTTTTTGATCATTTAAATATTTATTTACTTTATTTTGTTTTAGACATTTGATTTCACAAGGAATCTGAATGGATCGCTACCAGGATTGTTGATCTTTGAACTACTCAAGTTAGCTTTCGTGTTTTTTGATTGTTTTTTGTGATTCTGGAATGTGAGAAACAACTTCATAAGTAGTTTATTGAAGTATGTTATTTTACCCAATTCTTTACTTGCATCATTTATTTTTGTGAAAGCTAGTATATTTCTCTCTATGGTAAAATACCTGAAACTATTTATATTATTTTCCCCAATTCTTTACTTGCATCATTTATTTTTGTGGAAGCTGGTATATTTCTCTCTATGGTAAAATATCTGAAACTATTTACTGTTTGGTATTCATCTGTGTCGTCTATTTATTTTGACTTCGAAAGTTATGATCTTTGTTCAAAGTCTTTTATTTTTGTCTTCTTGTGCTTTAGGGTTTATGTTTGATTTTGTGTTTTTGCTCATTTAGGCCTTTTTTGAATATCTCCATGTAGTTATCTGTCAAGGAGTTTGAGGCAACTTTGTTTACGCCAAATGAAACATTGAGTGACATACATATGCATTGTGCGTGTATTTGGTGCTTCAAATCTCCAATTACAATGTCAGATTAATCCCATTAATTATCTTTTATTTTTTATTTTTTTATTTTTTTTAAGCAGCTTATCTTTTATTTGATGTAAAGTATTCAATGATATTTTGGAAAATTATTTGTCAGGATGCTTGGCCTGGCCTTCTTTAGTATGATATATGTGCTATCAGCTTTGCGTAGTCCCTACTTAGCATTCTTTGTTTAATTTCAGTTTTCAAAGTGGTATATGTCATTAGTGTTTTTGAGCTCATTCTAATTCTGCATCATGCATGCATGGTTACTTGAAATAATTCTGACACACAGAGTTTTGAATTTACATTCTGTGACATCTTGGCCAGATTCAATATATGGTATGGGTAGTGTGGATAATTTATCTCTTCTTGGTCTTTGTTTTTGTCCATGTTTATACAGTTCTTCAGTATACCATTTTGTGGTTGCTGCACATCCACAAGAACCATACGAGTTTGCCATAGGACTAACAAATGGAAGGGTTCATATATTTAATATGTAGTAGTAATATTTTAGACATATCATATTTATATTGGTCATTATTCTAAAGCTACTTTTCATATTTTCCTTGTGTGTGCTTGTGTAGTGATATCTGGCCCAAGTTGGCTTGTTTTGCTTGGTAAAAATTGTGTTCTTCTCTGTGATTTTTTGTTGGTTGCAAGGCTTTGAAAAATAAATGCATGTTGGGGTCTCTGTTTGTTGCTTCCCATTGTGTGTTCTTACCTTGTTGCTGATCATTTTTCGTTGTGGCTTGCTGTGGCTATGGTCTCTTGGCTGGATGTTCTATTTTTATTTTTTATTTTTTTCCTGGGTTATAGTTTGTTTGATTTAGGACCTGAAACATCAGTCTCATGCTCTTTTTTTTTTTTTGTTGGTTATGAGTTGTAGAAGAAAAAATTAATCTGAAACCTCAGACCCTTGATGTAGTGTTGTAGTTCTATAAATTTTAGAACTTTGCATTCCTTTTTCTTGTTTCCCTATATAAGAGAACTAACATGATAGCCATTACATAGATTTGAAAAATAATTTGGCTATCTCAGGCATAAAGTAGAAAAAAAGAAGAAAAAATTATCCATTTACTTAAAAAAATATCCATTTAAACTGAAAGTTATGCGGTTGATCAAAATCATGTCCTTTGCCAAACTTGAATCACCCCAACTAATCGATCGTCAACTCCTCTGCTACAATCCCATAGCATCTCTCCAGTTTTCATTCCAAAATTCTTTTGAAGAGACTCCTGGAGAGTGGAGATGTCAAAAATGTTAGTAATATAAATAACAACTACAGTTTTTGTTGTATCTCCCTAGTTTTTAATTATCTGTTACAGTGCAAGACAACTAAATGAAACAAATATTATCTTTATGCATTTGTTTATTTCTTATTTATGTTCTTGTGTTTTTGCATTTGTTTATTTTCCATTTGTGTTTTTGTGTTCAGAGGCTTTCTTAGATTTGTTTATTAATGCATTTGTTTATTTTATTAAAGAAATATTTTTTTTTTCTTGGTTTGTTGCAGTGGTTCGCTGGTCTTTTGCCGTGCGTTGAGGGTGCTTCGATGGTATCTTTTTGGGTGTTTCGCTGGTATTTCTCATTTATGTTTTTATACTTTGAGACTTCTTTAACGTTGACAGATCAATGAAACAATTGTTCTCTTTATGCATTTATTTATTTCTTATTTATGTTCTTGTGCTTTCGCATTTGTTTATTTTTCATTTATGTTTTTGTATTTTGATACTTTTTTACATTTGTTTATTTTATTAATGAAAGATTTTTTTTTTTTTTTTTTTGTCTATTGCAGTGGTTCGTTGGTCTCTTACCGTGCGTTGAGGGTGCTTTATTGATATCTTTTTAGGTGGGCAAATTGAATCAAATTTGGTATGATAGTGCAAATTTATGCTCATTTCTTAAATTTCTCAAATTTTTTTTTTTTTGTGGTGATAAATATTTATCCATGCATTTATTTATTTTTTATTTATGTTTTTATGCTTTGAGACTTCTGCAAGATACATATATCAATATACCATCAAACTCAAATTGCTATTTTCAATAATATTTGTAAATTGTTGTTTGGTGCTTGTTTATCTATTATGGGCTTATAATTGCTACATATTGCAGGTGGTTGTATGAGAGGATATAGTTTTATAATCTTGTGCAATCTATAACTAAAAAGTTCAGACAAGATCGTATCTTAGTCTCCAATATGATATTTTAATCAATTGCATTTTACATCCAAGCACCCCACCTAAATAATAGAAAAATATTGATAAAATCATACCTTCATTTGAAAAAATGTAGAGAACTAACATGATAGCCATTACATAGATTTGAAAAATAATTTGGTTATCTCAGACATAAACTGAAAAAAAATAATCCATTTACTTATGAAAAATAATTTGGCTATCTCAGATAGAAGTTATATCAAACAATGGAGTCTATAAATTTCTGATATGCCAGTGCTTCATGATGATTTATTCATTTGCAAATTTTTGATTTTTTGTCATCAAGATTAAAGCACCTGAATGATTAGTGCAAAATATTAATTTTCATGATTTTTTTGCTTTTCCCTTTTACTGTTATGGTGCAGGAATATGAGTCCTTACCTATTGATCCTGACCATTGTCTTAGTATCCTGTAGGGTTGGTGTATGTTTAAATAGATTGTGATGTTGTTGCTTGAGAATGAAGCATATGCAAAGTTGAGGAATTGCTGTAGTCAAGTACAAGATTGGGTGGTTTTCTCGTCTATGTTCTGTTTTATATTGTTAAGTCTTGGTTAGATAACATTTTTTTTTTTGCATTTAGGGTTTAATTCTCAGTTGTTTCCTAGATATGCAGTTTTTTTAAAATTATTATTGTGTTTCTTCTGTGAAGTTTCATCTACTCTCAAGTGTTGGTTTTGTAATTCTGACTTTGTATGATGGATCTTTGAATGTTAGTTTAGGGGTGTGTGTGTGACTTGTAGTGCATTGTTAGTTAAAGTAGGTATTGCCTACGGTATGGTTATATAGTGGATAAGTGGTAGAATGTACAGTCAGGTTATGGGAGAGGGAGTAAAGATTATGAGGCATTAGTATCTACAATTTTATGTAGCTATTCAATTAGATTTGATGCTGGTAGGCAGGCTTTCACCTGAAGAGGATCTTATTTGTATTTTTTGTAATTTTTAGATTTTCTATTATAAATAATATACATATCATTTTTTTTTATTCCTTGGACTCGTCTAGCCCTCATTAGAGAATCTTTTAACTAAAAACTTATTTAGCTTGCTTTAGATGACCTTCTTCATTGGTTAACCAAAAGACATATAACATGATGTTCTTTAGATCGAACATCATGCTGTATGTCTTTTGAGTTAATGGTATTTCTCAACTCGATTCGTCTTTTATTTTTTTCATTCTCTTTATGTTTTGTTTATTTGTTTGGTTGCTGGAAAAACAAGGGAAAAATCTTGTGCTTGGTTTCTAACTTATTATGTTGTGTGAATTTTTTTGTAAACATGATAAATCTAATGCATAGACTGATGCAGATATCAAGCATGTAGGTAATGAGCTGAGCCCTGGGGAGAAATAAAAATATTATTGTGTTAGTCTATGCAAGCAGATTTGTTTTATCATCAAATTACTCATTTTTTGTTTCTCGTGTATGACAGATAGTTACTCATTTTTTATTGTGTAACATATAATATTTTTTTTCATAATTTTTTTCTATGATTTTTTTATTTATTGTGTAACATATTTTTTTTTTATTGTGTAACATATTTTTTTTTTATTGTGTAACATATGAAATAAAAATATGATATTTTTTCTATGCAGACAAACGTGCATCGCACGTTGCGGTCACACTAGTGTATATATATATATATATATATATATATATATATATATATAAATGGGTTGAATTTGTTAAATGTAGTCATCCACCATAAAAATATGGCTGGACTTATTCGATCGACATGAGTGATAATGATTATTATTATTATCATTTGGGTCAAAAATTCAACATGCAGTGGGGATCAATATTGACCAGAGCAAGCTAGGACATGATGTGGGTCTTTGCAGATTCTGCAAGACGTAGGAAAAATATTACTTTGGATTGATTATATATATTCATATATATATATATATATACATATATATGAGTTGTCCTCGGTGATCATCCCCTAAATCTCCCAATTATGCACCATACTAAACGAGCACGCATGGATTCCATCATTACTTCCAGCTTGACACGTAGGATATTATATATGGAGATCATGCATGATATATATAAAGAAGGTCAATATTGGCGAGTCTATATATTATATATATATATATATATATAATGATGATAGGCTAGATATATTTATATATGATGAGTGACAATGATATCCACAAGATCGCAAGCAGTGGACAAACCCATCTAGATATCATGATCTGAGTTGGATTTCCACGGCCAATATATATATATATATATATATATATAGATCACGTGCATATTTTATATACCGGTCTCTTATTATAAGGTCCGTCAATCCCACGTACGATATATCATATACACATCATGCAGTCGGCCGGATCATCTAAGGTATTTGCATGATTATCAGCTATTTTATATATATATATATATATATATATATATCTACTATATATCCAGTTCAATTATAAATAATTACTTTGAACATGAATATATATTCATGAATTACTAGATTGAACTGAAAGTACATGTACGTGTTCCCTTTTTTTTAAGTAATATATTAATTATTCTTCAGGAATTAGCGCCTGATCAATTAATCCAAGTAATTTACTGATCAGAAAGTGAAGGGATCGGAGTTGATCATCACGTTCAACGTACATACGTACATGACGTACCCCATGCAATGATCTTATCCAAGAATAATATAATTTTAGAGGACCTATATCTTTATATAGATCGTGCAATCCTATCGCATTAATGAGAAACAAGCTACCTAGCTAGCTAAGATAAATACAACAATAATATACTTAATTAGTACATTAATAATTAATTAGATAAAAATCTTTTGACCTATGGATACAAGTTTTCCACCTCATCATGCATTATAATGTTAATTAATTGAAACGTAAAGATCAGATCATCATCATCAACATGAATCCACTAACTTAACCCACTGATCAATATTAAAATATTCCCCTTCTAATTCCTACACTAATTATGGTAAATTAATATTTTATTCCTCCTGTGACCCCAAACCAGGAAAAGATAAAAGAAAAAGTGAAGTGTGATCAATATGCAATGTATGGTAGTAGCTAGTCGCCTTGATCTCATGCAGTACTATATATTTCAGCACACTAGCTAGCTTGTGAGGGAAAATTTATATTCATTGCACTACTTACATGATTATCTCTAATTGGGTCAATGCATGGATCAATTTCAATTGCTTTTTTTTTCTTTGGCACAAATCCTCACTTTCACATGAATTTAAATATATAAGTTTTAGGGCAATGCTAGGCTGCCGCCGCTGGGCGTGCCGCGCGCCTAGTATAAAATGGTTTTTTTTTTTGTCTTTTTATTTTCATATTTTTTAATATATTTAGATATATTTTTAAAAAATAAAAAATATATACCAATACATTAAAAATTACTTTTTTAATCATTAAGTAAAAAAAAAAAATTAATTTATAAAATAGTCAAATAGAACAGTCAAATAGAGGCGGCATAATAGAGTTTTCCTAAGTTTTATGTGGTCAAGATTTATGAACTTCGATTTTATGCATTTGACAAAACCATAGTACTGTTACATATAATATAAAATAGTTTAGGAAAAAGGGAGGTTAATAATTAAGATGACCTGACTGAGATTATATATAAATATACATATACATATAGTTGGAATTCCATTTGTACTGTCAGATTTTTTGTGCTTTTGGGTCTCATGCATGTGAAAGACAGACTTGCAAACAAATAAATTTTTGCGCGGGTGTTGGGTATTGGGGTGTCTTAATATTAAGTAATAAAGCTGAAACAAAAAGGTAGAATATTTATTAGCAATGAGAGTTTTACAACCAAATGAAGACAAAAACTCACGTACTTAAGAGGTTTCTTTTGCATGTATTTTGAGAAGAATATCCTACTCGATTTAATGAATTATTCCCCTGCATGAACATACATTAATACAGCACTATGTAGAAAAGTGTGTCATAATACTAGATCATAATCTTCCTAGGAGATACTGGTCAGCTTGGAGGTATAATTTACAATAAAATGACAGGTAATTAGATTTCAATATATTATAAACAAAGCAATATTTGCATATAATTATAAGGATGTTGGATTTGTTGACTGCATGTCCAATTAATTAAAGATCCCGGCCACTCACATAATTAAATGTCTGTCTTTTAGTATCTGTTGATGGAGTTGGACAAACCCTGACACACATAAACCATACGTGAGAAAATTAATAGCCTTAATTTAATTATGTCCCAGTGCTACACCCATCTCACAAATTAATCATCCCAAAAGGTACGTAACGGTTGTGTGTGTGTGTGTGTGTGTGTGAGAGAGAGAGAGAGAGAGAGAGAGACCACCTTTTCTCCTGCAACATGCAGTTGTGGTACTTTGGACCATATATGATCATATAATGAACATTCAAAGCGAGGGGTACCGGCCGGCCATGGAAGAGGCCTTAAAACTCGAAGGGAGAAAATAGTAATTGAAAGGAAAGTGAGCAACATTTTTGTGTTGGAGCTAGCTAGTTAGGGAGCTGTGCTTCCATTTTTCAATCAGCGCTGTGTGTGTGAGGTCGCTTTGTCGAGTAGTTTGTGCACACAGTACTTGAATCAAGGGGCTAATTAACTTCAACAACCTTATAATTGTACTAGAGAGTGAAACACTCACTTCTTTCTATATCAATTAAAGGTGTCACTTTTGGTGGTCATGCATGGTGGTATATATTACAGTACGTAGTAGTACTAGTTATATATATGCTTGGTTTCTTCATTCAAATGATCGTTTGAACTGAAACTTGCCGGTCAATTATGTACGTATAGAACAAATCGAAAGAGAAAACTGATCGCTTCCATTAATCCTGTCTGATCTTTTCTCCCACGGATATCAGGAAATGCGGAATAATGATGTCAGATGTGCATGTGGTGCTTATTCTTAATAGTAAGTGGTGGGGCTTGCTGAACCCCTTCTAGTTTTACTTAATTTGGAGCCAAATAATACAAGTCCTCTTCAACCAACCCCGCTTACAGCCTCCCCTGCCCTTTTCCCTTTTCTCTTTTTCTTTTCCTTTTCCTGTTTTTTTTTTTTAGTTTTATCTTTCTATATAAACGGGAGAATAAGGAAGGACCATGGCCACCATCTAAAGATGCTTCCTTTGTCCTTTAAGTAAGTCAAGCTAGAGCCATCTTTTGAAGGAAAGCTATTTGGGGCATTGCCAAAGGTGTTCAAAGGTTTCAAGCATGACTCCGGCCTGAATATAAGCTTTTGTCTTTGATCTATAGCTTGACTCTTAATTCTTGGCGTTCATACCATGCATTGTTAATTGGATAATAACATTGTTTTTTCCATTTTTGGCATTCATACTAAGAAGGAAAATGTTCTAGCCATAAAGTGAGTGTACAAAAACATTTTTATAAATTGACTTTAATGTAATTTGTCAAATTATATAATTATTTTTATTATAAAAATAGATCTAACAAATAAAATAAATTGATTATTTTTATATAATTCTTTTGTAAATGTAAAATTACTTCAATAAGAATCAATGCTAACTATATATCTAAACTAATACGTTTCAGCTCTATCCTTACAGAACGTCGGTTAAGCTACCATAGATGAGCTGCCAGCTCTGCAATATGAATTGCCACGTAAACTAAGCCTAATTAACTGATCAAGTGCTGCGGCCTTTCCGCCAATAGAGAAGTTCCCTCTTTGGACTTTACCTACAATACACATAACAAGACTCATCAGGACCTCAAGCAGTGCTCTTACGTACTAATTAAGCTAAACAGTTTACGGCCATCTGAGGGGTTTCCGGCGCAGACTGCGGACAGTGACCCTTCAAAAGGGCAGGCCTGCCCCTCAATAACAGGATAGAGACACCTCAAAAGTGCACTTCTTGCCCGACTCACTGCCAAGAGGGCATCGACCATATGTGGAGCCAAACCACTATTCTATGACAAAGCCCACATGAGAGAGAGAGAGAGGGAAAGATGGTCATGTTGATACAAGAGCGCTCTTTCCCATGTATGGGGAGAGGGGGGCATGGATTTTTCTTTTGAGGGAGAGATAAAGGTTATGAATGAGTTCAGGTCAATACAAGAGCACTCTTTTCCATGTGAGGAAGAGGTCATGGATTTTCCTTGTGTTTCTTTTGAAGTAGAAGATCATAGCAGATTATCTATGCTTTTACTTTTCAGCCCTCTCTTTAAGACCATTCCATCTTCTAATAAAGCTCTAAAAAATATGCCGCATTACATAGAGACTTTTCCCGCCCATGTAGGGCACGGAAGGTGAAGGAATAAAGTTGAAGAAAGAAAGAAAAAGCTTCCACTGGTTCCTTCTTCCAAGCGACCTATTCAATCCAACACAATTATATATTGATCATTCAACACCATGGTAATCATATATTAATAATCATCATCTTTTACTTCTTACAACCTCTGTTTGTTGCAGCCACTTGTTTCCGACTCAACATTTAATAATATTAATCTTATCTAGGCAGTAGAAATATATATGCCCCTCCTTTTTTCTCGCGTAGGATGAAAAATAAATTGTGTGAATATGAAGATGAGTAATGCTATTACAAATCTCAAATAGACAAATCTCGTAAGGTTTTTTTTTTTTTTTTTTGTAAAAAAGTAGATCCTACTAATAAAGAATAATTTATTTTTTATATATTTTTTTTACGGCATGGTCCACTTTTTAATAATGACTTGCACGAGACTTGTCTATTTAAAGCTTGTATAAATCATTTCTCTATGAAGATGAATATCTACCTAAGTATACATGATACACAATCTAGAGTGTGCAGAAATGATTGGACCATTTGATAAAAGGGAGGCATGTGATTATGACAGGGAGGCATAGACGACTACCGTTTGTAGGGTATATCATAATGTTTTTTCATAGGTCCTCCGTGCATAATCAAGATGCTCATATGCTTTTCATGCGTTAATATATAATACTATATGTCATGACAAAGATCACATTAATGTTAGCTCCATTACTGTTGCTTAGATCTTCTCTTCACTAATGTCAATATATTGTTTTGATTATAATACTTAAGATTACAATTGATAATGATTCTTATTTTTTTCAACTACGTTATTCGGAATGATGTTATATAGGAAGTGGGAAATATTACAAGCCAACCATTTTTGCAAGCTCTGCCTTAGACTAAGAAGAATTTATTCTCTTGCCAGTGAATAATGCCCTTTTATTACTACCCAAAAGAAAAGGAATGATGCTTTGTTTTTTCAACTGCATTTTTCAAACAAAAATTGGTACTTTCTGCTTCTGTATTAGGGGAAGAATATCACAAAAAAAAGTTGCAAGCCTGCTAGAACGTATTGATTGGCTTAAGGAGTCCACTCTTCTGCACCATAAGTTTAATTTCTGCAAAAATTGATTGTTTCTGGTAGGAAGAAGGCAGCATGCAAAATAAATCTGAGATTTGAGTCACATTTTGGGGCAATACACAAAATCGCATTATAATGAGGGTAACATCGATTAGTCTTCTTTCTTTTTCTCTAGTCTGCATCATTTATTCATTGGAAAATAAGGACTGCATGATAGTCATTGCATAAAAGCATCAGGACATTTGAGCCATTCTGAATGATGGAAAGTGCAATTCCATTATCTCTCTCATTCAAATCAATAATAAAGAGCATCCTTTAATTAAAGCTAAAGGGCATTCTTGTCATATGAATAAAGAAAGAGAGCACCCAACATTACTTTTCTCCCCCTAATCTGGACTTTAAATTTCTGTTATCCAACGGCTTTTCTATTTTACTTTATTTACTTCAAAACAATTGAACTATCCCTCTTTACTCCCACTCTTTTTCTTCTGCTTTTCTTTCCCTCTTAGCTTTGCCTAAAGAAGATTAATAAAGAGAAATACAGATAGGAACCAAACCATTGATTGCAGAATGTCATCTTCTTATCATCTTCTCCAGTCCTCTCAAATAAAGGAAAAGGAAAAGAAAAGAAAAGAGAGAAAAGGAGAGGCATAGCTTCTTCCATGTATTCGAAGGTTCCTTCTGGGAAGCTGTTTGATTCCTTAATCCCATACTCAAAAAGATCCTCTTTTTTCCCAAGCGCTTAAATCTTGTCCTCTTCTCTTCAAGTATATCAAAACTCAATCTTCTTGAACATATTCTGAAAAAAAAAAAAAAAAAAAATGGTCCCTTTCATTGTTGTGGCACTTTTCTCTCTTCTTGGTATCTCTTCTGCATCTTCCTTAGCTAGTGATTTCCAAGTCTTAATCACACTTAAAAAAGGATTTGAGTTCTCCGACTCCGTTCTGAGTGCTTGGAATTCTTCGGATCCTAGCGCAGTTTGTTCTTGGGCTGAAATTCAATGCTCAAGGGGACGTGTTATTTCATTAGACTTGACAGATATGAATCTGTATGGCTCTGTCTCACCTCTAATTTCGAAACTCGACCGGCTTACCAACCTCTCTCTTGCAGGAAATAACTTCACAGGTACCATTGAGATTGAAAATCTGGACAATCTTCGTTGGCTAAATATCTCAAACAATCGGTTTAATGGCGGCCTGGATTGGAATTACTCGAGCATTGCCAACTTGGAACTGTTTGATGCTTATAACAACAACTTCACTGCCTTTCTTCCGCTTGGGATTTTGAGCTTGAAGAAGCTCCAGCACTTGGATTTTGGAGGCAATTTTTTCTTCGGCAGAATCCCAAAAAGCTATGGAAATCTTGCAGGTTTGGAGTATCTTTCACTTTCTGGCAACGATCTTCACGGAGAAATCCCAGGCGAGTTGGGCAATCTCACTAACTTGAGAGAGATGTACTTCGGATATTTCAATGTATTTGAAGGTGGGATTCCAGGGGTGTTTGGTAACTTGGCGAATCTGGTTCACATGGATTTCTCTAGCTGTGAATTGGATGGGCCAATTCCAAGCGAACTGGGGAATTTGAAGGCGCTCCACACTCTCTACTTGCATAGCAATCGGCTTTCGGGTTCAATTCCAAAGCAGTTAGGCAACTTGACAAACCTGGTGAACTTTGATCTTTCCAACAATGCATTGACTGGTGAAATCCCGCAGGAGTTTGTCAATCTTAAACAGCTCAAGCTTTTTAATCTGTTCATGAACAAATTACATGGGTCTATACCGGAGTACATCGCCGACTTTCCAAATTTGGAAACTCTTGAGCTGTGGATGAACAACTTCACCAGTGTGATTCCCGAGAATCTCGGCCAAAATGGAAAGCTTCAAGTGATCGATTTGTCCACAAACAAGTTCACTGGTACAATCCCTCGGAACTTGTGTTTTTCCAATCAACTCAGAATACTAATTCTCTTAAAGAACTTCCTCTTTGGGCCGATTCCTGAAGGACTTGGGACATGTTCAAGCCTCACGAGAGTGAGATTGAGCAACAATTACTTGAATGGTAGCATTCCAAATGGGTTCCTATACTTGCCTCAGCTAAATTTTGTGGAATTGCAAAACAACTACCTATCAGGAACTTTGGCAGAGAATGGTAATAGTTCTTCCAATCCGGCTAAATTAGGCCAACTTAATTTGTCAAACAATCTCCTGTCTGGTCCTTTACCCTATTCATTTTCAGATTTTTCTTCCATTCAAATCCTTTCACTTAGTGGAAACCAATTCTCTGGTCCAATCCCATCTTCTGTAGGAGGACTTCTTCAGGTAGTAAAACTGGACTTGAGTCGAAATTTACTCTCCGATTCAATCCCACCCGAAATTGGAAATTGTTACCATTTGACATACCTCGACCTCAGTCAGAACAACCTCTCTGGCTCACTCCCCCCAGAGATTTCCAACATCCGTATTCTGAATTACCTAAACTTGTCCAGAAACCACTTGAACCAAACAATACCCAGATCAATCGGAGCGATGAAAAGCCTCACAAATGCCGATTTCTCCTTCAATGATTTCTCCGGTAAGTTACCGGAATTTGGCCAATTCACCTGCTTTAACGCTTCCTCTTTCGCGGGTAATTCTCAACTTTGCGGTTCCCTAATAAACAATCCTTGCAACTTCACTGCAATCGCAAACACACCCAGTAATGCCACTGCAGATTTCAAGCTGGTATTCGCGCTTGGCCTTTTGATATGCTCTCTAGTTTTCGCTGTTGCTGCCATGATCAAGGCCAAGTCATGGAAGAGAAATGGTCCGGATTCATGGAAGTTGACCGCATTTCAAAAGGTTGAATTCAAGGTATCTGATATCCTCCAAAGCGTGAAAGATGGCAATGTGATTGGAAGAGGCGGAGCTGGGATTGTTTACCACGGAAAAATGCCCAATGGGGTCGAGATTGCTGTCAAAAAGCTTCTTGGATTTGGCTCAAAAAACAGCCATGACCATGGATTCCGAGCAGAAATTCAAACACTAGGCAACATTAGGCATCGAAACATTGTGAGACTGCTGGCGTTCTGTTCCAACAAGGAGACTAATCTCCTCGTTTACGAGTACATGAGAAACGGGAGCTTAGGCGAGGCACTGCACGGCAAAAAAGGCGCATTTTTGGTTTGGAATTTGAGGTATAAAGTGGCAATTGAAGCAGCCAAAGGCCTATCCTATCTTCACCATGATTGTTCACCACTGATCGTTCACCGGGATGTCAAATCCCATAATATTTTGTTGGATTCGACCTTTGAAGCACATGTCGCCGATTTCGGGCTCGCCAAGTACTTGATCGACGGCGGCGCGTCGGAATGCATGTCGGCAATTGCAGGGTCTTACGGCTACATTGCGCCTGGTACGTTGCATTTTTTTTTATCTCCGCTTTTTATATGTCAAACCTTATATTTTTGTGAATTGTGTAACTGTCAAATCTCTGCAATGTTCGAAGATTATAGTACTCATCCGTTCTGTGGAAACCAAATACCCAAAATTTCAAGTTCAATTAGAGGCGGAGACAAACAAGAGAAGAGCCATGAAGATTTTCTTGGGGGTAACCAAGCTGCCAAATCAGAGGAGGGGTTTTGTGGGGACACACTCAGGTTACTCTGATATGAGTAACTGACAAGTCAATCTCTGACACACAAAACAACAATGATATTATATGTGTGAGTGTGCCTCCAGCTGAGTGATGCTTTACGTAACAGAGCGTTGAGTGGAGTGAAAGCTAACCGACATGCAACCATGTCAGCACGACGTGTTTGTTTTGTTTTAGATTTCTTTCGGATTTTGGACACATCTTGTCGAGTACTTTTTTGGTCTTACGTGGAAAGTCTTCCCCACTCCCATTCTCTCTTTTGGCCTGCTTTGTTCTCTTTTGGCAAGTTGAATCTCCTTTTTAATTTCTCTTTTTCTTTTCTCTAAATTTGAGATTATGTCGTTGATTGTTTAATAACTTTTTCATTATTAAGTGCCCAATATGTTTGTGTTGTAGGTACGTGAAAATCTGACATTATCTTGGTCTCGTTTATTTTACAGAATATGCATACACATTGAGGGTTGATGAGAAGAGCGATGTGTATAGTTATGGGGTTGTTCTCCTGGAGCTGCTGACAGGGCATCGACCAGTGGGAGATTTCGGGGAAGGAGTGGATATTGTACAATGGACCAAAAGGGTAACAAGGTGTCGGAAGGAAGAGGCCATGGGCATTGTCGATCCTAAGTTAAAAATGTTGGCCAATTCCAAAGACCAAGTAATGCACTTGTTCTTTGTTGCAATGTTATGTACCCAAGAAAATAGCATTGAACGTCCCACCATGAGAGAGGTGGTACAAATGCTATCGGAGTTCCCTCCTCACTCTTTGGACTCCCAATCTTCATCTTCTTCCATCGATGTTCCTGATCAACAAACAAAGATAGTACTAGACAAAGACATAGATTGCCCTAAGTTCAAGCAAGATCTTTGACTTAAAAGACTTGATTTTTTTTTTTTTAATTCTAAAGTTCTAGAGGTGTCTTGAATTGGGATTTTATTCTCTGTACTTATTATATAATTATAGTTGTATGAATTTTACACATGGTGTTTTATTTGATTGCACCCATTTTGTATACCCTGCCCTGGAGATGTGACCATTGCTGTTGCTGATGTCAAACTCGATACAACTTAAGTAGAAAGAAGGATCACATTCATAGATAGGTATTATTTTTATTAACATTTTTATCAAAATGTATGGCACATTAATGAGGAATCTAATAAATATTTCTAGTCATATATAGTAATAAGAGAAAATCAATTGTTTTATATTATTTGGTGGGTTTTGGGCATTGGATTTATATGTAAATTATGATCTCTAAGAGCATTGTCATTAGACCCATTATTAAACTCATCAAATGTAAATTTGATGATTTTACTTAAAATAATTTTAAATTTGACTCATCAAAACTGTAACACCTAATTCCCATAAGTTAAGGAGTGTTATGTATTTTTTTCTAAAATTTTTAATCCGGCACGAGAATCTCATTTTTATAATAAAATAGGATAGCATTTAAAACTGAAGTTCTAATAAAATATATTTTCAAACATTAACTGAAAGATTTTTTATTTAATAAAAACTGATTTAATAATTAAATAATAAAATAATTAATGTCTGAATTTAACTGCTCCATATAATACTAGTCTGTCTGCTCGCATTGATCATCTTCCTCATCTGAATGGTTTAGAAACAAAAAATAAACTAAAATGAGTCAATATCTCAGTAAAATATTCATCACAATGTAAAAATAATACTCAAAAGAAATTTTCATAAATTTTTCATGTTGAGATCTGAAATGACTATTCATACTGATATTTATAATATGCATGATTGTCTTATATGTATTAACTGACTAACTGATTTAAAATGACTAACTGATTTAACTAGCTAATCTGGATTAACTGGTTGATTTAACTTATTTGATTTAACTTGCTAATCGGACTAAATTAACTGACTTGATTGGCCAACACACTTAACTCTGTGTGCAAGGTTGTGCACCGACCTCATGTTCTACTACAACAAGGGAAGTTACTGATAATATTCTAGCGTACTATAGTAGACCACATTTAGGTCGATCTCTCAGTAAAAGATTCATCACAATGTAAAAATAATATTCAAAGGAAATTATCATAAATTTTCATGTTGAGACCTGAAATGATTATTCATAATGATGTTTATGATATGCATGATTGTCTTATATGTATTAACTGACTAATTGATTTAAAATGACTAACTGATTTAACTGGTTAATCTGGATTAACTGGTTGATTTAATTGATTTGATTTAACTTACTAATCTGACTAATTTAATTGATCTGATTGGTTAACATACTTAACCTTGTGTGTAAGGTTGTGCACCGACATCATGTTCTACTACAGTAAGGGGAGACACTGATAATACTCTAGCGTACTATAGTAGACCACGCTTAGGTCTATGGCTTGCACATCCATCCTAACTTAATATGCATTGGTACCATGCATCTCAATGACCATCTGAATTAATTGATTAACTGAATTAATTAACTAAATACTTGATTAATGGTCTGATCTAATCTTATACTTGAACTTAACATAACTTATGTGACTTATGTGACATGAGATGCATAATATACATACTGATATAAATGATTATAACTCGCTGAATCTAAATATGATGCTGAAAAATATGATCGTGTGTTGTGCTGTACTAAATGACATGCTTATATAAGATGAGAGGTACATGAAAATGGTTATCAAAAAACTGGCTTTACAAATAATATTAGTTAACTGTGATAATCCTAATTTGTGATCAAATTCACTTACGTCGTAGCGCTGCATTCTACATTCTTCTTCATAACTCGTTGCCGATATTAAATACGAATCGTCATTAAGTTTTTAAAAAGACATGCTGAAACGTTCTACTGAATTAAACTTATATTGTAGAAATAGTAAAGTGAATATTCTGTTTAACAAAAAATATTAAATTTTAATATCATAAATTTATTTAAATACTAATAATATAATTGCACCTTTAAAATATAAAATAGTAAAATGCTTGGACTAAATTTAGTTTACTAAAATTAGTCGTGAAAAACTAAATTCTTAAAATACATTTACTTTTTTTATAGTTAATATAATTATTCAACTTTATAAGAAATTTAATAAATACTGACATTGATTAAATATTCTCAAAATGTTTCTTCATTTAAAAGTAAAATACCATAAATAATATCACAATAATAGTTTCGGATATTCATTTCATATAATATATATTGGATTTAAAGTATTTCAAATAAAAGTTTAACACTTATTAGTTACTATTGAAATCTAATTGTGAAGTTATTAATAAAAAAATATAATTTAACTTAATATTTTCTATAAGAAAATAAAGTTTCTATAAAATAGAGTTTCAAGATTTCCATAATTATTCAAGTAAAAGTAAGACTAACTTAAAATCATATACTAATTTCCAGATTATAAAATAAATAAGCACAATATGATACAAGGCCCATAAGAGTCCAAGCCTACTAAAAATATTAAAACATTTGTAGTAGCAAAGTGTAAATAGACCCGGTCTTTAAAACAAACTAAAAATAAACCAAGCCCACTAACATATTCTACCTGAAAACTAAGGGACAGAAAAGTAATCTTAACACAAAAACCATAACAAAGGCTTCAGTTTCTAAGAAACAACATGCAAACAGTGTTCAACATGGAGATCACAGATTAATGAGGCTCACCAAGGGAGGAATATGCATAATGACGACGAGCTGACATCCGACTCCTTGGGGATACGGTGGGGAAAATACGACGCAATTGAATAGAACAATCAACCAAGCCAAGAGAGGGTGAGGGAGAGCAACGTCGACTTGCTAGAATTCGGCCTTCACGTCCGTGATTGCTGCGGTGTGTCTTGGTGGCTGATCCAACGTATATAGTGATTGCTTCCATGACCATTATCAAAAGCTATTGAGGGTATGTGGCCTTGAGAAGGATGAAGCAACAGTGGTTGTCCTGGTTCTTGATAGATGGCTAGGTGATGTTGACTTTTTCGCTCCTTTGTAATTTTACATTGGTGAGATTTGTAAAATAAGGCAAGACTGAGCCTATAAAAGGGGCTCAGCCTTCTTAATAATTACACCAATCAGAAATTTATCTAGTAATTTTTTACTTTAAAAAAATTCTTCTGTTATCTTTTTTGTATGTAAAAGGAAGAGAAGTTAAAGTTAAAATTATACTAGTGGAGAAATTTTTTTGAGTGTCGTTGGGATGAGGAGAAAAATTGTGTGATTGTAACAATTTTCACATAGTAAATTTTCTTCTCTGGGTCTAGTGGTTTTTCTCCTGTTTTGGGAGTTTTCCACGTTAATTCTTGTATTGTGTTTATTTCTCTATTCTTCTTAATATTCTGTCAAAAGTAGATCCTAGTAGGGAGAATTTGGGAGACCTAGATTTCCAACAATTAGTATCAGAGCCACTAGGTTCTTTTGGCAGAGTGGAGTTTTGATGTAGTAGTATGGATATGTACGGTCTAAGAAAGTTCTGTCTAAGAAATTGAAAATTTTAAGTGTGTCCGTTGTGACCCTTCAATTTTTCCTAGGAATTTTGAAGTTCTGTCTAGGAAAGATCAGTCTTTCTTGGGAACTTACTTAGTGGGTACTATTCATTTATACGGTAAAATTCATCGAGGCAATGTTAAGAATTGAGGTAGAGAAATTTGATGAGAGAATCAATTTTGACTTGTGACAAGTGCAAGTCAGAGATATTTTGATTCCATTAGGATTACAAAAGGCGTCGACCAACTCATGAAATCAACAATTTGCTAGAAGTGTGGACAACCTGGACACGTCAAGAAAAGTTGACAAAAGAGGTGGAGCCAGTTCGGTAAGTGGTTCCAATTCAATAAATAAAGATATTGGTATTTATGCTAGCGTTGTGTCTCTCTCCATGGAAAAAGAGACATGTACATCCTTATAGCATGCCGCTAATCCCAAAGTTGTCATAATAGAGAATGTGTTAATATTAAGTGTTCCACAAGTTTGTATACGGGTATTGGTTTGGCATTAATGCAGGGTGTGTGGTGAAAATTTATGTTGATGACTGATGAACTTCCAGAAAAGCCAAACGTGGGAGTTGCACCATAATTTTTTCAGCAAAATTACTTTCGACATGGGCCGAAGTGAAATGTTTGGAATTGGTTTATTCTGAATGAGTATGCTTTTATGGTGGAGCATGATAGAGGAAGCTATGAAGATCCTCATTGCGGTGGAGCGTGGCTGTGGGACCAATCAAAGTTGCAAGGTAGAAATTGTTGACTTTTTTGCTCCTTTGTAATCCCACATCGATGAGATTTGTAAAATGGGGCAAGACTAGGACCTATAAAATTGGGCTTAGCCTCCTTGGTTAATTACATCAATCAGAAACTTATCTAGTAATTTTTTATTTTAAAAAAATTTCTCTATTGTCTTTTTTGTATGTAAAAAGAAGAGAGGTGAAAGTTAAAATTTTACTAGTGGAGAAATTTTTGTGGATGTCGTTGGGGTGAGGAAAAGAGGAAAAAAATTGTGTGATTGTAATAATTTTTCACATAGTGGATTTTTTCTCTGGGCCTAGTAGTTTTTCTCCTATTTTGGGAGTTTTCCACGTAAATTATTGTGTTGTGTTTATTTCTTTATTTTTCTTTATATTCTGTCAAAAGTAAATTTTGGTAAGGGAAATTTGGGAGGCCCAAATTCCCGACAGGTGATTGCTCTGTTTTTAGTGTATTAAAATAGAGGACTGCATTGCTTTCGTGTGTGAGTACAGGAATGCCGTGGGTGGTGCAACTTGTGGTAGAGGTTGAAGACAGCAGCAACGAGGTGGCGAACAGCCCTAGGCGACTGTTTCTATGGCTCTTCTGGTGTTTCCCGCTGCGTGAGGTGGAGCTGTACAAGGAGGAACACGGGCTTGCTCCTCTTGGTTGTACTATGTTTTTAGTAGAGGCTGTATTCCGTTAAATTATTTGAAGATACAAACAACTGACTTTTGAATGTATTTAATTATTATATTCATGAATATGTGCCCAGCTTTATTAATATTAACAACTCTCATCAAATTGTTAGAAATGATAAAATTCTTTCATGGTAGCCCTCACCACATAGATTAGTGAAGTTTAAATTATTATTTTTTTATATATAGGTCATACTTTCAAGATAGATCATTTTATTTCAAGATATATTTTTTTTATATTGATGCTACCTCAAAATGTTAGAATTTTGAATTCTTCTTTAAGTCCTTCCATTTAACTTTGTAGACTGATATATTTATATTTTATTGTGCTATTTTTATACGTTTCTTTTTTACTCTTAGAGTATACTTTTGTATGCTGTGTTTGTATCGCATGGAGGCTACTTGAGTATGCTTTTATTGAGTTTGAAGACCATACAGCTACAAAGAATCCAATCTGTGATTACATCTACTTGTTTCCTATAACTCTCATCAACTTGTTTTTTTTATTAACTCATTTGGGAACAGGTGTTTCTAGACTATGAATGTAAACTTTATATTTTGTTGCTGCATCATAAATTTCATATGTAAGCAGACTAGCTATATGAATCTTTTTAACTGTGCATGAATTATTGGTGACGTTACATTTGGGTTGGTGCAAGGATATGATAATTGTGTTTGGAGTCAGCCACTTGTGATGCCGATTTGTTTTATTCTTTTTTAGATAATCTTATTTTAAATTGACAAATCTTTGCCTTAGTAGACTGAAGTATGTTCTAGAATTTTTCTAAGAAAATTATTGCAAAAATGGGTCTTATTAATTACAAAATTATGTGGCCAACTTAAATAAAAGATTAGAATGGAAGTAGATTTTTTGTTTAGAGAGAAGGTGGATCATGAAGCTGCATATATGATAGCTAAATGTGCTCATGATATGATGTCTTGTTGTGATTTTGAATATACTGTTCTTAGATTTTTTTTGTTATTGTATAGGTAGATATAGCTTTTTATTATTTATTGTATAACTGTTATGAAACTTAAAGAAAGGAACTACTATTGTAAAAGAGAAATAAGAAACTCTCTCTGAAACTCTTAAGAACTGAAACTTTCTTTCTCTCTATATTTTCTTATGAATTTCATTACAACTGAAGCCCCTATTTATAGGCTTTGAAATTACTATGCAAGTTACTATGCAAGTCACTATGCAAGTTACTATGCAAATTTAATATAATAGTGGTGGGGTCATTCACATTATTTAGTGGTGGGACAGGGGGCGGCTGCCGTCCCTCCACTAAATTCATTACACTCCCCCTTGAATGACCACTCATAAGGAATCTGCCTCGTTAAAACCTTGCCAAGTAAAAACCCAGTGGGAAGAAAAACCAATGGCGAAAGAAAAAGAGTACAGTTTTCTTATGTATCCACAAGTGCTTTAAGATTGCCTCATTAAAACCTTGCAGAGGAAAACCCAGTGGGACAAAACCTCAGCGAAGGAAAAAGAGTACAATCAGCACATTTACTCCCCCTGAAAAGTGCATGACAAAAGATCTTTGAGTCTTCGCATTCCAATGTTATGCACAATCTTCTTGAATGTGGAAGTTGGTAACGCCTTTGTGAATAAATCTGCCAGATTATCACTAGATCGTATCTGCTTGACATCAATTTCACCTTTCTCTTGAAGTTCATGAGTATAAAAGAATTTAGGTGAAATATGTTTGGTTCTATCACCTTTGATGTATCCTCCTCTGATTTGAGTGATACAAGCAGTATTATCTTCATATAAGATTGTTGGGCTATTATTGATCATAGGAAGTCCACACTTTTCCTGGATATGTTGAATAACTGATCTCAACCAAATACACTCTCGACTTGCTTCATGAATAGCAATGATTTCTGAGTGATTTGAAGAAGTAGCAGATAGTGTCTGCTTAACAGATCTCCATGATATGGCAGTATCTCCATAAGTAAATAAATATCCAGTTTGAGATCTACCTCTGTGTGGATCTGAAAGATAACCTGCATCTGCATACCCAATCAATTCTGGACTTGAACCACGTTGATAAAATAATCTCATATCAACCGTACCATGAAGGTAACGAAGGACATGTTTAATGCCATTCCAATGCCTTCGAGTTGGTGCAGAACTATATCTTGCAAGCAGATTAACTGATAATGTAATATCTGGTCGAGTGTAATTTGCAAGATACATCAAAGCTCCAATTGCACTGAGATATGGTACTTCAGGACCAAGAATTTCTTCATCGTCATCACAAGGACGGAATGGATCTTTCTTCACATCAAGTGTTCGAACAATCATTGGAGTACTCAGAGGATGAGATTTGTCCATATAAAAATGCTTTAGGACTTTCTCAGTATACATGGACTGATGAATAAAAATTCCATTTGGCAAGTGCTCAAGCTGCAGGCCGAGACAAAGTTTTGTTTTGCCAAGATCTTTCATTTCAAAGTCATTCTTTAGATCTCTTCAGGAGTTCCCACAATATTTAAATCATCAACATAAACCGCAATAATAACAAATCCGGATTCTGATTTCTTAATAAAAACACATGGGCATATAAGATTATTCTCAAATCCTTCTTTCAATAGATATTCGCTTAAGCGATTATACCACATGCGCCCGGATTGCTTCAACCCATATAAAGATCTTTGTAGTCTGATTGAGTACATATTTCTAGATGTACTTGTAGATGCTTCAGGCATCTTATATCCTTCAGGGATTTTCATATATATATCATGGTCTAAGGATCCATATAAATATGCAGTGACCACATCCATCAACCGCATTTCTAATCTTTTTGTAACAACCAGACTAATCAAAAATCTAAATGTGATTGCATCCATAACGGGAGAGTATGTTTCTTCATAATCAATCCCGGGTTTCTGCAGGAAACCTTGTGCGACAAGCCGTGCTTTGTACCGCACAATTTCATTTTTCTCATTACGTTTTCGTACAAATACCCACTTATATCCAACAGGCATTACACCCTTCGGTGTTTGGACAACAGGTCCAAATACTTCTCGCTTTGCTAGCGAATTTAGTTCAGCTTCAATAGCTGTTTTCCATTTTGGCCAATCATTTCTACGTCGACATTCTTCGACGCTTTTTGGCTCACTTTCTTCATTACTTCTGGTAATGTCAAGGGCCATTTTATATGAAAATATGTTGTCGACAACAGTTTTATTTCTATCCAGAATTTCTCCAGTTTTCATGAAATGTATTGAGATCTCATTATTTTCAGGTACCTGTTCCTCTTCAGGAGAAAACATTTCATGACACACCTCTTCAGGAGGTCCCTTTTTAGGAGATTTATACTCTTCAGGAGTTTCCTCTTCAGGAGGTTCTGGAATAGAAGATTTGAACTCTTTAAGAGCACCAATTATATTTGTAGCCTGTATTGTGGGTACGTGTTCTTCAGGAACACCAAATTCATTTTGTATTCTTTTTCTTCTGGGAATTTTGTCTTTTGCCCCAATAGGTCTTCCACGCTTCAGGCGTATTTTAGATTCACCTATTGTTGTTTTGACAATTTGTCCTTCAGGGACTTCAATCCTTGCTGGAGCATTAACAGCAGGAATATAAGATTTTACTACACCTTTAGTGTCAGTAAATACATCCGGTAATTGATTTGCAACATTTTGCAAATGAATAATCCTCTGAACTTCCCTTTTACATTCATTTGTAGGAGGATCAAAATGAGACAGGGTCTTATTATCCCAAGTAATATCTTGTCGTGCTTCAGGCACCGATTTTTCTTTACCCATTAACGGAAAATTTGATTCGTCAAAATGACAATCTTCAAAACGTGCTTTAAACATATCCCCTGTAAGGGGTTCAAGGTATCTAATAATGGATGGAGAATCAAAACCAACATATATCCCAAGTCTACGTTGAGGACCCATTTTTGTACGTTGCGGAGGTGCAATTGGAACATATACAGCACATCCAAAAGTACGAAGATGAGAAATATTTGGTTGTTGACCAAATGCAAGCTGTAATGGAGAATATTTATGATATGCAGATGGTCTAATGCGAATTAGAGATGCTGCATGAAGTATAGCATGTCCCCAAACAGAAATAGGTAGTCTTGATTTCATAAGTAAAGGTCTAGCGATTAATTGAAGCCTTTTGATCAGAGATTCAGCTAAACCGTTTTGTGTGTGTGTATGGGCAACAGGATGTTCAACATCTATTCCTATTGACATGCAATAATCATCAAAAACTTGAGATGAAAATTCACCTGCATTATCCAATCGAATGGTCTTAATTGGATGCTCAGGAAATTGTGCTCGTAGTTTAATTATCTGAGCAATAAGTCTAGCAAATGCAACATTTCTAGTGGAAAGAAGACAAACATGTGACCATCGACTAGATGCATCATTTAGAACCATAAAATATCTAAATGGTCCACTTGATGGATGAATAGGCCCACATATATCTCCGTGAATCCTTTGTAAAAAGGATGGAGATTCAACAATGACTTTTGAGGGAGATGGTCTGATAATCAACTTACCTTGTGAACATGCAGAGCACGGAGATTCATTGGGTAGAAATATCTTTTGATTCTTTAAGGGATGCCCATGTGAATTTTCAATAATTCGTCTCATCATTATAGAACCCGGATGTCCAAGGCGATCATGCCAATTCATAAATACTTTAGGGTCAATGCACTTCTGGTGCATTACCACATATGATTCAATTGTTCTCATTTTTGTATAATACAATCCAGAACATAGAGCAGGCAGTTTTTCTAAAACGAGCTTTTGGCCCGATATTGTTTTAGTAATAAGAAGATGCTCTTTACTGCCTTCATTGGTCGTTTCAATATGGTAATCATTACGACGTATATCTTTGAAACTTAATAAATTTCTTCTGGATTGTGAAGAGAATAGAGCATCATCAATACAAAATTTGGTGCCATTAGGCAACACAATATAAGCTCTTCCGGAGCCCTCAATTAAATCCGATGAACCTGATATGGTATGGACATAGGCTTTACTCAGTGTTAGATTTTGAAAATATTTCTTTTCTTTGAGAATTGTGTGAGTTGTAGCACTATCAGCCAGACATATATCTTTATCATTCAACTCAGAGATAAAATGCTCATCAATGTGATCCATGGTTCTACAAAATATATAAAAACTTTTATTACAGATAGAAAGAAAATACATTAATTGAGTGGAACACTTCCATCTCCAATTAAGTGTTCAATACTACCATCAGGATGATTAAAGAAATCAGATACATCAAGATGAGTAACGTCTACATTTACTGAATCTAATAAATCATCTGATGGTTCTACTAAATTTGTTTCATGCACTTTATTCTTTCCTTTAATAGAAGCTTGATATAAATCAGCTAAGTGCCTGGCCGTACGACAGGTACGTGACCAATGTCCAATCATTCCACATCTATGGCACACCTCTTCACTTTTCTTTGAAGAATTATTCTGGGGATTTTTACCCCTTTCTGAATTGTACCACTTCTGGTGATATGGTATATCCCTTTTAATGTTGTCATTTCTATGACCAACATTTCTATAATTTCTTCTACCACGTCCACGTCCACGCCCCCGATTTCTTCTAAAGGATGCACCATTCACTTCTGGGAATGATGCAAACCTATTACCATTCACTTCAGGGAATGATATTGAGCCAGTAGGGCGTGACTGGTGGCTTTCTAATAAGAGCTCATTATTTTGCTCAGCTACTAGAAGACATGATATAAGTTCAGAATATTTCTTGAACTTTCTCTCTCGATACTGCTGCTGCAGGAGCACATTCGAGGCATGAAATGTAGTAAAAGTCTTCTCTAGCATATCTTCATCGGTGATTTTCTCACCGCATAATTTTAATACTGAGCTTATTTTAAAAAGTGCGGAATTATACTCACTAACACTTTTATAATCTTGCAACCTCAGGTGCATCCATTCAGAGCGAGCTCTTGGGAGGATAACAGTCTTCTGGTGTTCATACCTCTCCCTTAAACTGTTCCACAAAATATAGGGATCTTTTACCGTGAGATATTCAGTTTTCAATTCTTCATGAAGATGGTGGCGAAGGAAAATCATTGCTTTAGCACGTTCCTGCAGGGATGCTTGATTTCCTTCTTTAATAGTTTCTCCCAGGTTCATTGCATCAAGATGTATTTCAGCATCAAGTATCCAGGATAAATAATTTTTCCCAGATATATCAAGAGCAACAAATTTCAATTTTGTAAGATTTGACATTTTCTACATATATAAATAATGAAATAAATATGTGTATCTCAAAAAATATATTTATAAATTCACACAGATAATTATCAATAAAATATATTAAAGACTTCAAATAATATATTGAAAAACTTACAGAGGAATAAGGCCACTAGCTTCAGAATTGGTAGAACCTTCGTGCTGATAACGTGTTATGAAACTTAAAGAAAGGAACTACTATTGTAAAAGAGAAATAAGAAACTCTCTCTGAAACTCTTAAGAACTGAAACTTTCTTTCTCTCTATATTTTCTTATGAATTTCATTACAACTGAAGCCCCTATTTATAGGCTTTGAAATTACTATGCAAGTTACTATGCAAGTCACTATGCAAGTTACTATGCAAATTTAATATAATAGTGATGGGGTCATTCACATTATTTAGTGGTGGGACAGGGGGCGGCTGCCGTCCCTCCACTAAATTCATTACAATAACATATATATAGTAGTTTTTCCTATAATTTTTCTTGCAATTAGGCAAACGTGCATTGCACGTTGTGGTCCCATCTAATATATATATATATACATATTTGAATGCTACTCTTAACCCAACTTATTTATTAACTCATGATTATTATTGAATCAAATCAATTTTAAAATTTTATACTAAGTTTTATATTACTTAATATTATCCTATTTTTGATATATTTTATTTATTATATGCAGTTGTTAGTTTTAAAATTCTTTTACACAATTAGATCAACGTGCCTTGCACGTTGAATCGATGACTAATATATACATATATATATGTGTGTGTATTATATTATCAACTAATTATGATTGAAAAATCTTGGAGCTCTTTCAAGTGAATCTTTCTATATCAAATATTTCCTCTATATTGCATTCCTGATCAGCAATTCACTAGGAGATGGAGGAATAAGTGTGAAATGAATTTGTGAAAATGATTTCACACATTAGATTCTAGAATGTAAAGTAGAAGTCAAGAGAGTACTGCAAGTTAATGAGCATACATATGTGTACAAGAAAATTAAGGAAGCTGGGAGAGTTCAACAATTATCCTTCGCTTGCATTAATTAAGTCTCCCTAGCTTGTCAGTCATATCAATGTTTTTTTTCTTTTATGGACATCTCAATGTTGCTAAGATAAGTAATATTGCATTAAAATTTAAATAGTGAACTAAGTTTGTGTACAGTGGACCGTGGACATAAGGAAAAACGTCGATATTTTTTTTAATAAAAATAATACTTTTTAAAAAAATAAATATTTGAAAAACATGAAACAATATCTATAACTTGAAATAGATGACAGTTAAAAACTAAAGGAAAATGATAAATTCATAACAACTTGCACGATATATTATACAACAGATGTTGTAAATAGGCCTGTTCATCTGGGCCCGGTACAACCCGGCCCGGTTTAAAATTTTATTTATTTCTTAACATTTTTAAATTGTACCCGGCTCGGTTTAAAATTTTATTTATTTCTTAACATTTTTAAATTATTTTTTTAAAAATAGTTAAGGAAATTTTAAATTCGGATACCGGATTCCCAAATCCGGAATCCGGATGAACACCCCTGGTTATAAAGTATAAATATTTTTATAATGTGATGTTAATTTTATAAGGCAGTTTACAGAAATATTTTTACTTTATAACTTATTTATAAATATTGTAAAATATATTGTGTGTATTTCACTTCCAAAAAAATAAAACCTAGATTTGATATAGTTTAATAGGTGAGTATACACTATATATATATATATTGGAAAATAATAGAAGTCTACAATTAAAATGTAAATTCTTCCACAAAAGTTATAATTAGCTCCTTTTCTCAGAAGGTGTGATTGATGAGAAAGTCTTAACAGAAGTCCACACACTACATAATATATGTTTTTTTTTTTTTAATTTTCTTTCATAAAATATTCAGCATATGAATAATAAGTAGAAGAATTCAATTATATAAGAAGACTAAATCTAAAAAAAATTTGAAAATTATGAAAATAAAAATAAAAATAAAAATAAAAAAATGCAATGTATGGTGTGTGGACTTTATGGATAGATCAAGCGCTTTCGTGATCGATTATGATAGCAGAAACATTAGAGGCAAATTTAAAGAAGAAGACGATCGAGAGGTACAATTACAAATAAAGAAGTTATAATTATTGCAGCTTCCAGAAAAGTAAATTATAATTTTTGGTCCACAACCAATTAACATCAACCTGCATACTGTAATTAATTGGTTGAATTTTTTAAGTACAGATGACACAGTCCAGAGGCTCACATGCAATAAACATGTTCTGAAATGATTAGAAACAGTAATTAAGAAGAAAAGATCAATTGAAGAATTAATAATATTCATATACTTAATTAATTAAGAAGTAGATGAGAGGATGTCGGTTTCTTCAACCAGCTCCACCATCAGCTTAAGTTCACTACAACTTTTACCCGAGTCTTGGAGATTAATTAAATTCACTGACAATTCTTGCACTGTGAAATATTAATCAAATCAATACTAGTTAGTGCTGCTTCTCATAAAAATATTATATGTTTATATTTCATATTAATTTATTATATATCATGAATTTATCAGGAGTCTTCTTATTTAATTTGGTTGTGTTTATTATATAAATATATATTTAATTAAACATCCAACCTGGATAGCTTGACTTGGGTTTACTTAACGGAAAATGATACCCTTACATTTGTATTACTATTGCTCTACTACTCAGCCGACGTGGCTTTCTTTTTCTATGTTAGAAAGGCACAAACTCGTCTCCCGCACCCAAAAGCCACACAAAAGCCTATAACTCTACCTTCTACGCCTAATTAGAACCTCCTCACCCCTTGTTATCAACTTTAAGTTGAATAGGAGCTTGGGCGAAAGAGAGATCAACCAAGTCCACATTCCCTATGTTTGGCTGCTGAAAGCCTGAAAAAATTAATTAATGGTATTTTGTTTTTCAACTGGTCTTTGTTTGGTGAAAAAGTAAATGTAAGGGATCTGGATATTTGAATTTCAGATCCAGGTTGTTTTGGTTTCCAAAACTAGATTCACAACCTAACCTCATTTGTTTGTTTTGTATTTTCTCGACATCTTCTTTTATTATGATTCTTTGGGCTGTAAGGAACGACGATGGGAGAAACTGCTTCTAGGGGCCACTGACTGATCACCATGGTCAAAGGTGGAGTTCTACAAAACATTAACCTAGTATTGCTTATCAGAAAAAAAATTGCTACTTCTGAATCTAAGAAAGTCTTCCAATTGCAACTTAAGTTTCTTTGTCTACGTATGCGCCCTTTAGCGGAAAACCCTTCCAAGAAATTGTGAACTTTATGGAATAATATTATCATACTTACGCCCATACAAACAAAAATTCTACGTTTTGCTAATTTCCACCATCTTTAATTACTTGAAAAGTTCTTAAGAGTTTTTTTTTTTCTTAGAAAGTTCTTAGAGCTTGAAAGAAATGCTCCAGTAGGAAGTGTAGGTCAATTCTTTTGGGATTTGTTCGTTAAAAGACCCAGAATAATCTTGAGAACGATGATGATTTCCATTCATCTATTTTTTTATTGTAAAAAATCTTGAATGAGAAAACAAAAGAAATTGTTTTTTATATGGAAAATGATAGTCTTACACTACAAGAAAACACCCCTTTTAAGGCGTTTTTAATTTAGCCGCAAGAGATTTTACCGCAAATAGTCAGTAATTGCGGCATTCGCGATTTTAACTAGCGTAAAGCAGGCGAAAGTCATTGGGAAGCTTTTTGCGGCGAACTTTATGGCTATTTGCGGCGAATTTAAAGCGCCACAAATAATCTTTTAAAAATTAAAAGTAGTTCCCCCCGATCCTCGTCTCCCCTAATCCCTAATTTCTCTATTTCTCTCTCTCTCTGTCTCGCCCCCCCTCTCTCACTCGCGCCGTGCTACCGCCCCTTCCCAGTGCCGCTACCACCCCTTCCCAGTACCGTTACCGCGCCTCTTCTAGCAAGTAAGTGTCCCTCTATTTCTCTCTCTTTCTCTCTCCATTCGTTTGTCTTTCCCTCCCTCTGTTCATCTCTCTCTCTCTAGTTTTGATCCTTTTTAGTTTGTATTTTTCTCTCAGTAAGTTTGTTTTCATTATATCTTGTATTTGTGGGTACGATTTTAGCATGATTAGGAGATTTTTTCCGTTAGGTTTTCATAAATTCGTGTATTTATCGGTACGATTTTAGCACGATTAGGAGATTTTTTTCTGTTAAGTTTTCATGGAAATAGATTATTAGAGTTTGTACCAGTGGATTATAGTATTGTATTGAAATTTATAGTGTTTTCTATACAAGTTCATTGAGTATTTTTGGGGATTTGATAATCTGTCATGGGCCTTTCCATTTGTATTGCTTCCGAATAATGATCATTCTTTTTCTTTTTCTGATCTCCAGGGCTAGTGTTAATTTTATTTCTATCATCACTATGAGAACCATGGGCTGGTAACTAAATGTTGAGCAAATTTGCTGAATTAGTTGAGCTGCTACCTACACATCCCATTACTTATTTTTATTTCATTTCTTGTTCTATTCTAGCTCTTAATCCCCATGGTTCCATGCTTACCTAAGTGAGCAGAGTTTTTAATTACAGAGAGAGAGAGGTCCCCAAAGCTTCCCTATACATATACAAAGCCCACGCAACTAGTAATTTTATATCATCAAGGTGAACAAGAGGAGTGGAATTGTTAAATTTGGATATAAATGTTCTTTCTACTTATAAGTTTGTCCTAATCTACATCACCCGAGTTTTTCTATGATTTTATTTATAGATTTATCATTGGTTTGCATAGACACACACACACACTTTAGTGGGTTTTGAACACATGCCCTCACCCTGCACCGTATTCTATTAAAAGGTAGGTGTTATTTGAGCAAGAGCTCATTAATAGTTTACTAGAGATTTATTTGAGGCACACCATAATCTTGCTGAGAATCTTGCAGTTGTTGCTGCAAATATGATAGGCCTACATGTATCCTGATTGTAATTACTAGTGGATGTGTCATCCATAGTGTATAATTCTGCCTTGTTAAACTTTGGAAGCCTTTAAGAGGCTTATAATTATTTTGTGTAACATGCATGTTTATTTTTGTAAAATTTTGGTTTGCTGCATGTCATCGTCTTGTATGTTTCAAGACCTGTTTGGAGTTGGCTGAAGTCTGCAAAGAGGTCAGTCTGCCTCCTCGCTTTTTATTTTGAATAACTTTAGCTTTTTATACTCAGTTTCCAATTGTTTTAAAGATGGCCAAGCTGCCTTAGCTGTTTTCTAACAATATTTTCTTTTGAAATAATATTGATTTATCTTTGTTGGGTAATTTTTTTTCTTAGGTTTATTTAAAAAATTAGCCACTGCTTCATGGAGATTTGTGTAAGAATTAATTGAAATTGTGTGAAATAGACTGAATGGGTTGGTTTTGATGGATTAGATGTTTTTTTTAATTATTTGATATGCATTATCTCAATTGTTTATGAATGTTACAAATTATTTATGCACTTCGTGTGTCAGGAAGTTAGATTAGTTGGTGTGTTTTCGGCTTTCGGCTTGGATTAGAGAGATTGTGACAGAGTTTTGATTAATTTGAGTTAGTCCAAGGTGTTATTAGCTTAGTGGTTTAGCATGAGAATCGTATATGCTATTGGGGCTAATTCAAGTGTTATTTTGTATTGATTCTTGTAGTTTTTTTATACCTGGAAATTTGGAGGTTTCTGCAATAGAGAATGCACAGGAGGGTTTCTTGAAGTTTTTGTGGTGCTTGTCTTTAAATGCAGCAACATTCTTTTGATGATATTGTAAACAATAAATTACATGACTCTCCTCCAAAGTCGTGTAATTTATAGTAAACAATTTTTATTTTTTCCTTTGCAGTACTGTCAGCAAGTTGTGCCGTAGGACTCCTCAACCTCTTTGATATACTGGGTACACTCCATCAAAACCAGTCACCGATTTTTATTGTTTGTTTTCTTTACTTAAATTATTCTGTTTTAATGTTAGTGTACTTATAATTTGAATTTAAAAAGCTGTTCTGTAGGTATTAAAAAAAAGGGTGAATTTGTTCTTAACTAAACATAGGTTTTTAGAGCCCTGTTTTGGCTTTTGGTATATATCTTAGAGGTTACTTAAAATACTATCTTAGTTGCTTGATTTTATGTGTTTTCATCTTCATGAAGGCTAAGTTTTAATTCAGTGTGTCTGCCACATATATATGTATATATTTGCATCTTAAACAATTGCTTCAGACACACAATACTCCCCCTTGAATATTAATGGAGAAGATTAGTTGATCAAAGTTCAATCTTGCCTCCTGCTCCTATACTACTCTTGCAAGATGTTATTTTTTTAACGGTGTTAATCATTTATTTAAAAGAATTCTGATACTTTATGCTTGTTATTTAAAACTTTTGTTGAGAATGCTGTTTGGAATAACTTGTGGGGACTTCTAATGGAATTTTGTAGACTAGTTGTAGGTGGGAAGACCACTTCTAATGGAATTTTGTAGACCACTTCTAATATTACCATATACATGTGCAGGTCCTATTTTTGTGTAGGTACTTGACATGTATCTTAGAGAATTTCAGTCTACATAAACATTTTTTGGTTACATTTTTAGTAACTGTCTTGTAGTATTACCTTTACATGGTTGCTTGCAAGTATATAGAGACATCAGTTAGGTTAACTAGTCTTGGAGATATGAAACTTAAACTGTTACATTTTTTTTACACTATTAATTACAGGGCCATTGTTCTCAATAACAAGAAGAATTGGCATGATCTATCCATAAGGTACTGCCCCATCAATTAATTGTTATTTATCATTTTCTAATGAGTTCCTATAATTTGTTGTGAATCAAGTTAGAGTTATAGAACATGAAGTATCAATTTGATACTTGCTATAACTGGACCCGGTGATGCATTCATAATGTCTTTGAATCTTGTGTTTGAATGTGGACATAGCAGGATTCTTATGTTTGAATGTGAACTCGAGGCAATATAAGCATGTAGATATTGAAAAGTTTTGGCAGTTATTCTCATGTTCATAGTCTCTTTACATTGCATTAAATAGCCATATCCATTCTGTTGGTAGTTATCTCTTTACATTGCATTGAATAGTCATGAAAATATTGAGAATGGCTTCTATGATGAGTAGTGTAGTGCCAGCAAGCTTGTGCATCTATGGTAAAATATTGAGAATGGCTTCTACGACTTTATTTTGCTGTAGTTGAAAAATATGTCTTTTTTTAACCCATCCAAATTCCTTGGTTGAAAAACAGGAAAATATGGAATCATGACAACACAAAAAATGAATAGACAAATGAAGAACTTAAGAAACTGTATGAAACCCATGAGATTACTAACTATGTTGATATCTTGTAGGAACTGAAACATATTCTTCATAGTACAAAAGCAGACATGCAGTTTTTGCACAATATGTACTAGGAAGAATTCAACTATCTAGGTACATTTTTAGGTTATTCTTTAATGCATTTTCTTGAGTTTGAATCAGATTAATACATGGAATTTAATATAGATTTGTTATTTCTCTGTTTTTTTAGCAATATAGTTCATGCATTTAGAATCCATTGAAAAGTGACCATGCATCTAGATAGTAATTAGCAGTTGATTAATACTGATCCACTTCAACAGATATTCAAGATGATTGCAAGTTGTTTTATGAGCACGTTACTTCCTAGACTGTAATTGGTGCTTTTGATTCATTTACACGTTTATTCAACATTAACAACAAAACAATAATTTTTTTTTGTTTGTTTGGATATTTTGGTAGTCATTATTAGAAATAATTATCAGCTATCGCAGGAGAGTTTATTATAATGTATTTTAAAAAAATACTGGTTCACCAGTATTTTTTTTTTAAATTTTTGTAAAACACTTTTTGCGGCGAGTTTAACTCGCCGCAAATAAGCAGGAAATTCGCCGCAAAAAGCCTTAATCAAATTAGAGGTATATACTTTTTGTGGCGAATATATGAGTATTTGCGGCGGAATAAATTCGCCGCAAATACTAAAACAACACTGGCGAATACCCGTGCCCGCAATAGATTTGTAGTCGCACCTTTTATTCCGGCTAAAGTTCGGCGCTACAGGAATCGCCGAGGATAGCTTTTTCCGGTTAAAAATCATAGTTTTACCTGCTAATTTTAACGCCGGTAATAGTCACATCTGTTGTAGTGTTACCACTCTATTATTACTCTTTTTATTTTTTAAATTTTTTCTCTTTATACTTAATGATTAAGAAAGTAATTATTAGTGAATTTATATATTTTTTTAAGATTTTCTTAATCATTAAGAATGTTAAAAAAATACTTTAAAAAAAGGATTAAAAAAATCAATATATTATGAGTAGTAAACAAGTGATAATGGAGTGGGCTGTGAGTAATAGAATGGCAGTAAATAAAAAAAATAAACAATATTAAATCACTTGTGACGCTCCTAACTCTCACTTAAGGAAATAAGAAAATCGATGCGTCAGGATGATAACAACACGGGTCACACACCTCGAAATCGAGTGCTAAATATGTGTATACACGTGACATACATAAAATAAAAGAAGTAGCAGATAATTTAAGTCGATATCTAAATATCAAAATTTTTTAAAAATATTACAAAACGATTTTGACACAATTTTTCCAACAGGAGATTTCATACTATCATCCCAAAATCGAAACAAAAAGAAACATAATCATCCAAAAGTGGGAAAACATTTCCTAAGGTAAAAACTATACCAAATTACTCCAACGGCGGAGCCGCCTTCTCAGGCCCAACTTTTCATCATCTGTATCAAAATTTATGATACTAAAAACGGTGCTGCAGATAAGTAAAATCCAAACAAAACATAAGATAGACATACATTCATACAATAACAAAATGCACGAACGTGATACCATATGCATGAGACTAAAAAAAATCATCTTTTTCTATAATAAATAGTTTCCACTCACACCAAAAATCTCATTTGGCTCAAAATAAAATCCATTGAAAAATAACTACAATTTTTCCAGAAAATGGTACACATAGATCTGTTTATCAAAATTCGTCATTTTTTCAGATATGGCCCACAAAACCAAATGACAATATAGGACTCTACTACCATTCTTGCTTACTACCATCCCTACAGTATCACTTATTCAAAATCGTTCAATCAAATTATTTCAACATACCAAAAATCAAGTCACATATGAAAACCCAATTTTTAAATATACACATGGTCATGAGACTATGACATAACTTACACATGACTTATGCTTGACTTATACTTAACTGGCGCATCCCTTTCGAAACTTACGTATTTTAATAAAAAAACTTTCATGAAATTATTTTACAACTTTTCGTAACATGTAAAGTCTTTTTTTTTTAATTCTTATTCATAACATGACATCAATTACGTATCATCTTCACTGTACTCACACTTATTCCTTACCCGAAATCATCAAACTTTATTAATACAGTTTATTGCTCATTTCATCATCACATTTCATCATATATATCTCAAACTACAACCTAGATTATCACCTTACAAAACATAAAAAATATATCTTATTCATTTAACAAACATACCATATAAATAAATAGAAAGACCAATTACATAATTATACCAAAAATACTAGATATAATTCAAGGAATACTTACAATACCAGCATCATTAGCATATATGGATACACAAGTGCATATATTATAACCATTAGATGTGAGACATAATTTATGCATGGCACTTGTATTTATTGATTGTTGACTCGAGAGGTATTAGATGGGTAACCAAAGCGGAGTGAAAGATATAAATTTGGAAGTTAAATTTACGAGTCGATTGAGGATGAGGCGATTTGTTTTATGGAACTAATAACTACTAGGATTTTGGGAGATTATATTAAGGACCATGTGAAAAATAGAAAATTCGAATTTCATGGTTACTCTAGGAGTTCTAGGTATGATATGCTATTTGGAGACAAATATGTTGATGATGGTAGTACCTAGTGGAGTGAATATGATGGAAAAACATTCGTATGTGTTTGAAGGTATGAGTGATCGTGTAATTTGTATGGAGTAAGTGTTGATACCATGTAATAAATGAGTTGAAATTCTTATTGTTTTCAGTTGAGTAAATTTTGAGGACAAATTTTCTTTTAAGAAGAGAGGATGTGAAATCTCAAGTTTTGTATACCTTTATGTATTTGTTTTAAATTTTAACATTGGTTGTTTTAATTTATTTTAATAAATTTTATTTGTTTTTATCTCACTTATTTTATCGCAGGTTACGTTGTTTTATTTACGATTGAGGTTGGTTATTTGTAAGATCTATGATTTTAATGCTTTTAATTATCTAATGATTATTATCAGTTTCATCATTTGAATCATTATCTATATTGTTTTGGTTTAGCGGCTTTAGATTTATTGTTGTTACAAGTTTTTGTGAGATTTCTTAATTATAATGTTTTTAGTTATTTTATTTAATTGTTAATATTGATCTTTTCAATTGAATGATTAGTATTATTATTTTATTGGTTTACTTGTTTTAATTTTATTGGTTGCATTTTATTTGTTTAAAACTAGTATTTGAACTATTAGTTTGCTAATATTAGTTTACGTTGTTTCAATGATTAAATATGGAGTTAAGTTGTTTTTTTTATTAACTTTATTGTGATGTAATTATTTTAATGCTTGAAATTAAATTTCTTTATTTTATTATGCTAATTTGACTTAATGTTTTTTATTTTATTTTAGAAATTTTTCAGAAGGGCTTTTATATATAGGTATATATATGTAGTTGTTTGAATTTAATCTCATTATTTTGTTATGTTGGTATTTAAATTAAAGTGTTGAATTTATTTTGTTTTAAATTATTTTCGGATTGGGTTTTATTGTGTGAGTGGGTAATGTTTTGTTGGGTTTACTCATGATTCTGGGCCCAGCCCGTTGGTTAACAACCCAGCCCCTTTACATTCCATAAGCGCTGCTATTTGATCTATTAATTTAGTAAACCCTGGCAGCTTTGTTCTTTCATGCGTATGCCCCTTTTCATTTAACGTACACGGTACCGTTTGATCATTTGTTTAAGTTGAAACCAGGCCTTTCATTTCTGCATTCGTGCGCCAGCCCTCCCACGTCTCTCACCCATCTGATTTAAGTTAATCCCAGGTCTCCTTTTTGCACGCGGGAAATGTTCACCAATCTTCCTCGATTATTCTTCTTCTTTCTTCTTGTTCTCTTCTCTGTTTGGCGATGAAACCCGTGACGGCGATGAAACCCGTGACCTTAAAAAGCACGAATCTTGCAGCTTTTCTCTTCTTCATATCACACACGCGTTACTCTATTATTTTCTCTGTACATTGGTGAACATTTCCCTCAATTTTTGTCTTAGATCCGTAAGCCACGTGCTCAAAACACCAGCTCTTATCCCACGAATTCGGGTGCTAACCCATGGATTTTACTTCTGTTTTTCATCTGCCAAAAGCCAAGTTATTCCAGCCTTGATTCGCTGCGTTTGAGTTGGGTTATTTGTAGTGTATCACATGTGATTTCTTTTTTTTTTGCTGCCCAAAAACCCTTGTTTTTCAGCCTATATAAACGCTCGGCCACTCTTGTTTAAAACCCACGCCGAGACCCTTGTTTCCTTTATAAAATTTGAACGTTCAACATCTCTTTTTGATTGATTCTCATCTTAAACTTGAGTTAGCCTTCTTCAAAACCCGTTTGAGGTCGAAATTATAGTGATCTTTTATTGGATTTTTTTTTCCCGTAAGTTTACTGTTTCATATCACTTATAATATCTTTCGGTAAGTTTTTTACCATTTTAATGTTTAATCAATTTATGTGTTGCTTAGGACTGTACACCGACCCGATCCGACCCGACCCGACCCGACCCATTTTCGACTCGACCCATTTTTTATGCATCTTCCGTTTACCCGTTAACCGATAAGCCGATTAACCGATATATATATATATTTCAAACCCTAGGCAACGAAAAAGCAGATAGAAAGACGTTTTCGATTCCGATTTCAAACTTAATGGGTCCAAACTCCATCTGATGCTTTCCTCGTATTATAAGTCATTTAATTTGAAATTAAATTATTAATTCATTTCGGCGATTGTGTTGTTCATTTCGGCGAGAGAAGATCGAGAAGTTTGGAAGAGAAGCTTGAAGATTTTGCTGGGTAATTTTTTTCCCTCTGTCTAATTTTGTTTGCCTGTGTTAGGGATTTGCTTTCTCTTCATGTTGTCTCCTCTATTTTCGTTTCTTGTTTGTTGTCCTTGGTTTAGGCTTTTATATGGTTCGGCGCCGAAGAGCAAATATAGCTCTTTTCTTTCATTTTGTGTTTTGTTTGTATGTTGCTGGTTTTCTTTCGCTGGGTTTTTTCTATTGCATTTTTTCCTTTGCGTGTTCCATTTTTTGCTCTGTTATTGTTGGTTGCGTTGGTCTCTTGTTTGCTGGTATTTCGTTTACTACTGGTACTTCATTTGCGTCGTTGCGTGTAAGGAGATTTCGAAGAGGACGTCTGAGGTTATTTGAGCGAGGAAGGAGGAAAGAGGCTGGGAAGAGGGGCTAGAGTGCCGGAACTGAAAATGGGAGGAGGAGTATTCAAGGGAGAGAAGATACGAGGTCGCGGGAAGGCTTTATCACTGGAGCCTAGGAACGTGAAAATGAAATAGGGGGAAATATGGTTATCGAGTAACGGGCATTACCCGTTTCCGATTTCAAACTTAATGGGTCGACTAAACGGGTTGGAATCAATCGAAAAGCGAGTCGGCTAAACGGGGTCGGTCATTTTGTACAGCCTCAGTGTTGCTCGTAATTTATTTATGTTGCTTTATTCTATTTACGTGCAAGTGTGTAGTTTAGTTAAATAATAATTTTATTTTAATTTAGACATTTACCTTTATGTGTTTAAATTATTTTGTTCTTAATATTATTTGTTGTTATTTGAGTTGTTATATATGTGTTGTTTTAGTTACGTTTAAATGTTTTAATTATTTTCGATAATATTAGTGATTTATTTTGATGTTTTAATTATGTGGCGCGCTGGGCACGATTTTAACTGCGAGTTCATTGGTGGAGGAGCAGGATAGTTTTTCAACATTTTCGCTAGCTTCAGGAATTTTTTATTGAGTGTATGGTAAGTATTTTTCAAATAAAATTTGAAATTTAAATATATTTTACATTTACAAATAATTGTGTTTGGTTGGTTGTATCGGACTAAGTCCAAAGAGTTTGAGGGTCATTTGCATTAGAAGACGGAGCTATTTTGTGATTGTTTGATGTTTGAACTTGTTGTTTGTTGAATATTTTTGTGTATGATCGTATACATTGTGAAAGTGTACAAAATAATCTAATCTTGGTATTGAATTATTTGTATGGTAGTTTTATAGCAATAGTTGTTCTCTTGAACACAAAATGTTAGAAATTGTTAATTTGATTTAAGTAAATTTTGGACCATGTTATCTTGCAAGAAATTAAAAGGAAACTTATTAGAAAACAAAAATACATCTTAGATGGTTATGGTTTGAAGAATAGATAAAATCATATAAGGACTAAGTTAACATGTATGTGTTGGAATGATAAAATGTTATCTTTGAATGTAGATGTAATTCGGCTATAGAGGTTAGAGAATAATAAATAAATGTTTTAAAAGAATTTTCTCTTGAGTATAGATAAAATGGTGACTTAAGTCTTTAGGTGATGTAAAAGTAATATACTAATTTAAGTTTAAATTCCAAATAAGAAAATAAAATAAGAAATAAAATTATAAGACTAAAAAATTTTGAAGATGTGTAAACTCTTGATGGTATGATAGTTTTTAAGTTAATTTTTTATATTTGAATAAATAAGGTTTTCTTGAAATTTATTGATCAAGAAATATATGTGTATATATATTAAAATCAAGAACCCCTTAGGTTTCGGCTTATACTTTTAAATTAGGGTTATTGATTTGTTATCTATTTTGATTTGAATGAATATGTTATTCTTGAAAATGAAGGAAGTTTACATGATGTGGCATAACTAAGTTTGTATAATGTGACATGATCAAGATAAATTTTGGAAATGCAATTCTTATATGTTTAATGAATTACATGTCTTGCATGAAAATCACATATCATATGCATACTTATTGAAGTGATAAGTTCCATATCTTTTTTGGGTTATCATATTTTTCAATAGAAAAATAAGATAATATATGTTTTTATAAGAACTTCAAAAGTTGGGACTACTCTGGCCACTCTGGAGTGTTTAAAAATAGAGTGGTAATCCCTAGGTCGACGAAAAATAGTTGACGGGTTACAAATGATTCATGTTAAAAGGTTCGCAGAGCATGATTGCACCTAATGTTGGTGGGTGCCAATGACGGCAAATGTGTAACAACCTGCCATAATGACTATGATTATGATTATGATGTATTCACTTTAGTGTGATGCGATAACTAGCAAGGAACACACGGTGCATAGGGGAGTCGTGATATATCCAATATGACAAGTATGACAAAAAATACTAGCCTAAAGAAAGATATGAATAAGAAGAATGACACGTAAAGTTAAATGATAAGAAAATATATGAAAATTTTTCTGAAAAGTTTCAAGTTCATGATAAGTTTTGAATATGTGTCAATAAGAATTAAAGAAATATGAAAGTCTCTTTTTATGAAAAATAAGAAAGTCTTTTACGAAGAAGCATGATGTATAAATCATGTACAAATTAGGCATAAGTAAACAAAAAATAAACGATAATAATAAAAAAAATCACGTAGGTTGTGAGTGATAGAATGGTAGTAAATAAAACGTGGTATCATTACCCCTATTTTTTTATTGTGAAAAATCTTGAATGAGAAAACAAAAGAAATTGTTTATGCTAGGAAAATGCTATTTGCATACGTGCTGGGAATGAAAAATTCTGTGTTGGCACTTACAGCTGGAATTGTCTCAGCGGTGCATGATGGTGATACTCATCCACCTTTCTCTTCTACACTTTTTGTTTTTCTAAAATGCTCCATCAATTACACCTTATAAGTTCGTATCAGTTTATTCCCTACTAATTAAAGATGATGGTTGCAATTGGATTTGGGTGGTCTCCCATAACTTTATGGTAGTTGAAGAAACAAAAAAATGGACGGGCAAGCATGATATTTTTAAAGCATTGATATTGATTACATAAAAAGGAAAAAAAATTAAAATTTGATAAAAAGTCAACACCTCTACATCTATAATTTTACATTGGATTTATTATTAGATTTTTTAAAATAATAATATAGTATACAATTTATAAAACTAACAAACACATTATGATTTATTCATCTAATAAATATGTTAAAAGGCAATAAAAAAAATATTTTAATAAATAAATAGCAACCCTTCAAATATAAATAATGATGCTTAGGTTTGAGTTGGTGAGTTTTTGAAACATCCCAACTTAGATATTTAGGATTTAGATATGAATAATTTGATCTTTTTAATTATTATATTATTATATAATTATTATTATTATTAATTATTGTTTTATTAGATTTTATGGCATTAATAACTTCATATTTTAAATGCAAATTTTATTATTGATATTAAATTTTTTTTTTTTTTTTATAGATGATGTAGGATTATGTTATTATTATTATTATTATTTTGAAATATGTTTTGAAATAGTTTGTTTTAATTAGATTTCTCCTCTAGCTAATGGATCTATATTCTATAGCTTTAAACCTTGTATGTCCACGTCTCTCTTAGACTTCCAACAGCTTGCACGATCCGTTTTCACAATCTCTATACTCACGGCAACAACTTATTTAGAAGATCTATCTATATCGTTATCGGTTACACATTTAGTCTTCTTAAAGTTTGCCTTTCACCTAATATATATATGCATGGTTTGTTCCATTGTGCTTGAAGAAACACAAGTTGTCGCAAAGCCCTTCTTTGCCTAGAAAATCTCATCTCTTCCTCTTTTCACACACGAATGAAGGAAAAAAGAGGTATTATTTGCATAGACTTTATAAATTGCCATACTGTTGAGAATGCAAATGAGGAATGAGAATAAATATACAATTTTCTGCACGTCTTCAAAATAAAATTTCATGTTTTATCATTTTATTTTGTTTAAATAGTACTTAAGGCAATAAAGAAAAGAAAGTGCCCATTGGGGGGGTAGGATGTTAACTTAATTAATTTTTATATTAAGTGCATTGATATGCATGTATAGAAATAAATTTGATTGGTTTTTCAATAGAAAGTTGGCTGTGTTGCGATGATAAAAGCTTTGAATCATGACTCATTACTAAAACTTCTAATAAGCGTCCATTGGGTTGGGTGTTAACTCAACTAATTTTTGAGTGATGATAGACGTACGACATATTTTACATTTTTTTTTACAATTTATTAGTATAACAATAGTTTTTTATTTTTTATTGTTTTCTTTTGAATATTTTTTTAACATTCTTAATCATTAAGAAAAAAAAATATAATTTTATTAATATTTACATTCTTAATCACTAAATAAAAATAAAAATTTTAAAATATATATATATAATTATAAAAATAGTTGCAAAATAATTGTAACTCTATCATTATACTTAATTTTTATATTAAATGCATTGATTTTTTTTCCAAGCATTAAATGCATAAGTAGAGATAAGTTCGATCGATTTTTCGGCCAATAGTAAGTTAGCTACTTTAATTGTTTTTGTCCTTTCAAGACGTCCATGGGAGAATATTAATGATTGTCAATATATGAATAAGAAGATGCTTAGGCTCTTTGTTAAGATTTAAAGCCAGTAACAAAAGACTTTTTCTTTTAGATCGAGATTTATGTTCCTTTTAAAGATTTAGGGTTTCAGATATCAGGATTTTAGAACTTTGATCAAGATTCACGATGGTATGAAAAACAGCAAAAATAAAGTAATAAAAAAACAATAAAGAAAGAACACACCAAAGTTACGTGGTTCGACCCTAATGGTCTATATCCACGGCAGGAACGGCCTTAGAGATCATTCTTATTTGAAGAATCAGCAACAAAACCTCGGTGTTTTACAACAGATCGAGTGCTAGCGCTCGAGTTCAAGAGAGCCAACCCTCTCAGTCCCTTTCTTTCACTCAATCTCACAAACCCTAGCAGAGAAGTGCTCTCGATTTTTCTCTCACTCTCTGCCTCAGCAAAACACACTAAATCCCCGTAGCCCTAATCTCACATATAACATATATTTATACAGAAACAGAGATATCGACACGTGGCAATCTAACGATTCAGAATCATGCATCAGATATAATATCATCTCGACACAATGACTAAAATACCCTTCTATCCAGCGAGTTAACCCATTCTCATCTGATGATCGAATGGTTCTGAATGTATACAGGTGTCTGCACATCATTGGCTAAAAAATAAATACATTAGAAGATCAATTTAAGATGCAGTTATACACTAAGTTTGGCGCATATTCACAATTCTCCACCTTGACAAACCTTAGTTTACCAAGTTTATAAAATTCTCATCCTAAGTTGTTCTCGCAACATCCCTCTAATAAGGACCTAGATCAGACTCCATACTAATTAAATTCAGACAATGTCTGAATTTTAAAGAGGGAAGAGACTTAGTCATCATGTCTGAAGGGTTGTCTTCAGTTGGAATTTTCTTCACACTAACAACCTTAGACTCTATGACATCCCTTACAAAATGTAGCCTAATATCTATATGTTTGGACCTTTCATGGAATACTTGGTTTTTGGCTAAGTGTAAGGTGCTTTGGTTGTCACAATGGACAGTGACTGTACCATTAAAGATACTTAACTCTTTTGCAATTCCTTTTATCCATATGGCCTCTTTTATTGCCTCTGTCATGGCTATATACTCGGCTTCAGTTGTAGACAAAGCTACAACACTTTGTAAGTTTGATTTCCAACTAATTGCCCCCCCAAATGTAGTGAACACATATCCTATAAGGGACTTCCTAGTGTCTACATTTCCTGCATAGTCAGAGTCTACAAACCATTCTATCTCACATCCCTCCTTAGCACTTAACCCATAAACAACTCCTAATTTTATTAAACCTGCAAGGTATCTAAACACCCATTTAATAGCCTGCCAGTGTGGTTTTTCAGGATTTCCCATAAACCTACTGACCATACTGACAGCATAAGTGAGGTCTGGTCTGGTACAGACCATAGCATACATTAAGCTACCTACCATACTAGCATATGGTATTTTGCTCATAAGGTCAATATCAGATTCAGAAGTAGGAGATTGATTTACAGACAATTTGAAGTGCTGTCCCAGAGGTGTATTAACGGATTTAACATGATCCATACCAAATCTTTTGAGAATCTTGCAAATATAAGTATTTTGAGACAATAACGGAGTTCTATTATGTCTATCCCTTAATATTTCCATTCCCAAAATTTTTCTAGCAGGGCCTAGTTCTTTCATTTCAAATTCTGCCTTTAACATGCATTTGACTTGGTTAATTAGAGCAGAGTCCTTACAAGCAACCAACATGTCATCAACATATAACAGTAGGTATATCACAGTCAGATCAACATGCTTGTAGTAAACACAGCTATCATAACAGCTTCTGTTAAAACCATTTTCTAACATGTGAGTGTCAAATCTTCTATACCACTGCCTAGGTGATTGTTTCAGACCATAAATGGATTTTTTTAACAGACAGACTTTGTCAGAGCTTGATCCATCCACAAAACCCTCTGGGGGTTACATATAAATTACTTCTTCCAACTCACCATGAAGGAAAGCAGTTTTAACATCTAATTGTTCCAAATGCATATCTTCAAAAGCAGTATAAGCAAGCAGTAGTCTGATAGAACTGTGTTTTACAACAGGGGAAAAAATTTCATTAAAGTCAATACCCTCCCTTTGAGTAAAACCCTTTGCTACTAATCTAGCTTTATATCTAATGCCCTCAAACCCTGGTATGACATCCTTTCTTTTATAAATCCACTTTGACCCAACCAACTTAATCCCTAAGGGTCTGGCAACTAATTCCCAGGTTTTATTCTTATTAAGAGACTCCATCTCCTCATGCATAGCAAGTATCCATTTGGATGCTTCCTTGTTGTTAATAGCCTCTTTATAGGTCCTAGGTTCTTGATAAACCACTTCATCTACTACTGTGAGGGCAAAAGCAATGAGTTCTGCCTGCCCATATCTTTTAGGTGGTTTAACTATTCTCCTCTTCCTGTCCTTCACTAAGACATAGGAGTCAGCTCCACCTTGATCCAGGTCATCCAAGTTTGTACCTTCAGTTACCCTGTTTTGATCAGGATGGGTTTCAGATGAGGTATTTGGCTCCACCTCAACCTGTACATCTTCTACAGGTTTATTTTGAGCTTTAACAGGTTCTGAGTTTTGTACCCTAGCCATTTGAGATTCATTAAAGACCACATCCCTGCTAATTATGCATTTTTGTTTCCCTGGTATGTCTACCCAGAGCTTATAACCCTTCACCCCTTCAGGGTACCCAACAAAGATACATTTTAGGGCCCTGAGTTCTAGCTTATCAGTTTTGGAATGTGCATAGGCAACACATCCAAAAACTCTTAAGTAATCATAACTGGGAGGTTTTCCAGCCCATAATTCTTGGGAGGTTTTAAAGTCTATGGCAGAGGAGGGGCATTTATTTATTAAGTGGACTGCAGTAGTAGCAGCCTCTGCCCAAAAGAATTTAGATAGACCAGCATTTGATAACATGCACCTTACCCTTTCCAAAATGGTCTTATTCATCCTTTCAGCCAGACCACTTTGTTGGGGGGTTTTCTTAACAGTTTTATGTCTAAGAATCCCTTCTTTATTATAAAAATTATTAAATTCATTTGATAGAAATTCTAACCCATTATCAGTTCTCAAAATCTTCATTTTTCTCCCTGTTTGGTTTTCGACTAGGGTTTTCCATTCCTTAAAATTTTCAAAAGTGTCACTTTTATTCTTGAGAATGTAAATCCACACCATCCTAGAAAAATCATCAATGATGGAAAGAAAGTAGCTCCCTCCACCATGAGAAACTACCCTAGCAGGTCCCCACAGGTCAGAATGTACATAATCCAGGGGCTGCTTTGTCACATGGGTTGCCCTTTTAAAATTGACCCTCTTTGTTTTCCCATAAACACAGTCTTCACAAAAAGGAAGTTTGTCCAGGTTTGAGTCAGGTAACAGACCCTGTCTGTGAAGTTCTAAAAGTCCCTTTTGGCTAACATGCCCCAATCTTCTGTGCCAGAGCACAGATTTGTCTTCCATCCCATTCAGGACAGAGGACATTTCCCCAACAATGGTCTCCCCAATTAGGGTATAGAGACCATTTTTTATCCTCCCTTTCATTATCACAAGTGATCCCTCCATGACCTTAAGATTTCCTACCTGAGACTTAAAGGTGTACCCAGCACTGTCTAGCATACCCAAGGACACTAAATTCCTCTTTAGTTCAGGTATGTACCTTACTTCCTTTAGAACTCTCACCATACCATCATGCACTTTGAGTCTTATAGACCCAATTCCCATGATCTTACAGGATTTATTATTTCCTAGGATCACATGGCCTCCTTGTAATTCAGAGAATGTTTCAAACCATTCCCTAATGGGACACATGTGGAATGAGCATCCTGAATCCAGGATCCATTCCTTTCCTGAGTTCACCTCAGCCACATTGAGGACTTCAGCACTCTCATAGCCCTCTAGAACTACTGATGCATCTCCATCCTCCTTGGTTTTGTTTCCAGGATTGGTCTTTTTGTCAAGGCAATCCCTTTTGCAATGTCCTTCCTTGTGACACAAGAAACATTTCAGTTGTTTTCCCTTAGATTTAGACCTATTCCTCTTATTCTCAGGTTTACCCTTCTTGCCTCTCTTCTCTGTCCTACCCCTCACATTGAGGCCCTCACCATGTTCCTGTTTTGTATCAGTGCTGTTCTGAAGCTCTCTGGCATGAAGTACAGCTTGTACCTCATCAAGGGTTAGGGTGTCTCTACCATACATCATGGTCTCTTTTAAGTTCTGGTAAGTTAAGTCCAGAGAACTCAACAAGAAAATGGCTTGGTCCTCATCCTCTACTTTTATATCTACATTAGCCAAATCTAATATAATCTTGTTAAAGTTATCTAAGTGTTCACTAATAGACTGTCCAGGGGTCATCTTAAAAGTGTAAAGTTTTGTTTTCTTGTACAATCTGTTAGCTAAGGATTTGATCATATATAAATTTTAGAGCTTTAACCAAATTCCAGCGGCTGTGTCCTCATTTGCCACCTCTCTCAAGACTTTGTCCCCGAGAGAGAGTATGAGGGCACTGTGAGCCTTTTGGAGGATGTCTTTTGCGACATCCTCCTTACTAGATTCAGAGGTTGAGGCCCCTTTCTTTTTCTCTCCGCTGAGGGCCCCCTGCAAGCCTTGTTGGACTAGCAGTGCCCTCATCTTTATCCTCCAGAGTCCAAAATCATTATCCCCTGTGAATCTTTCCACATCAAATCTCGTGGTTTCCATCTAACCTAAGGCTCTTGATACCAGTTGTTAAGATTTAAAGCCAGTAACAAAAGACTTTTTCCTTTAAACCGAGATTTATGTTCCTTTTAAAGATTTAGGGTTTCAGATATCAGGATTTTAGAACTTTGATCAAGATTCACGATGGTATGAAAAACAACAAAAATAAAGTAATAAAAGAACAATAAAGAAAGAACACACTAGAGTTACGTGGTTCGACTCTAATGGTCTACATCCACGGCGGGAACTGCCTCAGAGATCATTCTTATTTGAAGAATCAGCAACAAAGCCTCAGTGTTTTACAACAGATTGAGTGCTAGCTCTCGAGTTCAAGAGAGCCAACCCTCTCAGTCCCTCTCTTTCACTCAATCTCACAAACCCTAGCAGAGAAGTGCTCTCGGTTTTTCTCTCACTCTCTGCCTCAGCAAAACACACTAAATCTCCGTAGCCCTAATCTCACATATAACATATATTTATACAGAAACAGAGATATCGACACATGGCAATCTAACAATCCAGAATCATGCATCAGATATAATATCTTCTCGGCACAATGACTAAAATACCCTTCTGTCCAGCGAGTTAACCCATTCTCATCTGATGATCGAATGGTTCTGAATGTATACAGGTGTCTGCACATCATTGGCTGAAAAATAGATACATTAGAAGATCAATTTAAGATGCAGTTATACACTAAGTTTGGCACATATTCACACTCTTGAACTGGACGCATGACACATGCTTTGATTTTTTTTGATTTTTTGAAATTTCTTAAGATTCTAATGTTCCCAGACAAGGATGTTTTATATTTTTTTAGACTTTTTAATATTCTGATGTTCTCAGACCCCAATGTCGAATGCAGATGGCACACAATCATTTTAATAAACGTACGTGAATTTAAGAGGAATATAAATGGTTTGTCAACCATTATTCTTAACAAATGTGATGATGCCTACAAGTATTTTTTCTTGACATTTCTTCGTCAACGTTGTGGATATGTGAATGGGAAGAGGCACCAGCCTCTAGAAGATTTATTTTTATTTTTCATAAATTCTCTTTCACCCAATGAGATAAAAGGTGAATGGAATTAGTGTATTTTCATAATTCGAACGAAAAACATAACAGATTTATCGAAACTTAATAGAAAAACAACAAAAATCGTTTAATCAATAATTTTACATTAGATAACTACTATATATATAAATATAATATGTAGTGTACTAACCATCATGAATGATATTCTCCTATGCATCCTTATTCATAGCTTTGTTTATATATATATATATATAAGTTGTTATCATGATATTATTTCTAGAAAAAGAAAAACAGTACATATTGCATATTAATTCCTATGGTCAAATCTTAATCTATAAGATTTTTCAATCTCTTTTCAGAGAAAAATCTGAAAGATATTACATGCACACCTATGCTTAAGATCCTCGCAAAATGCTTTCAAATCTTTGCAAATTTTGTTGTGCTGGATATTGGTCACATTATATACGATGCCGGTGCTCAGACTGTTAATCAAGGATGCCATTGCATTGTAGTCGCCTAACCAATTAAATGATATCCTTTTGAACAAGCAAATTTACATTTTTGTGAGTGTCGATAAGGTGATCCAGGAGGACAATATAATATGTCACATATGCCTCATTTAGATAGTAAAATTGCTCCAGCGTCATGAGGTTTCGATATAGAGATTCTGTAGTGTTTTCTAACTTGAGGTAAGGAAGTTTCAACACTCAATATTTGAATTTCAAGTCAAATAAGCATTTGGATGAACCCACCTTAAACTCCACTCTTGCCTTGTGCAGTTTGCTTGCTTGCAGAGTACAAATTGTCAATTGATTTTTCATTTCTTTGTGGGATCCTTTGCAATGGAGGCAGCCAGAAGGTTCTATGCAAATCAGCCAAGTGTTTTATTTTGGTCAGATCAACATGATCATTCGGAGATATTTTCTGATTGTTCTTAACCCAAAAACAATTAAATGTGAGCTGAAGGAAAGAAATAGTAGGTAAGTTTGAGTTGGGGTGAGACTCAAATGCAAGATTGAATAATTTGTCAATCACAAAGAAAGGGAGTTGATTTTCAAATAATATCAGGTTAGATCATATATAGGTCTACAACCATGTGTTTACTAAGTTACGATAGTTATGACTTTGATCATAATACCAAAATCTCAAGAAAAACTCGATGATGAAGCTCGCATCCACCAAGATTATTTTTGCCAAATCATCACTGCAATCATCATGTTTAATAGTCTCTGCATAAAGACATACACTTTCTTCCCAATCCTTTATACTGTTGACTAAAATATCCACATTTAACTCAGTCCGTTGGATGAATCTTTTCAAGAATTGCACTTTGAATTTTTCCATGGTTTCAAATTTTTCTTTGCCATGATGAAAAGGCCCTATTGATATAACATCGGGAGTGAAATCTTGTTCGTTCAATCTACGAAGGTGATTTGGAATCCTAAAGATGCAACAGTCTCCTAACAAGGGAGGTTTTGACCTTTCTAACATGTCTTTGATCTCATTAACCCAAAGTTTTAATTCCGTTTCAGTGATCGTTCTGGTTAAGACACTAGAACAAAATATTTTGGTTCCGTTCCGTTCTGGTGTGCCGTTTCAGGATTAACATTATATGAATAAATTATATATATAATGATTATATTCTAAAATAAACATATATATGAATTTTAAAAGCAAACATGTTCGATAAATTTAATAATATTTTTCAATAATCAAAACAAGTCTTAAATACACATTTATACAATATTTCTTCAAAACTTAACAGCTGATCTCAATTCTCATGTACCCCTTTCCACTTATTACTTCATGTTTAATATATTTAGTGATTATCAGAGTCCCAAAACATATTCATGGAGAAATCATTAGTGACCATATCTTAATTCTCTGGTCAATCTAATAATCACATGGCAAATCTATTATCGGCATAATAATTGTGACAACAAAGCTTATATATATTTATAAGCTTCTTTTTTTAACAAGAATTTTAATCTCAAAAATCAAAATGCAAAGAAAAATGTTGTAGATATACTCTACATCTAACGAACAAACAAAGATTAATAAGTAATAATTAATATTGTAAATTGTAAAATAAAGACACACACAATGGATTTGTGGGTCGTGGGTGTGGCTCGCCGCTTGGCAATGGAGAAGGCGCCGGAGTTGATTTCATGAATAGAGATTACATATTAGATTTAGGGCTATGCGAAATTAGGGCTTGCTGCTTGATGATTGATGAACTCGGGAGATGTGGCTACTAGCGACTGGACTCAAGACGCTTACTAATGCTGCTTGATGATTGATGAACTTGGGAGAATCAGAAGCTTGCTAATGTTGCAGTGCTGCTTGACTTTTTTTTTTTTAATGAGCTGTTTGATTTTGAAATAAGGGAGAAACGGATTTGGGGGTCAGGAGATTCGGCCATTTGGGATATATGAGATATCAAATTAGGGTTCAAAACTGTAGACTAGTATAATTACGATTTGGTCTGGTTCATATTTGAGTATTTACAAAAACACAAAGGAGCTAATTCCGGCTAGAATTACAATTCTGACTGGAACACGGAATTCCGGCCGGAACTCTAAATTCTGGTCGGAACAATCGGAATTTGGTCCGGTGCGAAATGTCATAATTTGTCGTTTTGGTTATTGTTCCGGAATGGCAAATTCCGACCATTCCAGCCGGAATGGCACGAAATTTAAAACTTTGCATTAACCAACTCTGTATTTTGAGTTGTTGTATTTGCTAATGTAGACATCTATCTATATATGTTGTCTTCCTTGAATTTCTTGATGATCAAAAACAAAAGAACCACTATTGAGCATTATAAGGTACACATACGGGGAGATGCTGCCATCATGCATGATACAGTACGAGTATCTAATTTCTTTTATGTGACTATATATATATGTATTATATTATCAACTAATAATTGAAAAAAAATTGTTTAGGTTTTTCAACATTTGGGTATATGTTCATTATAGTTTTGATTAATCATATTTTCTATTTTAATGTGGATTACAGAGATATGTAATAGCACGCGGTTGTCACATCTGAAACTTGACAAAAATTGAAGTCTTAATCACCTAAAAAATGAATGGAGGTATATCCTATTCATATAGGAGGTGATCATTCTTTTCCTAAAATTTATGAAAATCACACGACATGAGTCTTAGGAACCAATTCCAATAAATTTCAGCACACCTTGGTGATAAAAATGGAGTCAACTTATGTATGACGAAGATAATGCACAAAATTCTTAAAAACATAAATCAACCTTATTATAAACTAATTTACTACTTCGATCAACTTAAACCAATTAGAAGAAACTGAAGTCTGAGATTGTGATGCAGGCTAAAATCAATATATAGATTGATGAGTAATACATCTCTAAAAAGCGAAAACAACATATGTGGTAAATAACCGCAAATTTAAGGAATTGAGAGTTGTAAGACTTTGATTTTTGTCAATTTTCAAATTTGACAATTGCGTACTACTGCACATCTTTGTAATCCATGGCCTCTATCCCACTTTATCCCCAATATAAAACAAAAAATATGATCAGTCAAAACTATAATGAACATATACCCAAATGTTGATAAACCTAAACATTTTTTTTAACTATTAGTTGATAATATAATTCATATATATATAGTCACATAAAAGAATTTAAGTACTCGTACTGTATCATGCATGATGGGAGCATCCCCAGTATGTGTACCTTATAATGCTCGATAGTGGCTCTTTTGTTTGTGATCATCAGGAAATTCAAGGAAGGCAGTATATATAGATAGACAAAAATAATCTTGATGGATGCAAGTTTCATTATCGAGTTTTTTTGAGGTTTTGGTATTGTGATCAAAGTCATGACTACCGTAACTTGCTAAACACGTGGTTGTGGACCTATGTATGGTTTGACCTGATATTACTTGAAAATTAACTTCCTTTTTTTGTGATTGATAAATTATTCGATCTTGCATCTGAGTCTCACACAAACTCAAACTTACCTACTATTTCATTCCTTCAGCTCACCTTTCACTACCTTTTGGGTTGAGAACAATCAGAAAATGTCTCTCAATGATCATGTTGATTTGACCAAAATAAGACACTTGGTTGATTTGCGTAGAACTTTCTGGTTGCCTCCATTGCAAAGAATCCCACGAAGAAGTGAAAAATTAATTGACAATCTGTACTTTGCAAGCAAACTACAAGAGTGGAGTTTAAGGTGGGTTCATCCAAATGCTTATTATTTGACTTGAAATTCAAAAATGGAGTGTCGGAACTTCCTTGCCTCAAGTTAGAAAACACCACAGAATCTCTTTATCAGAACCTTATGGTGTTGGAGCAATCTTACTATCTAAATGAGGCATATGTGATAGATCATATTGTCCTCCTGGATCACCTTATCGATTCTCTCAAAGATGTGGATTTGCTTATTCAAAAGGGTATCATTGTTAATTGGTTAGGCGACAGCAATGCGAATGACATCCTTGATTAACAGTCTAAGCATCAGCATCATATATAATGTGACCAACATCCAGTACGATAAACTTTGTAAAGATTTGAAAGCATTTTTGTTAGGACCCTAGGCATAGGTGTTCATGTAATATCTTTAGGATTTTTCTTAGAAAGGAAATTGGAAAATCTTGCAGATTAAGATTTGGCCGTAGGAATTAATATGTATTGTTTATCGTTTTCTAGAAAAAATATCATGATAACAACTTATATATGTAAACAAGGTTATGAATAAGGATGCATGAGAGAATAATATTCATGATGGTCAGTACACTACACATTATAATTATATATATATATATATATTTATATATATATAAAGTGGTTATCTAACGAAAAATTATTGATTTAACGGTTTTTGTTGTTTTTCTGTTAAGTTTCGATAAATCTATTATGTTTTTCGTTCGAATTATGAAAATACACTGATTCTCTTCACCTTTTATTTCATTGGGTGAAAGAGAACTTATGAAAAAGAAAAATAAATCTTCTAGAGATAGGTGTCTTTTCCTATTCACATATCCTCAACATTAATTAAGAAATATCAAGAAAAAGTACTTGCAAGCATAATCACATTTATTAGAAATAATGATTGGCAGACCATCTATGTTTCTCTTAAATTCACGTACGTTTATTAGAATGATGGCGTGCCATCTGCAATCGAAATTGGGGTCTGAGAACATCAGAATATTAAAAAAGAATAAAACATCCTGCTCTGGGAACACTAGAATCTTAGAAAATCTCAAAAAAAAAAAAAACATCAAAGCATGTGTCATGCGTCCAGTTCAAGAAACTAAGCCTCTTCTTATTCACATACCGCCAATCATTAATATTCTCCCATGGACACCCTGCAAGGACAAAAATAATTAAAGTAGCCAACTTACGAGAAACCAATTGAACTTATCTCTACTTATGCATTTAATGCTTGAAAAAAAAACCATTTCATTTAATGTAAAAATTAAGTATAATGATAGAGTTACAATTATTTTACAACTATTTTATAATTTTTAATTTTATTTAGTCATTAAGAATGTGAATATTAATAAAATTATAATTTTTTAATAATTAAGAATGTTAAAAAAATATTTAAAAGAAAATGATAAAAAAAATTGTTATACTAATGAATTATAAAAATAAATGTAAAATATGTCGTACGTCTATAATCACTCAAAAATTAATTAAGTTAACACTCAACCCAATAGGCGTTTATTGGAATTTTCAATAATGAGTCTTGATTCGAAACTTTTACCGTCGCAATGCAGCCAACTTTTTATTGGAAAACCAATCTAATTTATTTCTATCTATGCATATCAATGCACTTAATATAAAAATTAATTGATTTAACACCCTACCCCCAATGGGCAATTTTTTTTTTATTGCCTTAAGTATTATTTAAACAAGATAAAATGGTAAAATCTAGAATTTTATTTTGAGGGCATGCAGGAAATTCTATATTTATTCTCATTACTCATTCACATTCTCAACAGTATGATAATTTATAAAGTCCTTGCAAATAATACATCTTTTTTCCTTCATTCGTGTGTGAGAAGAGGAAGGAATGAAGTTTTTTAGGTGAAGAGGGGCTTTGAGGCAACTTGTGTTTCTTCAAGCACGAGAGACCAAACCATGCATATATATAATAGGAGAAAGGAAAATTTTAAGATTAATTGTATAACCGATAATGAAATAGATAAATCCTTTAAATAAGTTGTTGCCGTGAGTGTAGAGATTGTGAAAATGGAACGTGCAAGCCGTGGGAAGTCTAAGAGAGACGTGGACATGCAGGGTTTAAAACTATAGAATATAAATCCATTAGCTAGAGGAGAGATCTAATTAAAACAAACTCTATTTTAAAACATATTTCAAAATAATAATAATAACATAATCCCACACAGGGACGGACCTACCTTATGCCTTAGGGGGCTATCGGCCCCCCCAACATTTTTTGAAAACTTAAAATAGTATATAATTTAGTCAAAATTTTCTCCTACTTATTAAAGTTTTACTAAGCTTAGTCCCCAAAAAATTGAAACTAGCCCATTTTATATGAACTTCTTTTTACCCATTTGTCATTACTATTGAGTTTTGAAGCCATTATAGTCTATAGATTAAAAATCCATCAGTTCATAATATATGCAGTAGTCAGTACAGTTTTGTGATCTCTTGTTGTCATACATATAGTCATGTGCACCTTCAATCCTTCATTATTTTAAGAACACTAATATTGAAAAATTAAAAAAAAAAAGATTTTAACAGCTCCTAAAACTACTACGTTAAAAACTTAAAAGACATACATGGCTTGGTTACGTCTAGTCTTCCGGAGCTTGGTCTTTGAGAGTCTGGGAGCTTGCGATCGCCATCAGCCCATCTCTCCTTTTTGTTTTTAATTGGAAACAGCCAACAAGTTCTCTTTTTTTTTTTCTCTGAAGAATTTTGTTTGCTAGTAATCTTGGTTCTGGATGTTGAAGGATTTATATGGAATTGGTCCACTAAAAATCTAAAATATTTGAATCTCTCCTAGATTTTAGAAATCTATCAAAATAGTCTAATAGACTTGACGACTTTGTTAGATTTTTTTCTTATCTGTTAAAGTAGTGGATTTTCTTTAGCCTAAAAAAATAAAAGAAGGATTTTGTTTAAATTTATATGTTGTCACGCTGATTTAGACTTTTTATATATTATATAAACTATGAAAATGTATATTATATGTTGATTTAGAATTTTAGTGCATGACTTATTGGCTTGGATCGTTAATTGACAAACTACATAAAAAAATTAATATTTTATATCATTATTTATTAGGTATTTTTCAAGTTTAGTCTTAATTTATATATATATATATATTTAAATATAGAAAAAAATATGCAAACCCAGAACAATTAAATTTAAAAAAAAAGATGTGGATAAGTCGTAGAGTAATATACATTTATAAGAATTTATAGATGGGTGATGCTCGGGTGCGGTCGGGCTGCGCCCCAGCGTTTTGCAGCCCACCCCCTAAACCCCTATAATTGTTATAAAAATATTAAAAATACAATAAAAAATTCAAAAAAATAAATAAAATTTAAAAAACACAATAAAATAATAAAATGAAAAAAATATAATAAAAAATATAATAAAAAAATAAAATGAAGACGAATTTTTAAAGAGTTTCGGCCTCAATCCAACCTCTGCCATCCCTCGCGGTGGTGGGTGACACCGCCCATCCCATCGGGACCAGAGGGAGTCGGCGACCTCACTCCTGCGACAGCGAGCCCCGACAACCTCCAGTGTGCCCCTGATGGCCTTAAACCCGAAAATAGGTCATACGGAGCCGACGACCTCACCCCTATGACGACGAGCCTCGATGACCTCCGGTGTGCTCTCGGCAGCCTTAAACTAAAAAATGAGTCTGTATCCCTTCGGTCCCGATAGAATGGGCGGTGTCGCCCATCGCCGCTGGGGATTGCTGGGGCTGCAATGGGAGGTTCGATCAGACCGAACCCCAGGATATTCCTTTATAGATATGTATTTTTTGTATACAATTTTATGACGTATAACTATTATTTTTATATATAGTTACGTGAAAAAAAAACAATGTATTATTTATCACACGTACTACACATTTTGTCTATCTCTCCCTAAATATTAAATCTTAGTTTTGTCCTTGATCCTACATCATCTATAAAAAATATAATAATAATATCTATAATAAAATTCACATTTTAAATATGATTTTATTAATGCCATAATATTTGATAAAAAACAAATTATTATTGATAATAAGAAAAATTATATAATAATATAATAAATAGAAAGATCAAATTATTCGTATCTAAATCCTAAATATTTGAGTTGGAATGTTATAATAACTCACTAACTCAAACCTGAGCATCATTCTTTATATTTGAAAGGTTTCTATTCATTTATTAAAATATTTTTTTATTGCTTTTTAACATGTTTGTTGGATGAATAAATTATAATGTGTTTATTGGTTTTATAAATTGTAGATTATATTATTATTTTGAAAAATCTAATGATGAATCCAATGTAAAGTTATGAATATAAAAGTGTTAATTTTTTTATCAAATTTATACTTTTTATTAAAATTTAATTTTTTTTTCTTTTTATATAATCAATTTCAATGCTCTAAAAATATCATGCTTGCGCGCCCATTTTTCTGTTTCTTCACTACCATAAAATTACGGGAGACCACCCAAATCCAATTGCAGTCATCATCTTTAATTAGTAGAGAATAAACTGATACGAACTTATAAGGTGTAATTTGATGGAGCATTTAAAAAAAGGGCTATGCTAGGAAGTTCGCTCTAGAGTCTCATTCTTTTGCCCACTTAGTATATATATTTTTCTTATATTTATTTATTTATTTTTATATATTTTTTTAAATATTCTTAAATATTAAAAAAAAAAAGAAAAAAATTCATAATATTATTAAAAAAAAATTTCTTAATCATTAAGTAACTAAAAAAACAAAATAAAAAATTTGGGAGTGGGGCACCAAATTGAGATCATCGGACTCCTTATTATTTTCCTTTTTAAAAAAAAAAAAAAAAAAGAGAGAGAGGAAGAATAAAGAGAAAGGTGGAAGAGTAGAAAAATTCTAGATACAGTCCCAGTCGGGGGTTTGTAAGGGCACGAAAGTGAAACGCTTCGTTTAACTACAAATTTGTGACCTGTCGTTAACTTGGCTTTAAGCTCATTTTTCGGAGCCCTCTCATAATCTCATTGTTTTCTACATACGAAACTCCTTGAAGAAGACGACGACGGCGAAGTATGAAGAAGTATATCCAGTATCAGATTCCGAACTCCTCGTCGTCCATTGCAATATTAAAATCTTCACCAAGCAAAATGCCAAGTCTTGTAGAAAGTTAACAAATTAGTGGATTTGATTTGACCCAGATGAAGTTTTGAGCCCAAGATTCAAACAGAAAATTGGTTCTTCCTTCCATTACCGCCACACAAAACAAAACTCGCTTGATGTCATCCCAGTTTTGCCACCATTCAAAAAAACACCCAGAAGAAAAGAAAAATAGAAAACACATATGGCAGAGCTAGGCTTCTCATCTGCCAGGAGCCAAGCGAAAACAACAACAAAACGCGAAACTTGCCCTTATTTTCTTTCCAGACCCTACACAGATTCAAGATGATTTTTTCAATGGGTATATTATGATAGTCTTGATGGGAAAATTATCTATGGAAAATATTAGAAATTGGAATGTTTCTTTTGCTGATGAGCAATGAAGCTTTTCTAGTCGAAGACTATTTTGGAAAGAAATTCAACTAGATGCATCTTTGAATTGGTCTGTCGCGGTGCGTCAAAGGAGAAAGACAATAGCATATTTGGGATTAGGTTTTGAGGTTTGAAAAGTGCTTTAAAGTATTTTTTTTTTAAAAAATAACATATTTTAGATAATTTTATTAAATCGCTTTAATCAATTGAAAAAGTAAAAAATTAAATTTTTTAATAAATATAAAATTAAAATTTTTATCAAAAAACTCTTGTAACTAATTATATATTTTAAAAAAAAATCGTAATTAAATTTAAAAATGCTTTAGACATATAGATTTCAAACAGTAAATGACTTTTTAATAGTAAAACTTATTACATTAAGTTTTAAGTTATAAAGTTTAAGCTAAAAATAATATTTCTCATCGTAATATCAAATATGCATTAAATTTAAAATTTTTTTGGCGAGGAATAGTTTTGATATTTGACTAAAATGATAAAGGAAAATGACATAAACACCCATTTCGTGCGCGCGCAAGCCCCCCAACGGGACTGTATCTAGCACGTAACGGAAGAGTATCACCATCACGTGCCACTGAGACAATTCCTGCTGTAAGTGCCAACACAAAATTTGTCATTCCTAGCACGTATCAGTAATTAGACTATTTTTTACGCTGGAAGACGTTTTCGGTCCATACAAACAGAGCCCAGTCCCCAAAACATTGATCGGCCCTCGTTTAATTTGATCTCCTAATCCAACGCTCTAAATCCATCTTACACTAAAATTTGAACAAACCCTAGCCGTCCAATTCACCGCTAAGGGTTTCTATTTTCCTTCTCCTTACTGCACTGACTCTCGCGCGCGCTCTCTCTCTCTCTCTCTCCCTCCCTGCACATCAGAAACCGCATTTCGGACCAAAAAAGGGTTTTCCGATTCATTCATATCGTGCCGAGCCGTGTTCATCCTCGTTTTAAAGGTTCGATTTAGTTATTACATTCGCTTTCCTTTCCTTCCACCCTTTTAACTATTAAGTGTTACTGTGTGATAAAGATCGTCCTCGAGCTCCTGTCCGTCTCGTTGATTGAAACGTCTCTCTCCCTCTCTTTCCCTCCCTCAAATTTGCAAATAAAGTTTTATTTTGTGATCTCTTTGACCGCTAATCAAAGATAGCTCGGAATTTCTCTATATGTTGGGGTTGCGGTATTTGGGCTTACTTCTCCGTAGTCGTTACGCAGCTTTAAAAATTTGGCCGAAGTTCCGCCTGTCTCATGATATATAAAATTTGGTGGATTTTTAAAATAGTTTGTAAAAATTTGGAAAATTTTAAATAATATCTAAAAATAGTTAATTATTATATCTGATACATTTCCTTGGTGCGAGAGTTTGGAGAATTTTAGAAATATAAACGCATATAATTAACCCTTTCTGTGGGTTTTATTAGGTTGTCATTTTATGGGTTTTATTCAAATTAAGTCCCGTTTGTATTCGAAGATGAGCTCAACTCATCTTAATTCATCTTCATTTCATTATTATATTTTTATAATTTTTTATATAAAATACAAATTCTTATATACTTTTTTTCTAATCCTAATACACATTTTTCAAATCTCAACACACATTTTTCAAATCTCAAAATAATAATAATATTAAAAAATAAACTAAACTCATCTCAACTCATCTCGTCTCTAAATCCAGCGGGGTCTAAGAAGATTTCCTTTTGTGCGTACTGTTTTGACAGGTGCGCTGATGTAAGCAATGAGCATCGTGCGCTAGTCTTTAGATACATTATTATACGCGCTTTTTATTTTACTCAATCCATATTTTTATTTGATAACGTCATAATTTTTTAAAGTGAATTTTACCGCCTATAAGTCTTCAATGAGCATCGTGCGTTAGTCTTTTGGGCGATTCCTCCGGTTTGAAGTCTATCGAAAATCTTGGTAGGATTTCCTTTATTTGAAAGAGGGTTCTGTTGGGAAACAAAGCTGTACTGTACTTCCTTGAAGACTTGGCGGCTTGCTTTCTTCTAACTAACCTTTTTTTTTCCTTTCTTGTTGTTTAATTGTAGGGGAATTCGAATTTTGAAGATAGACAATGGCTGGTGAAAAGAGTATCGAGAAATGTATCCTGTAGTCTTCTGTTTGACAAACTTAGCTTCTATTTCCAAGTTGTATCTTTTCAGTCTCTGTATATACTTGCTACTAACTCAATAATAAGATCTGGGCTGTTTGTACTGCAATAGAATTGGCTTTATCCACCAAATCTGTTATTGGTATTGGAAGATTGAACCTTTGGACGTGTAAATTTGAAAATTGCATCAAACTTTGTGATCTTGATGGAAAAGGTTAATCCCTCTCTTACTAACAGTTGGTTTTCCAAGTCATTATTCAAGAGGTAGTGTGGATTTGCGTTTATTTTTCAGATGTTAGACTAGCCACATACCGTGGATTTTATTTTTTGGATTGATGGTGTGGGTTTAATTTTCTGAGTTTACCTCATGGCCACAGCCTGAATTGATCATGTTGCCGGTTGCGACATTCAATTTCATTTTTGTGGACTCATGGAAAAAAATCCTTGTTTGGGGGGTAAGTCAAAAAATTCATTTAGGCTTTGACGATTTACTTAACTACATATTCCAGCTGATCCTGGGGCTGCAGGAGGGTTGAAGTTGGAATCTGTTATAGAATTGCGTGAGCAAGAAGTGGTATGTCATATTTAGCTATTCGAAATTTTCCTCCTATTTTGTTTCTGTTTCAAATTATGTTCGTTTGCTTTTTTCTCAACTTAGAGCTTGGCTAAAATTTGAAAATCATTGAGGTTCAAAACATTTTGTAATCTTTTTTGAAGTTTGTAATTGCTACTTGTATTGGTTAATTTATCCTTTTTCGAACTTATTAGTTTTATAATGCAATGAGATTATTTTTTCTCCATATGATTAGACACTGCTCGGTACAATATTCTTCCTTTTATAGACCTTGTGAATTCTTATCCTACTTGTTTTAAATTAGGTGCTCCCCTTTATATACTGTGTATTTTGGTTGTGCCCCTATGACTCCTTGATATAATTTGGCATATTTACTTGTTAAAAGAAATGAGATTATGCTGTGTAAGTACATGTATTTCTTGCAGATTTCTGGAAATGACGGGGTACCATCTAAGTCAACCTCCTCTATACCATCTTCAGCAGATGCTACCTCTAGCACCAAAGGTGAGACTGATCGCGAGTCAGTTGGAGAGCAGGGTGTTTTCCATCCACCTACTAGTTGTTACAATTATTATTACCCAGGTTAGATGTCAAAATGGTTCTTCGTCCACAACATTAATCTCTAGAACTCGTGAAGTTTTTTGGAAAATTATATGTAATTGGGCATAAAAAAGCTGCACAGAACACTTGGACTGGTATTTTCTGTGTTATGTAATTGGTCTTATAAACCACAAAGCTGCATAGAACACTTGGACTGGTATTTTCTGTGTTATGTAATTGGTCTTATAAACCAAATCGTGTGCTGCCCAGTGATGTAAAAGATCTATAATTGTAATAATATTGTCTATCAAGATAAACTCAAAAAAAAAAGTTCTCTATCAGGATTGGCAAAAAAATTAATAAGTAATTTGTTTGCTTGCTCAGATATTTATATGCAGAATATATTCTAAAATAATTTTTTCTCTCGTTTTTTACTAAGATATTTTCTTTTCAATGTAATTATCAAAAGAATATTGATATCTGTAATTACCTATGAAAAAAGAACATTGATATCTAGAATTAGTTCTTTTGAAATATAGTAGAGCCTCTGAAGTATTGGAGCTGAGGCTGTATAATTTTCCTGTGTACCTGGGCTAGGCCTATTTCATTCTCCTTAATAATACTTACTTCTTACTTATAAAAAAAAAAATAGTACGGAGCTGAGGCAGCTATGGAATGATTGGGACTTAAGAGGTCAGTTTGGTTATGATGGGATAAGGATTCTGCCTACTACCATCTCTGGGTTTTGTTGAACGGTGGATCCTGGGATAGCAGTTATTTTGTGTATATGGCCCTGCTTTCAGTATGGCAGATTAGATGTATTGTTGGACATGCATTGCCTCATAAGGGTCTGTTTGTGGTCAGATAGCAGGTTGAATAAGGTTGACTCTAAATAATGCCTCAAAGGGTTTTACTCAACTTGTAATGAAAACAGCTATTGATGCTTTCGTTTCAACTTTCTAGCATGTAGCTGGGTCTCTTTTGTATGCTTCCTGTGTACATAGGCTGTGCCTAGTCCTTTGATAAATAAAATCTTTTCTATAAAAAAAAAAACAGCTATTGACAGATTATATATATATATGAAAGACAGCTTATCATTAATGTCTGATATCTTATTTAAAAAAAAATAATGTGTGACATCATTACTTACTAAAAAAAAAAGTACAGCCAGATGCTATTTTGCTTTTGACAAGATTTTGATACCTGAACTATCATCAATAATAGAAAGGAGGGAGGGTAACTTGTAGGTATGGGCTAGATTTTGAATTTGATAGTGGTATCAATCATGCTTATGCAGTGGCAATCGTGTTGTCCAGCTGCCAGCTGGTGTCAACGGTACTAGAACTTAACAGGCTCTGGTTGCATTAGGGTGAAGGATGACCTGTTTGAATTTTCAGTTATATTGAAAGTTCTCCTCTTTTACTTAATTTTCTTTTTTATTGGTAATCAAAGTATTTTATTCAATAAAAGTAGGCAAATCCCAAGTATACGGGAAGTATACATGTGAAGTACCTAATTGGAGTTTACAACTAATCATAAAAAGTTATGAACGTTAAGTCCATTACAAACTATAGCTCCCGCCCATGAGAACAATGTTTTGAAGAAAAAAAAGCTTTCAACCCCTCCATTGTCTTCTCATAGTTTTCGAAGCTTCTATCATTTGGTTCTTGCCAAATGCACCAACACATGCAGAAAGGGCCATTTTTCAGATTGCTGCGACTTGTGAATAGTGAACTTGCCTTTCTTAGAAGGACTCCAAAGCATTCTATCCATTGTGTCCTCCATCATACGTACAGAACAAAGGGCCGCATAAAACTCAGTAAGCATCTCCAACTCCCGATCTTGGGCTACCAGAATGAAATCAATATTCCATTGAGGGAAGTCACTAGAAAATACCAAGAGCTTGGATATTGCTGCCTCCTTCCCTCATGCAAGCTCAAAAATGGTAGGAAATGTATCTTTGAGGCTTCGTGCACCAAGCCAATTATCATACAAAAATCTAAGCTGAGAGCCATTACCCGTTATGAAATGTGTATGTCTCTTGAATATCTCCCAATGTTTTCTAATGTACTTCCACAAACCCACCCCATATGGTCCACGTACCTCATTCGAACACAAACCACCCCTAGTCTCTCCAACCTGTACCTCTATAATAGTCTTCCACAATGCCACCTTTCATGTTGATACTGCCACAACCATTTGCTTAAAAGAGTTTGGTTGAACTTCATGAAGTTTCGAATTCCAAGCCACCCTCTGAGAATGGAGTACAAATCATTGACCAATTAACCAAATGGAACTTGAATTCATCTCCAAACCACTCCACAAAAAGTCACGTTGTAGTTTATCAAGACGACTAGCAACCTTTGCTGGTAATGGAAACAAGGACAATAAGTAGGTGGGTAAGTTGGATAGAGTGCTTTTGATTGGGGTAAGCCTACCACCTTTAGACAAATACAATCTCTTCCAAGATGCTAGTTTGTGTTGCATCTTCTCAATGACTATGTTCCAAAATGCTCTGATTTAAAGGAAGCACCCAAGGGTAGTCCAAGGTACTTCATGGGAAGAGAAGATACCCTACACCCCAAGAGAGAGGCTAGAGTCGCCACATTAAGAACAATCCCCACAGGTACCATTTCAGACTTCAGGAGGTTAACTCTCAAACTTGAGACCGCTTCAAAATAGAGAAGTAGAGACCTCAAAGCTTGAATCTGCCCAGTATTAGGTTTATAGAATATAAGAGTATCATATGAAACAACAAGTGAGAGATATGGATAGATCCATAATTATCTCTTTTACTTAATTAACACCCCCTCCTGTCCCCCACTTCCCCCGTGAAAGAAAAAGAGCAGAAGTATAATCTGAATGTTTTAGAAAAACGCTGGACCAGCCTCAGCACCCTTGCATTATTACCATATCTACCATATCTAGCTATATACGTTGCCCAAATATAACATCTGAGACAGCTCATTACTGATATATGGACAGAAAGGGTTTTATCCTATTTGTTCAGAATTCTCTAGCAAATGTGGAAAAATTTCTGGGAAGTTTGAATTTGTTTGTTCAATTTGCAGATGATGTTGAAACTGTTAGTATTAAATATTATGATTCTGAATTATCAGCTCTTTTATTCATTTTTATAAGGGGAATATGAATATTTTGTGTGTTCTGTAATTTTGCAGGATGTAATGGATCCTTTACTCAGTCGGATGATAATTATAATCTTAAAGGAGATGGTTCTCAGACAGTATGTTCTGTTACACATATTTTGTGATTTATATACTGCGAACATGGCATTAATAATTGAAATTAGTGGCCGTTTCCTTCATTGGATTTTACTCCAGGGTATTCAAGACAATGGTTCAGTGGTCTATTATCTGCCGAGCTATAACCAATTTGCTTCTGGATCTCTAGTGGGTGCTGGTGGCCAGTGTGCTGGTCAACAACAATATTTTCCTTCCTCAGGATATCTTCAGCAACCTGTTTCCTATGGATCAGAAGCTGTGCCTTGTTATTCATGGGACCCAACATTTGTTGGGGATGTTCCAAATGGAACTGCTGCTGGTATTACAAATGTGAAATGTGCTTCAGGGTCTGCTCCTCGTGCAAAGTCAAATGACTTTTACCCTATGAAATCAAATGGCAACACTGCTAGCAAAATTTCGAAGTCTCTTCCTCATACACAACCTATCAGGACTCTAAACAAGGTACTTTATGTTTGAAGCACCCTCATAAAAGTACTAATTTTGATGTTCCGGGATATTATATTGGACCCTGCTTATTCTTCATAACTTTATACTAACTTCTTTTTTTTTCGTAAGAAAAATACTTTGTTATTCATGATATTTATTAAATGCCTGTGTGAAGTGGTTAAAGTTCTGTGGGATGAGATTTTTGATAGACTTGGTATTGCCTGGGTGATGTCTAGGAGGATTGTGGATCTATTAATTTGTTGAAGAGGAATCCAGGGTAATTGCTAAATTGCGGCTGTTTGGAAGATGGTGCCCTTATGTCCTATGTGGTGTATATGGAATGAGAGGAACGAACGTTGTTTTGAAAATAGAGAACTTTCATTGGGAGGAACTAGAGATTGTTTTCACATACATTGTTACTATGGGAGTGGGCTACTGTATTGGATGGGATTAGTTTTCATGATTTCTTTGCTGCTCTTTTCAGCTCCTATAGCTTGTAATTAGGTTTTATACTTCCTGTGTATTTTGGCTTGCCTAATTATGTGGTTTAATAAATATTTTTACTTATAAAAAAAAGTATCGAATGCATAGCTGTTCCATAAACTATAATTGAACTTTTAGCAAAATATTTAAGATTATTATTGCATTGCCTCTCTATCTATCCTATCCTTTGCTCCATCATTTATTGCAGTTAGAGAAGTCTATTGCATTGTACTTGCCCTACATCTGTTTCAGTCATCCCTATAAAAAAAACTTCGTCATTAAAGATTCTTTTTAATTTATCAGGAAGATTACTTTTGTTGGAATTGATATGTGAAGCATTACCTTCAATCGTGGACTCTCTTATGTGATATAATTGTTTTTTATTATTTGAACTTATAAAAAAAAACATTTAATGTTTTAGGTGCCTAATGTGGGTTCTGACTTCTCAAAAGGCCTTTTGAAGGATTACCACCCGATTGGAAAGTTTTCTTCATTTACTTACCAAAAACAAGGTCTGCTACCGCATAATGGTCAAGTCAACTACAGACTAAATGGAAGAGCAGGGAATTTAAATGACGGGTATAAGTCAAGAGACAAATTCAACTGGACTGGAGAACTTGAAGCCTCGACTGAACTAACTCGTGGTCCTAGGGCACACACCAAGAGCGCTCCTTTAGACTCATCGGGTGAAAAGGAAGCGTTTGGGTTCTCTGTCCGTAGAGATCAATACAACCTTGACGATTTTCAAACTGACTATGAAAATGCTAAGTTCTACATCATCAAGTCTTACAGTGAAGACGATATTCATAAGAGCATTAGGTATGATGTTTGGTCTAGTACCCCAAATGGAAATAAGAAGCTAGATGCAGCATTTCGTGATGCTGAAGCAAAAGCCGCTGAGAAAAGTAGCAGGTGTCCGATCTTTCTTTTCTTCTCGGTGAGTTGAAAATGTATTCTTTTGCAATAGATCTTGCCTTTTTTTTGCTGTGTAAATCACATGTTTTGTCATTTCATTGTTTAAAACACATTCTACGTGTGACTATTAAGGTGTTGTTGGGATAGTTAGTTGATATGATATGAGATGAGTTGAGATGAAAGTTGAATAAAATATAGTTAGAATGTTATTTTTTAATATTCTTATTGTTTTGAGATTTAAAAAGGTTGAAACACTTATCAAAAAAATAATTTAGGAAAGTTGTAATGATGAGATGAGATAAAATGAGATGAAACACTTTCATTATCCAAACAGGGCATAATCCAAATTTTTCCCGATTCTTTGATTTTGTAACTAGGATGCTTTAATAAGCTAGCTTCTGTGCTCTTGCTTCACCTCTATTTCATTGGAGACTTTGTTGTTCAAGAGCTGGCTAGAAGATTATAGTATGGTCTTCTTTTGTTGATGCTTGGAGGAAGATAGAAGGTAGAGTTAAGAAGGATAAAAAAATTGTTTGAATAGAAATAGTAGACGTTATTGTCATGGTTTAGGATTTTGTTGGGTGTTTCTTTGTTCTCTTTAAATTATGTGTAACTGTTAGCATACGTTGATTGTTGGAAGTGGGCAGATAGGTGTAATCTATTTAAGATGACCATATATACCTTGAATTGTTGCCTGAAGTTGTATATCTCTTGTATCCTCTGTACTTGACTTGCACGTTTTGCACTTATCAACAAAGATTTTCTAGTTGTGAAAAAAAGGTGTTGCCTAAAGTTGTATGACCAGTTCACCTTTCATTTTCCGTTTCTCTTCATTGTAGGTTAATGGAAGTGGACAGTTTGTGGGCGTTGCTGAGATGGTTGGGCAGGTGGACTTTAATAAAGACATGGACTTTTGGCAACTTGACAAGTGGAATGGGTTCTTCCCAGTGAAATGGCGTATAATAAAAGATGTTCCTAATGGTCAGTTGCGGCACATTATCCTGGAGAACAATGATAATCGGCCTGTAACCTTTACCCGGGACACTCAAGAGGTATTACTCAATTTTCCTTGTTTATGTCACTCTACAAGTGCTTGCTGCTTTCAAAGTGTACCCAGTCTCTTTTTCTTTTTGCCGATTTTTTTAATGGTGTTAAGAAAACCTTAGTCAGCTCCCTAGATTGGAAGGATTCAGCATTTTTTTATATGTAATATTCTTTGAACGTCACTTACTAGAAAATAATGTTTTTCACATCTCTTCCATTTTTTTCTGTTGCTGAGTTTAAAATTGAGACACTACTAGGGACCTAAAGGACTAAAAGTTGGACACTAATTGCATGTACATACTTCTATATATTTTCTATAATTAAAATTTATGCATGAAACCTATCACCTTTTAATTCTGAGTTGACTGGGTTGCTTTATATCAAAATTTAGGAAGAATTTCATTCTTGTGGTTTTTAACATGTAGAACTCACTGATAAAAAGAAAAGTAAACAAAATATAGAACCTAGCTGAGTTGATGAAAGAATTGTATTAGGTGTTTATTCCATGGACCTTTTAGTTACTGAATTATCTTTTGTGCAAGTGCCCCCCTTGTATATTTTCATGTGTACTTTCCTATGCCAATATTTTATCACTTACGGAAAAAATTTGAATCTCCTTTATGATATGTTATTATTTAAATCTTGAAGTTTGTTTCTAAGCTACCAAACCTTGTATTAATGAAACTTTAACCCACCGATTGCCCAAGGGAACCACTTTCAGAATTGTTAACATTTTGTGCTTCTTATATATTGGGACTGTTGTTTTTGTTATTATACTTTGCAGATCGGACTTGATCAAGGCTTGCAGATGCTTTGTATTTTTAAGAGCTACACAGCAAAAACATCTTTGTTAGATGATTTTAAATTTTATGAAAGTAGAGTGAAGTCTCTTCATTTCAAGAGCAGTAAGCCTGCAACTCTGCAAATGGATATGTACAGTAACGGCAATTTTTCTGTAAGTTACTCTTCTTTGGACCAATGCTACAATTTTTCCCAGGGCAGAGGACTCCTTTTTTCATGAATGTTTTTACAAAATGGCAGGCAGCAGCACTAATATGTTATTTTCTGTTGGTACAACATAGTGTACTTGCCAAAAAAAAAAAAGGGACCAACCTTGTTTTAATTGGGACCTTGAAAGTTAAATAATGAATGCTTTAAATAGTTTTGATTTTCTTTTATTGAGACCTAAAGGATATTTTTAGAGGAAGGTGGGTCTTGTGATTAATTTTTACCTCAAATTATCGAGAAGGAAAAAAATAAATTTCAAGAATGTTTTTTTATATATTTTAAGGGATAACTTACAGAAAAAAGGGACAACTTCTTCTCATTTCGCCTCATTTGCATCTCATCTTCTCTTCTGTGTTCCTTTCTCCTCAGTTGCATCTCAGATTTTCTTATGTTTCTGAACCATAGTTAGCCTTTTAATTGTTGAACTCTTTTCTATCATAAAATTTTACTTATAAAAAGACTTTTATGTCATTTCCCGATAGTAAGGAACTTTGCTTGGGCTTGTTGTGAACGCTAAAAACTTCACCCAATAATGCAGAATCATGTTAAGGTTAATGGATGTCTTGTTTCTCTTACATGCATTAGAAAGGGAATCGAGACGTTTTTTATGTTCTCCGATTTCAAACCGTTTTTGCTCTTGCATTGAAATTTTAATGATGCTATTTTTTTTCTCTCTCAACAGAATATTAAAGCAGGAGAAAGGAATGTTGAGGTGGAATCTGGAGGAATCAAGAGAACTACCAATCCCAGTTCTCTTATCAATCTCACAAAAAATCTTTCCCTCAATGCCTGCCCTGCCCCTCAAAAGAGTATTTCTGTAAAGAATCCTCCTACAGATAATTCTATTCCTTTGGTCTGAGCAGCGTCGGCATTTTAGAGTTTTTAGGTGTAGTTGTCGAGATAGCGCATCTCCCCCCCCCCCCCCCCCCCCCTTCTTCTTTTCTCAATTTTATTGTATTTTCAAGTTGGTGAGTGTTTAATTTTTTTGCATATCCTTTGAGTCCTGCCAAATGTTATTTGAGATATGATTTGGGTAATTAGTTTGTAGTTTTGTGCTCGAATCCAGATTGCATCACAGAGCTGATGTTAGCTTTTTGTTTCTCTCCATGAAAATGCTATATTTATTCAACCTTTTGGATTTATTACGGTAATGAAATGGTGCAAATGAGACAAATGCTCTAATGTTGCTACTTGAGATAGCAGCTCATAAATATAGATACTTGCTTAATCTGATCATACCAGACCTCTGTATTCCCTTTATGACTTCACTCGTCTGTATGGATTTCCAGCAATATTCCTGTTAATCCATGTATTTTTTGTCTACATCCCTCGAATCTTTTTAAATATATCTTCACTTATTTGTTTTGGCCAATTTTGAATGATAAACGTACTTTTTTTTCGTCAATCTGAAAAGTTGCAAGTGCCAATGATTATCTGCGCTTCTTCGTAAAGAAAGAAACGATAGACTTCTGTTGAAATGTCAAAAGGATGAAATTGAAACCCCCATGAAACCATCACCATCGAACCTCCATCTCCCACGAAGCTCCATCCCCACGAAATCTCCCTTTCGTCTTCTCCCAGCAGCGAATCCCTCTTCTTCGAAGCCATATTTTTCTCAACACGATGAGACCCAAATCCTAATCCTAAATTCCGAAACCTTAACCCAAATAAGAAATATATTTGATGGAGAAAGGAAAGGAGTTGGGGAGTTGAGATGTCGAAGATGGCGTCTTTTGTGACTCCAAGTCAGAATTGGAGTTCACTATCGGACGTGGCCGTAGTATTTTTTGGGTGAGCGAGGTAAATAGGGACACAGATGGAATCAGGCTGTTTTGGCTTCTTTGTGGAACTTCATTTGCTTTCTACCTTGAGGTTGATGTTTGAATTCGGAAGCATTGATTGGTAAATCAAGTTATGTTGTCTGAATGCCGGGTGTGACTTTTGCTATATTTGCAGGATAGGACTCGGGGAACTATTGAAGGGAGCCTCAATATAATGAACTTTGGCTCTTAAAAGAGTTTTTATGTTTCACATTTACAAACATAGTCGTGATATCCATGCATTGATTTTGTATTTGTGATGGACGGACCAATCAGAGGTGAGAAATATTACTTCAATCCTTTACTTGTGGTTTTTCTATTTCATACTTCCATCTTTAAATTGTGAGAAATACGTTGTAGTCGTAGGTCCCAGGAGTGTAGAATCAGACGGACTTCATGGGGAAGGGTAAAAAATAGGCCGTACCAAAGAAAATTAAAGTTAAGCTTGCAATACTGAGACGATATTGAATAGCGAAAAACCTGTTTAGTTTGGTTTTGACTCAAAATTAAAAGCAAATTGACTTAGTTTTCAAGTAGTTCGAATATATTCAATTTGAAATTGCTTTGTTGTTAATATAGCTACCCTTGTTATTGCTACTTTTTTTGTTAATATTTGTAGTTATCATAGCTATGTCCCTTCATGCCTTCATACTTGTTTTTTGTGGGTTTCTTTTCCCTCCTCTTTCTCACCTGGCCATACCTTAGTATAAGACTAGCCATCAACCAGTCTGAAAATGTGTATATTGCATAGCTTGCTCTTTATTTCCATCTGAAATTAACATAGTGACTACTAGTCGTCCACTATGGACGCTTTGAAAATTATTTTCTTTTGTTTGTGATTCATTAACATTCTTGTGGTTATTACTCAGGTACCATTTTGTTTGAGTACCGACCAGAGGCTTGGGAGAAAGCTGTAAGTGGCTAGGGATGTTTGAAGATGTTGGCATGGCAATTTTCTGTGTTACCCTTAGTGACTATGACCAGTTTTCTTTTCATCGGAGTGGTTCTGTCACTAATAAATTGATGCAGAGCAGAAAGTTATTTGAAAGCATTGTGAATCATCCAACCTTTATAAAGCGATCCTTTGATGATGTGTTGTATTTTTGTATCATGCTGCATATGTAGTTGTTCTATCCTTGAACATGGTTCAGAAATATTCATTTTGTAATAGAGTAGATGAAATGCTCATATATATTTCTCTAGTAAATCAGCTTTGTATCCGCTCATATTTCATCTTAATTCCCAGATTTTTCTACAATTCTTAACAAGTTAAATGCGAGAACATTTTTGGCTAGTAGCTAGATTAGTAATGCATGGTTTGATTCAATGCCAAAAGCGCTAAGCGGATTCCCTGTACTACATATCTACACATTTCTCAATCACATGTCCACAAAAAGCAAAGTAAAAGTGTAAGACCCAGTAAAGTCTCAACAAACAGATTGTGATCAAAGTGAGAATATATAAGGTTGTGAATCTTGTGATATAGTAAGCTAAGAAAAAATTATATAATCACAACAAAATATTCAATACAAATATTCAATCCACAACAAAAACACATTCCATACACACTAAAGTATTTACTCCATCCACAACAAAAAATATTCACATCATCCTTTCACAATCCATCCCATATTCAATTTAAAAAAAACATCCAATCCACAACAAAGTCCCTCAAATATATTCAATAGATAAAAATTCCTTGGAATACATTCAATACACAACCATTTACTGGGAACCCTTTCATCAAATACGAATCACATCATTGCAGCGGTTGTGAGCCATCCAACCCAAAGTGCACCGATTGTGATCCATCCAACTCAAATTGAACTGTAAATAATAAACCCCAAATATTAATTAGCTTATAGATATTAGTATTAAACTCGAAAAAAAAAGTTAGAATCCACTTATGCTTTCCTAACTTTTAATCAAACTTTCTTGGGTCTGGTTCCAATAATATCTAAGCCACACTTTTTGGAATAGCCTGCCGGAAATCAAACATAAGTATACAGCCAAATATTAGAATTCAATAATAAATATAAACTTATTAATATACCTGCATGTGTCCACCATTGGACAGATCCATCTCAGAAGAGCCAAATAAATTCCTGCAAATGTCCACAACTGGTGTATCTCCTTTATCCACTACTTGGATATCTCCTACATCTCGCTAATAATTAAGTAGCAAATAAGAACACATTAAATCATTTATTCATTTATAAAATATAAATAAAAACCTTATAATAAAATATCTGCACTTCTTTACGCTTTCTCTTTGCTGGTGCTTTCTTCGTCTTTGCTTTAGCTTTCTGTATATCTATCTCCATCCTGGATGCTCTCCTTAGAGATGCAGGTTTGCCTTTCCCTCGCACAACATGTGGACTGGCTACTTGCCCAGAACTACCGGCCGTGGTGTCCTTTGCCGTACTACTGATATTGGAACCTGTTTGAGTCATCAATAAGGGTTCTTGATTGACACGATACAACTCGATCATTGCATATAACTTAGTTCTCACATCCTCAGTATGCTTTCTCAAACTTGTTGCATGAGTAATCATCTGATAACATATATTCAACAGACTTGAATATCTATTAGAATCTGCCCGTTGTTCCCCTACATCATAGTTACTATAGATTAACGTGTATCGCCTTTTAATATCCTTTTTCCATCGATCTAAAATATACATATCTGGCAAAAATTTAATATCGTTACACTTGAATACGGCCAAGATGTGCCGACACAATATCCCCCTTATATCAAATAATCCACAAGAGCACTTTGCAACTGCATCTTCCTCACTAAAGTCCACAAAATGCGTAATCAGATTAGTGAACTCTTCCAAACGAACTTCATCCTTTATCAGATAGGTCTTTATTGCACCATCACTTTTATGTAACTTTGGATTCATATCGATGATGCCGATGACTTGCTACTTAACTTCCTCGAATTTAGCATTCGTGTACAACTCTTGGAACCTCTTCTCAATCGGAGATCTAGATATGTAGGGAATTGCGACATTAAATGACTGGAAGTCCGCAACATTTTCATTCTCAATATGTTTTTTCAACGCATTATCAAACTGGTCCACAATCTCCTTCAAGTTTTTCCCAGAATGAACATAACCATCGAAATATGCATTTGTGTTCTCGTTTCACTGGGTTATACTCATTTTAGCCCAAAATGACTCATTCAAAAATGCCGGTACCCAATGCTCATGCTCAAAATATAAGCTTTGCAACCACGCATTATCATGCAAGTTGTAAGTGGTAATCAATTGATCTCAGCATTTCTTAAATTCTTCAACGTGTTGTGTGTCATATACAAGCTTCTCAGAAAATTTCTTCAGTATATGCCAAAGACAAAATCTATGCCGGGTTTTTGGCAAAACAATAGCAATTGCATTTTTCATCGCTTTGTCTTAATCAGTGATAATAGCTTTTAGAGCAATACCATCCATACATTGCAACCAGGTCTCGAATAACCTGTAACCACACAAAGGTCTCGGTATCCTCGCTGGAAATCAAGCCTGCTCCCAACAGAATTGACTGCCCATGGTGGTTTACACCAACAAATGATACAAAAGGCATCCCATATCGATTTGTCAAGTATATGGTGTCGAATGTGACCACATCACCGAAATATTGGTAGGCTGCTCTACTACGAGGGTCTGCCCAAAAGACATTTTTTAACCTTCCGTCATCATCTATATCTATCATATAAAAGAACCCAAGATTTTTGTACTGCATCCGTAAAAAGTACTCTCGAAGCACTCCGGCACCACCTACACCAAGTCGTAGATGTCTTGCCTTGTCAATATATTACGACAATCATTTTCTAAAAATGGGAGGTTCTCAAATCCACCCGCGCCAACAACATGAGATCCGTAGCTCTTATTCGTTCAGATGCTAGCCAAATCATTTGTATCTAGAGCCCTTTCTACCGCATCACTAACTTCTCTATTACATCGGAAGAAGCAAGATTTCTTTAGTCTGAGTTCGTAATTATGGATATTATGTACTGTAGTCAACCGAAACTTTCCATCTTTCCTTAAGGCATTAATCTTTGCCTTACATTCCGTCTTTCTTGTTGGACGTGGGTTGGCAACATTCAACGTCATATTTCGGGCCTTCCCACCACGAGCACAAGCAAGAGTGACATATCTAACAATCTCATTCTCCTCTCTCAGTTCGTTTTGTCATCATCCCAAACCCGCATTTCTTACCATATTGCTTATAATAATTCATTAAATCTTCAAGGGAATTAAACTTCATCCCTAACTTTGGCTCCTTAATCTACCATCACCCACTTGCACATTCTGAGATGTCCCAACACTGTCATCATCAGTTTCTCTAGGATTTGGTCTAACCTCAACACTTTCTTCAACTCTAGGTGATCCACATGATGCTTTAGTTTCTCCACCATGAAGTCTGTTATCCTCCGAACCAACTATTTTGCTTGTAGCGGAGCTTGTATTGATGATAGGAGTCAGAGATTCCATGCCATATTGAAATGGGTAACCAACATTCTACAAAAAACACAAAAAGTTTGCAATTAAACTCCTGCAAAGAAGCCAACTTATATTTTTTATAGGTCCAAAAAAGCCAACTTATTAAAAATAAATTATAACATTTTATCAGCACCTGTATGTTGATTGGATATGGGTTGCCAACCAGATATGGTAGAAAAGCCGGTGACCACACAGGCACTGGGCCATAGCAACCAGACATGTAATTTGGGATGTTTGGACTAGTTAATGGTATGTCCTAACATGTTATTAAATAAAGTTATTGATGTATTTTGGAAGTAAATATAAACTCAACAATACCAATGTTATTGAAATATTAAATGATATAACATACGTACCACAAGTGGGGGATTTGAGCTAGATGATGTTTGCTCTGATGGTTGTTCGTCCCGTTTCCCATGCTAAGAAGGAGACAAAAACAGAGAATTTGTGGGCAGAAGATCACCCTAGTTTTGCTGTTCAGAATGATAGCCTTACTTGTTCGCTCCAACAAAAATTCAAATGGAAACCCAAAAGGATCCACTAATCATCTAATAAGAGTCGCAAAAAGAAAATACAGCAAAACTCAAAAAATATGTTTCATCAAATTCGCAAATATGCCTAGCTTGTCTGTCCATCTTCAAAAATCTAGCTTTTGAAGGGAACATCATTTATGGCTTTCACAATAAAATATAAAAAAATTTCCTCTGCAAAAGTACCTAGTCTCTATTTAGTATGTCATAGCATTAGGATGGTTTATGGAAGTCGCATAAATGTACCCATTGATTTTAGAAAGTTCATGTCTTTTGTGGAACATCCTACTAAAGAAAATATGGATTAAACATGAAATAGAGGAAATAACAACATTTGAGAGAAGCATTATGCACAAACACTTCTATGAAGCTCAAATAAGATACTTACTGTCAAAATCCCCGATAAGGAGAAAATATGGATGCAAACTATGGACAACCTTTAGGCAATCAATAATTTTTTGATGCAGCAGCGAATGCCTACATTGTTTTTATGGATTATGAAATATGAGTCATTTGTAGTAAATTAGTTCTTGAGCTAATATAATCTGTGGGGCTTCCTTCCAGCCATATATAAATTAGTTATTTACATTAAAGCTTGAAAGCAAAACACAATTTAGGCTAGGAACAACAACAAAGAAACAAATTAAGAACAATCAAATGCTCTTCTTGTACAAATTATGGTATGATCACCCAAGGCTCTGTTTAGTTGTTGCTAAGCAGTATGTTTGAGGCATTCAATTGTTATGTAAGAAAAGACTAGAAATAGAGCATTAGCATGCCAATGTTGAAATTTAGCAAACTAACCATTACGGACATAGGGATTGAACTGATATCATAAATCATCTACGAAAGGATCATGAAAGCTGTAATAAGTAAGACAGATACATCCTAAAGAAATCACTAGTTGGGTAAACGATGTTGCAACCATGTCCTATAACCAATTTAAAAAGCCAACCATCCTAGGGTTTACCTAATGACCAAAATAGAGAATTAGATGTATACATGCACATTCAGCTTTTAGCCAACTCAACTCAAATGTAAATGCAAACTAGTGCATTAGCTAATTGCTTGATAATATACGAAGATCATCTATGCTATATAGTGGAAAGATAGGGTTTACTTAATGACCAACATAGAGAAAAGATCAATTCAGAGAATGTGATATCATCTTTGAAAGTTAGAGCAAGGGGCATCGCTCTTCTAACCAAATCGATCACCTAGACCTCATCAAGCATTGTGAAATTCTCACCTAAAAAAAGACTGAAATGTAAAAACAGAACCGCTGGGTTCAGTTAAAAAAAACCCATTATCGCGTCTTTGATCGTTGGGTTTCAGGGCTAGCACTATTACTGTGAAAAAAAAACTTCAACCACTAGCACTGAAACGCTGGGAGGATGAACTTCTAGCACTCGAAGCAAAAACCAACCTAAGTTCCTCAAAATTGGACGACGGCGACAGATACACCCGGACGGCGACAGCAACCAGAGACGCACGGACGACGGCGAGGGCTTGACCCAATCGACAGAGCTCTGCTTTCGCGCTGAGCTTCAAAATCGATTTCTGATTTTCCCTCCGTCCCAGTGTTCCTCTTTTTTTTTTTTTTTTTTTTTAAATATAATCAGCTGACGTGGCAGTTGCGAGGCCGCGGCGGGGACGCGGACGGTTGTCCTAGACTCCTAGCAGTTCTGTAAAGGATGGAAAACTCCTAAACATTTTACATTACATTGATTTAGCTTAAATAATTATATAATATTATATATTTTAATTAAAAAAATTAAAAAAATTTTACAAATAAACTTAATATATTAAATATTAACTTTAGTAAATCATAATTTTTTTTTAATTTTGTAAATAATAGTCAATTCAAAAGATTAAATATTAATTTTATATATTTAATATATTAATTCATAATAAACTTGTCAAAAATAATTTTTAGCAAGTCTTAATGATTTTAATATTTTAAATATATTTAATTTTAATATATTAAATATTAAAGTAAAATAAAATATTAAGATAGAGAGTGAATAGTAACTCTCTATATTTGATAAGATTGAGTGATTTACTATTCATCAAAACCAAATAATTTTAGACTTGACAAGTCTAATGTTGGACTTATTTGATTTTTTTACCTTTATTTTGACTTTTTAATAGACTTTAGCAAGATCATTGTTAGTACTCTTGGAATTAGATCCATGACGGCAAATTCCAAGCACTTGCTAGACAGTGTCTCAGAGTCTAAGAACATTGTTAGCAGTTTATGCATATGTATATGTAAAATTTTCACATTGACTTATGCAAATTTCAAACAAAATAATAATAAAATATTTTTTTACTCTAATTTCTTAATTTTTCAAATCATATGTGGGATGCATTACATTAATATATACATTATATATAACTGGAACGTTAACATATATATATATATAAATTTGAGACGCTAACATGTATATATATAACTGAAATATATATAAAATAAATTGAAATATATATATATATATATATAATTAGAATACATATTTTCATAGGTAAACAATAGAAGGAGAGAAAAATAAAATAAAATATATTTTCATAAGTAAATAGTGACTCTCCAAATATTGATAGTTACTATTCATAATTATGTAAAAATTTGCATATGCATATTTCAATGTAGAAGATTTAAAGTCATATTATGCAAATATAAGTTTGCATATGCATATGCATATGTTAATGAGAATGCTCTATTCAATTGTCTAAAATTATTTTTTTTTAAATATAAATTTATACATTTATCAAAAAAATGTAACCATATTTAATAAAAAATAAAAATAGAAATATTTTTATTAAATTATTTAAAATTATGTTTTAAAAAAATATAAATTTACATATTTATTAAAAAAATTTGATCATATTTGATAAAAAAAAAATTGACTTTTATTAGACAAAATTTTATTCATTTTTTATTCATTTTTTTGATTAAATATAATCAAAATTATATTAATAAATATATAAATTTATATTTAAAAAATAATAATTTTAAACCATCCCACGAGAATGCTCTAAAAAGACCTCCCGAACTCGAAGTCTCAAAAACCGCCTACGAGTACATTAGCGCCAACGAAGAGGAACAGCAGCAACAAGTATCTATGAGCCCAACCCAGGAAATGGGACTCAACGCTCCCTGGTCGTTCACGAGTATATTGGGATTCGTTTATCTGGGCCCACTTGGATTCAGAGATGAGATGAATTGAGATGAGTTTAGTTTATTTTTTAATATTATTATTATTTTGAGATTTGAAAAAGATATATTAGGAATTGAAAAATGTGTATTGAGAATTAAAAAAAGTGTATTGGGAATTGAAAAAGGTGTATAGAAATTTGTGTTTTATATAAAAAATTATAAAAATATAATAATAAAATGAAGATGAGTTGAAATGGGCTGAGCTCACTTTCGAATACAAACGGGGCCGGGTCTCATCAGCAGCCTAATTGTCGTACGGTTGTTGGCGCTCTTGAGGTACGTTTCTATGCTTCCGTTTCTTTTGTTTTCTGGGACTTCATTCCCATTTTTTATTTTATTTGGCAATTGAAAGTTTTATTTTTTGCTTCTTAGAAAGCAAAAAAACTACTTTCCAGGTGATAGAGTTTTCTTGGTTCTCAAATAGTGAAATCCTCACGACTTCATATTTTTTTCCCTTTATCTTCCATTGTTTTTGACATAAAATCTTCTTTTTATTGCTTATCATCCGTCATTTTTATTTATTTATTTATCCCGGTTTTATTATCAAGTAAACAGAGAGTATGTTTTGGCATGTATCAGTACATTCCCTGCATTTTATTTTCGTGGATGTTATTGGAAGTTACTGTTCCGTATTAACTGATTGGCTAATGTTGGGTGTCTTATGGTTGGTGCAAGAAGCTTCTCGTAAATTTATTGGCCGGTCAATTTCAATTTGTTGTTCAAGTCGAACTGTAAGTTTATACTCTGGCCTCTGCTACCAGATTCATATTTTTTTTTATATAACATGGAACCTCACCGAGACCCTTTGGACTCACTTTTATATATATATATATATATATGAGTAGATTAATTCATGGGCATTACTTTGGACTCACACTTAAGAGACTAACCCCGCAGCAAAAATAAGCTCCTTGTCCATGTAATGACTTTGTACTTATGCCTTACCTTGTGGTACTTTTATATAATCTCTCTCTCTCTCTCTCTCTCTCTCTCTCTCTCTCTCTCTCTCTCTCTCTGATGTTGTGCCTCCCAACAATACTATCTAGAATCACACAAGACGATATTTAAGTGGTTCAGCAATTTACCTTCGTCCACTAGTGCCAAATTTAATATATTTGTATGAGATTATAAATATTCAAACAAAACTCACGTTCCTCTCTAATTTGCACACATACCACTTCAAATTCCACCGCGTTTCTAATACACATTAGAGTTTTCATTTTATAGGAGAAGCTTCACAACAAATACAGTAGTTAAAGAAACTGTGGGATGGTAGATGTGGTTGGTTCAGCAATGGTGGGTGAGGACGGTGCTGCCAAATTTGATTTTCTCCATTCAAACTTGGACGGTGTAGCCATTCCCTTAGGTATTCACACTAAGGTGGTTCACTTCAACAATCACCTCCTCCACCGAAGTGTGTCATACTAGGTTGCTAGCAAACTGATTCATTTTTCAAATGAACGCATCTCCTTCTTTGATGTGAGAGACTTCTACTAATAAATGCGCCATAAGACGCCAAATGCACCCAAAAATGCCAACGCACCCGAAGGTGCTCAGCAACTTGCAATATTGATCAATTCCAAGCAGTGTTGGAACTTGATCCCTGTGATGACTTTCGTCAACATATCTGTTGGATTATCTTCAGTGCCAATCTTCTGAAGTAATATGTCATCTTCTTCTAATATTTCACGCACAAAGTGAAATCGGATATCGATATGTTTTGTTCGAAAATGATAATCAGTTACTAGACTATCTTCACTCTTCTCGAACTCCAAATCAAGATCTACGGTTTCTAAAATATACCGTAGAATCCATTTAGCCACATGCCAGTGTTTCTTTCTAGGATTATGCATATAACGACTGACCAAACTGACGGCCTGGGAGATATCAGGTTGTGTACACACCATGACATACATTAGGCTACCAACAACTTTTGCATACAAGACATTTTTCATGTAGTCCTGCTCTTCATCATCTTTAGGAGACTGCAATGCACTGAGCTTGAAATATGGGGCCATTGGAGTACTCACATGCTTCGACTTTGAGTCCATATTGAAGCGTTGCAATACTCTCTTCAGATATTACTTCTAAGTAAGGTGAACTATACATTTCACCCTATCTCTGTTGATCTCCATCTCCAATATTCTTCGTGCTTCTCCTAGATCTTTCATTTTAAACTCATGACTTAACTAAGTTTTCCAACGATTTATCTCTACCTTACTTTTACATGCAATCAACATATCATCTATATATAAAAGCAAATAAATGAAAAATCCATCTGCAAGTTTTCTTAAATACACACAATGATCGTATTGGCAACGAGTGTATTTCAGGTTTATTATAAAGCGATCAAATCGCTTGTACCATTATCGAGGTGACTACTTGGTTGGGATTTCACCCCCTTCAACTGGTAGTGCATATGTCACATAGTCTGCATAACATGTCGGTACACATTTCTCTCTTCTCGGTCTGTTGGGTGCTATTGATTCAATTTGACTTGGAGGTACTGCAATTGGACTATCAACCTCCTCTTGTCTATCTTCTCTTGAATCATTTGGAGTAGTAAACTCCACCTTCTGCAAATCACCGGGTGTTTCGCCATCATAGCTGCCTTCATTTGAATCTATATGCTTATGTGACCTAAGCATCTCAGATTTATTGAATGTAACATCTCTACTGATGATTACCTTCTTAGACTCTATGCACCAGAGTCTATACCCTTTTATACCAGAACTAAAGCCCAAGAATTTTGCTTTCTTAACTCTAGGATTAAGCTTACTTTCTTTAGTATGATAATAAGCAGGACATCCAAAAACGTGTAAAGAGTCATAATCAATAGCATGTGTACCTTTCCATATTTCAATGGGTGTCTTCCCATCATTGGCAACTGCGGGTAATCTGTTGACGATGTGGCATGCATATGTCACAGTTTCAGCCCAAAATTTTTACTGAATCCAGCATTCAGTAACATACACTGTACTTTCTCTAGTAAAGTACGATTCATCCATTATGCCACACCGTTTTGCTGCGGTGTTCCTCGTACCGTGAAGTGTCTGACTATTCCCTCTCTCCGACATTTCGTTAGGTTTTTCTTCTAACGCCATATCCAACTCTTGTTGAATCAAAACATCCATTACTTCACATTGCCATATACCAAAGTTAGAAGTTCCATCGAACTTCTCAACTACAAACTTGGCATTTGAAACTGTGGACTTACGTCCTAAACTGCTGGCATTTTCAGAGTTTCTATCTCTTCTAACACCTTCCATATTAATTTAAAAATTTTAGAAGACAAATTTCAAAATTCTAACCACACAGATGAGTCCATAATGATCCAAATTGTTAGAAAGCACTATTTAATCGTCTAAATCGGACTCCAAATGGCTTAAATCAAGCCCAAAATCAAATCTGAAAATCGGACGGTCCAAATCTGTCTAGCGCGTGTGATACACGTGCTGAAGGGTTGCTGAGGCGCGTGGGTTTCACGTGCAGAGACTACGTAGGGCGCGTGGGACTCACGCGCAGACGGCTTCTGGGGCATGTGGTGCGCATGAGCGGCGCGTGGGAGCGTGCATTTCACGCATCTTCTTCCTTGGGACACGCGTGAGGGAGCGTGGCGAGTGTTTTTCAGTCATCTTCAACCTCCAGCTGCGAGTAGGGCACGTGGGTACACGCTCCGACCTTCTACCGACGCATACGGGTTTCTCCGACGTCCGTTTTCGATTCTATTTGCGTCAACAGATTCATCTCAATACAAGGAATAGCTTGGAGTTGTCAAAAATTGATTTTGAGCAACTTGATTTCTGGATAGTGCGAACCAAAACTCTGATGCCAATTATTTTGCCTCCCAACAATATTATCTAGAATCACACAAGACGATATTTAAGCGGTTCAGTAATTTGCCTACATCTACTGGTGCCAAATTTAATATATTTGTATGGGATTACAAATATTCAAATAAATCTCACGTTCCTCTCTAATTTGTACACACACCACTTCAAATTCCATCGCGCTTCTAATACACATCAGAGTTCTCCTTTTATAGGAAAAACTTTATAACAAATACAGCAGATAAAGAAGACTGTGAAATGGTAGGTGTAGTTGGTGCAGCAATGGTGGACTGCAGCAATGGTGGGTGAGGATGGTGCTGCCAAGTTTGATTTTCTCCATTTAAATTTAGACCGTGCCTTAGACGGTGCAGCCATTCCCTTAGGTATTCATACTAAGGTGGTTCACTTCAACATTAGACACACACACACGCAAAATAGCTGATCTTGGTGGATTTTGATCTGTGGATGAGGTTTGCTGTTTCAGTTAAATTATCAGGGCTCTGGAATTATATAAATTTAGTATCAAATTCTGAACTGCTCTTCATTTTTTTTTTGAAATGCAGTTACCACCTCATGAGCCTAATGTGGTCAGAAGAGCTGTGAACCATTTCTTTCTTTTTTTTATCAATAAAAACCTGTGAACCATTTCTTATAGGTGTGGCGTCAAGAATTCTATGACACAATGTTTTCACCAACATAAACATTTATGCTTGATATGGCCATTGTAATATATTTATTTATATTTTCTGGATGTCCTAATTCCATTGCCATTACGTTGGGTGTTCTGTTAATTATGGTCAAAACATTGTTCACATTCAATCTATTGAGGATGTGGCCAATGAGTCCGTTTTCAATAGGTGGTCTTCTCATTGAGCTACCTCCATTTAGATGAAAGTTTCAATAGGGCAGTTGCAATACAGAGGAAAAATCATTCATGTGCTTTGATGCGGCCTTTTGCATCAGGTTATATATATATATATAAGTTGTCAAACCCAATGGAAGACGTGTGAAATTGTGGATCTGAAACGGCTTCCAACTGGCGTACTTTGAAGTTCATTTATTCGTGACCAGCTGACTGAAACTGTTGTAAAAGCTGTTGGGACTGGAGGATTAGCAATCTCGGATGGTGATTTCACCTCTCTATAGCTTTCTCATTTTGCATATTATATCTATTATCTAATACAAAAGTGCTCGTTCGAAGTCTTCCTTTGGACTGATTTCAGTTGAAAGAATCCTAAATGCAAAGACTCTGACTGCTGCTAGTCCCATGGCTCCTGTCTGTGGTCTCTACCTTGGGAGTTGGGCGTGTAAAATATGATTTGCCAAGAGAGTAGTAAAAGGAGCCGTGGTTTTGACTGAACTGCAACTTCTCAAAGAGAGAGAGAGAGAGAGAAGAAGAATGTATTGCCCGAGACAGCCAGCAGATTTAATTTGAATATGGCCCAGATGCACTGAGGCTTTGAGAGATTGGTGACTGATCAGTCGGGGGAAGGAAGGAAGTGCAAAGTTATATTCTCTATGGCCGGCCTCCCGGCCCCTCACCATACACTTGTATAGCATGCAGGAGAAATTATGAATAAAATAAAAGTCCCGTTGTTGCTAAGGCTAAGGCTAAGGCTAAGGCAAAACCAAGGAGAGAAGGTAGCACAATTTACTTCCAAGTTAACAACGCGTACAAGCATACGACTTTAACGACGTATGATACCCGCTCCAAGGAAGTTGCTTTATATTTTATAATAACGTGCTATATAAATTAACTAGAGAGAGAGAGAGAGAGATTTGAAAATGTCTCCTTCGATCTTCGATGGACCTCACTATAATTATTAATTTATCATATATATTCTTAATTAATACATATTGCAGATAACGTGCCGTATCTAAAAACGGAAAAATATTGGGATGATTATTGTGCGTACCTCAAAGAAACAGATAAAAAAAAGTCATGTATGACTCATCATGACCATGAAAATGGAATTAATTAGTCGATAATCAACTTTGATTATTTAGTCCTAGAATTGTGAGAAACCTTCAAATTAAGGAAACTGAAATACCTTCCAAGACAAGAAATTCATGGCCTGACTCATCCTTGATGATGATCTTATACGTACGCTAAATCGATTCACCACCCGTTATAATTTAGTCGACTCCAAGCCTACGTTACCCACAATTAAGCACCACTACTTCTACTTCATCCGACAATTACTTGCTCTCTCATTTCATGATAATAACCCAATTAATTTCTTCTCTATAGACGTTCCTGCGCGCATTCATCACCATTGCTTGTAAATTGCCGTCGAAGTACGAGCATTATCACTACATAACCACCAGCTGTTTTTACTTGTTATCATACACACATGCATATAATCAATTCATTATATATATATAGATATCTTCATTGCTAGCTAGAGGTAGAGCAAATATGTCTAATATTCTTAGAGCAAGATCAAGCATAGTACAACCCAAAAAGCAACCTTCATCATCCATAGCTGTCAAACCCGGGGTTCCAACCACCTCCAATGCCATTCCCGACAGCACACCGAAAGCCCCTAATCTTCGACGCCAACCATCTTTCTCACAGCGTGCAATCTGCCAAACCCTAGAATGCACAGCCAACCTAGCCAAGCGCTTGCCCTCGGGCACCCTCTTAGCATTCCAACTTCTCATACCCATCTTCACCCACAACGGTGCGTGTGACTCCGCCAGTCGCCCCATCACCTTCATCCTCCTTCTCCTCCTCGCCGTCTCCTGCTTCCTCGCAAGCTTCACCGACACCGTCAAGGCCTTCGACGGACAGGTTTACCACGGCCTCGCCACCTTCAAAGGAATTTGGCTATTTGACATTAATGATCCAGACGCCCCTTCAAATTCAGACTTATTCCCGGATTTGAGCAAGTATAAAATAGGATTCATTGATTGGGTTCATGCAGTATTATCAGTACTGGTGTTTGGAGCTGTAGCTTTGAGAGATAAGAATGTGTTGAGGTGCTTTTATCCAACGCCAGGACATGAGACACAGGAGGTTCTGGACATTGTTCCTGTGGGTGTTGGGCTCATTTGCAGCCTCTTGTTTATGGTCTTCCCCACGACAAGGCATGGCATTGGCTACCCTAGTACTGTCATGCATGTAAAATAACTCCTTGATCTTCTTCTTCTTATTTTTAACGACTTAAACATTACTAATTTCTTTGGGAGGGAATTATCATTAATTTAGTTTTAATTTGTTCTCCTTCTGTTAATTTGAATTTAGTTTTGAAGAAATTGTAAGAGACACTCTAGGGTACTTATTTAGTGATGTGCCTATGAAAATGGGGCGCAAACTAAACGAAAATTCTTGCGGTATAAATATCCTTATATATTCTAACAATATTGAAGCTATTAATTAATTTCCGTGCATGAGAATTTTATATACGTAGTTCATGACAATGAGTTTTGTATTGAGAAGCATTTTTCCAAAAAGCCGGTTTTGTTGAGCCTTGATGAAGTTAATTACTTGGTTCAATCAAGATTGAGAGCTATTTAATTAGTGCTTGTTTGGGATTATGGTATGAAATAAAACTTTTATAATAGAGCTTTTAACTGTCTAGTTTTATTATAAAGTTCTATATTTTAAAAGTTGTTTACTGTTTGATAAATATATAATAAGTGTTTTTAAAATTAATTATGGTAGTTTTTTAAAAATATACAATTATCTGCATAATCTTTTTCAATAAAAGTTTCATTTTGGTACTTTTTAAAAAAAGATTTTTTTTTTCTTTTGATAAGGGAGTGGGGGAATTCAAACTTGGTCCTCTTATTTAGAGACTAATCCTTATTCCATCTTATCTAAAAAAAGAAGGTAAATTTTCAGTTTTTTAAGTGATTAAAATATTTTTTATAAATTCACCAAATATATCATTTTTTTCCTTAAAAAGAACTTTTAAGTTGTTAATTAAAATTACTTTTTAAGCTTCCAAGGTCAACTCAAATATGCCCTTAACTTGATTCAGTTTAGTGATTATTGCGTTTGCATGCATGCTCTTGCAGCTTGTAGCATGTTAAAAGACTCCAAGTTAGTTGGCGGGAATATTCTCCAAGTACTTTAGGGGCGCCACCCAAACCTTGTCTTTGGCATGTGGGTGTTTGCCTCCTCGAATATGATCCCACACTTGTTAGGTCCTACTGAAAATGGAGGTGGCGCAGATTGGATCGCCCCCCATCCACCGTCCACTCACCACGAATATTAGACAACCGAAAAACATCAAGATTTTATTAAAACAACCAAAAATCCACAACAAATCGAAAGAGAAGGAGAAGGATCAAGGCCACTTGTGGTTCCTTTCACAAACTCATGTCCCTTCTAGTTTCAAGGAGAAGGAGAAAGAGTGGAGGAGGAGGAGAAGAAGAAGATCAAGTCACCACGGCAAAGAGAGAGAGAGAACTAGACTAGGCCGGGACTTAGGTTAAGTTAAACATAACTCCAAAACAACATTGTTTAATTTAAAAATAAAAATAATAAAAATCTTATTTGTACACGGCTTATGTATATTTTGCATACACATCATGTATAAATGTTAATTTTACACATTCTATAAGAAATATGTGCTTTTTGAATGTACTATATAAGAAATATGTGCTTTTTGAAAAATCTAATTTAAAAAATCATCGCATCCTATTTCTATTTTTTTGAAAACAAATGCTGAAGAAAAAAAATGGAAAATTTACAACATGTTAGAAGAATTTTCTCCAACCTAATGAGTATTAATGTGGAAGAAAAATGCATTCGAATGTTACTAAATGTAGATTTTTTTTCCTGGTACGTATTTTAGCTCTATATCCCCTCCTATGCATTAATGCTTATATATCTTCCATATATATATATATATATATATATATATATAGTTGGACTACTATATATTGAGGGTGAAAAAGACCCTGATGCATGTCATCGATCATCAAAATGATAAATCTAGAATATAAATTAATTTATAGTGACACAGGATTAAAAAAGAAATTAAATAAAAAACACATATATTTGAGTGAGTTAAAAAGAATAATAATAATAAAAAAAAACCGCAATAGATCACATTCTTTGAATTTCCCGACACAAATTCCATGCGTGTTTTTTTTTTTTTTTTTTCTGAATTGGGATGAGTTAAACAGAAAAAACACACATGAGATCATACTCTTTAAATTTCCCGATCGAAATGAATTACTTGTATATATACTACTGTCGTATCCGTATAATGTATAGATCAGAAGTATGATATGAACTATTAATTAATACGAGGGTTTATAAAAAACACATGATGACAACACACATGAGAAACAAATCATTCATGCGAATATCACATGCATATGTTTTTTTTTTTTTTTTTAATTCCTAACATTAATTTAAACAAAGAATTAACGGGTGTGATCATATTGATGATCTAGCTCTATCTCTGATCAGTAGTACGCGTAAGTACCGTTCATTATTGCCTCCCCACAAACTGCTAGATCTGCAAGTACAGAAAATGATAAAGCTGCTAGATCCTTAATTTTCTCCAGGTGGGTTCGATCGTTCTTGGATCTCATGTGCTTTGGAGCTTTAACAATGCAAATTTGACATAACGTCACAGCAGACAGTTTCTACGTAATTTATTTCCCATTAATCTGCAAATTCTTAAACAACAATTTCTTCAGCCAACACACCAAACATTAGTACAATATTTCAACTTTTTCTGTAAGTTTTTTTTTTTTTTTTATTTATTGATATCCCAAGTTTTTCAAATATACTATATAATATATATATCCATGATTATAGTGTGCTATATACACATCTCTTATAACTACGTTGCTCTATGTTTTGGTGGTCAAAAACAAAGAATTTATTAGGCTCTAGTACTAAACCGCTAATATAATTTCAATGGTTTCTGCAGAAATATAATGCCCTAATTTAATGGTGGAAATTCAACACGCTTAATAATTTTCATCCCTATATTACCGGCCGGGTACTGCTAATTTTACACTTCTTTTAAAACTATTAAAATTGATAACATGCACACTACGTACAGTACTCTTCAACTATCACTTATAATAAGTACTGATCATCATGTTAAGTAGCTGCAGCAGTACTATCCCTTGATGATATTTGTGATATGTTTTTATATATATAGTTTAAAGCTGGTATAGATCATTAATTATGTGTCAACTTTAGATCATCAAGCTTATTTAATTATTAGCTTTTAATATATTATAATATAGAATATTAGAGATCATACACACATATATATATATAATTAAATTACATGGAAAAGCATGCACTCGGGTGATTAGACCAAGTAGCCTCCACATCCATACATGTAGATTGGGTTAAAATTGATTTAGAATGCATCGAAAGCATGATTGTCAAGTACCTCACACGGTTCCTTAATTCTTGACGGTATTCCCAATCAACCCCACTGATCTCTCTCTCCCATCATATATACATACATATATATATATATATACATATAGATAATATGCACACAATAATAGTACCCTTAGTTTTGATTGAGCTTGCATGACTTGATCTACTCTGCCACCACAGCCGAAACAACTTGACGCCCCCTCAAGTCTCAACGCTTCTTCAGGTTCGCGCGCATTCAGATTTCAGATACCTCTCTCGAAAACTCTTATCATTTCCTTACAATTTAACGTACTGCATGCATGCTCTTAAACAAACAAACAGTGTGTAGGCTCCATATATAGGTAGCAGAGCATTTGCATACGATCATCGATATAACTTGCCCTTCTTCACCATTAAGATATATTGTTAGCTGTAATAAATTATTTGTGGCGATAATGACTATTTGTAATAAAAATAGACTGACAAAAATAGTTAGTTTGGTAGGAAATAATTGACTACAAATAAGTAATATTCTTATGATGCGCGCTGTTAGACATACTAATTTCTTTTTGTATTGCACGATATAGATCATCACAACTTTTGCTCTCTTGCATATATAGTTTATTGAGCTCTCTCTCTCTCTCTCTCTCTCTCTCATTATAATTCTCTGTTTTTTTCTTTAAGTTCGTCTATTTGTAATTTCCTGCATTCACAGGATTAAAAGGATCTCCCCGGGTGTTTTTTTGGTGGATAACATGTCTTGCAGAACCGCTATCTCAACAAAAAATTTCACGAATACAGAAGATTCTAACTCGGATGTTGAATTTAGTAGCCAAAAAAACAGGACAAACTCAAATGCATCCGATGATCACACTTCTCAAACAGCTGTCTGCTTGTTTAAAAAATATCTTATTACAAGATCCATGTGTAAAATGGGTCAAACCAACATGGATGGATCGGAAGTTATCAAGAGGAAAACTGTCACCAGCCCTCTGTTGCCTCCTAAATTTGGTTGCAATTTGAATCGACGCCCTTCTTTCTTAGAGCAACAATTACTTCCAGCACTTGGGTGTAATACTTCACTAGCTGAATTCATCTATGTATGAATTTCATTTGAATATATATTCTATTTATTTTCTTTAAAAATTGGTATTCTACGAACATGATCTCTTTAGCTTCTTGGTCGTGTAAATATATAGGTGTGATGCGTTACAACCAAATTTATCGGACGACAAGCCTTCAACCTCACAGCTTACAATATTCTACGCAGGGGCTATTACTGTCTACGACAATGTTCCTGCCGACAAGGTCTGCAACTTCATTAATTTTTATATATATATATATATATATATATGTAAATATATATTCAAATTCACAAATATGCACTCTGGTTTGTAATTCATATATAACTAATTATTGTGGAGAATAATTAATTTATGTGCTCCCATTAAACAATAGCAGGCTCTTAAAGGTGGCTCCATATATGTATATATATATATATGTATGCATGTATGTATATATATATGTAGTTGAGCAGGTAGCTAACGTTGATTCCTATGATGTTAATAGTGAGAATAATTAACTAGCATTTGGTTCTTAGACGCATGCACAAATTAATTGCCGTGTGTGTTTCCGTTTTCAGGCCCAAGCAATTATGCTTCTTGCGGGTGAAAGCTCTTTGTCAAAACCTGCGGTCACAGAAAAGTCTACAGCAGGTACTGTAAATTATAGCACAGTACTGTACATATTATATAAAGCCTCACCTGATCATTAAAGAAATTCTCGTCTATTTGGTATATTTTCTATAAAATAAGTCATCAAAAAATCATATAGATTAACAAAGCAGTACCCAATTGTCTTTAATTCTCAGGCCTTCCAATGGCTAGAAGGCATTCTATCCAATGTTTTCTTGAAAAGCGCCGGGGCAGTTAATTTAAAATTACTTCTGCTTTGCTACTAATTTCATTACTATAATAATAATAATAATAAATACTTACTAGAATCCATGGTATACACATAGATCAAGATCAAGATCAGTATTCGGTAGTTATTTATATCTAATATATGGCTTATTTTTGTGTTTTGAAGGAAAAGAAACAAATCTCCTTATACTCCTCCCATTTTAAGACATGATGAAGAAGACAAGATGGAGAAAGCAATGGACAATGGGTGCCACCAAACTAATAGCTTTGTTCTTTCCCCTTTCCCTTCGCGTTTAGGTCATTTTTAATCTGTATGGGATGATCATAAGAGGGAGGTGGTTATTTTTACATCAGTGAGACTTGAGCCAGATAAGCAACATGGATGCCCAAGATATAGGCCTTGTTTGTATAGTAAGATAAGATGGAATAGTTTATATTAAAGTTAAAAGCTATATAAAATATTATTATTATATTGAAATTTGAAAAAAAAATTATTTATTATATTTTGCATTAGAATTTGAAACAATTGTAATAATGAAATAAAATGATCTCATCTCACTCCTAGACAATCCAAACCAAGCTGGCATAATCTTATTTAGAGACTATCATGATTTCTTGTAAGGATCTGAACTTAATGCTTCTCCCTTTAAAGTACCCCATCTTGATAAAGATGCAACTACATTTACTGAAACGAAAAAATTATTGAACAAATAATTTTGTCAGTCAAACTCCTCATGTTCTATATATATATATATATATATATATATATATATATATATATATAAGAAAACTGCTACCAAACCGAGCCAACTCACAGATCAGAGCATTAAAAGTCTTGCCTTCTCAGACACAATTAATTGATGAATGATTTTGTTGAGAATGCTAAATTCATGATCTAGGAAGCAATTGGTTATGCTGGAGAGTTTATGAAGGAGCAAGATCGCTGTTCACTACAAAGATTCTTCCTTTGATTTGATAATTGATATATATTTTGTTTGTTCAAAGTAGAATATAGTCACTGTCTGCCTTGCTATATTTTATTGGGTCCTCGGACTGCACCAGTTGAAATCTGGGAATATACCCTGCACTGCTACATGTGGTGCCATAATTTAATAGGCAGCGATGTCTATGGATTGCTCTACTAAAGATAAGATTTGATGAAACCAATCAATTCATAATGCAACGTTCTTTTAACAAGGAATTGAAAATGCAACATTAAATTAACCCAACAAAGCTTACAAAAACTTGATAATTAACCAAAAGAAAGACCGTGTTTTTCACATGAATTTAACAGCAGAAAGCTTTAACCCTTTCTTTACACAATGTACACAATAACAATTTCATTAAAAGAATCTGGGAAGATTGCAACAATCACTCTCGAGGAATCACTCAGATCGAAATGGTCATCATGTCCACCACAAAATTCTCCATCATCAGCTCCTCAGATTCTTTATAGAATGACATCTTTGTGCTTGGTTTATCTGCATTCACTTCTTTAATTACATAGGATCCTTAATTATAGTCACGAAATGAAATAACAAAAGCAGATCAACTGTGGTATCGCATAGGATAAGGATAAGAGTAACAAATACAAGAAATCCTACATTATTTGAAAAATAAAAAAAGTTTTTACTTTTTATAAAATTTCAATGTAACTCCAATTATACTATTAATCAATTTTTTTAAAATATAAGCTATATAGTTTAGATCTTTCATTGGAACGCTAGATCATTTCTAAAGTTATTATTGTAGAATTCCTGTAGATCTCAATCGTCATGTCCAGATAGTGAATGATTCAGATTTTCTCTCTCACTATTAGCTTTTTTCGAGAATTATCATAACTATAAAGAGATTGCATAAAAATAATCTTAAAATTTAATATTTTATATTAATTAAATTTATTTTATAATAAAAATAATTCTACAATATGATGAACTACATTAGTTATAGAATTACTTTTTTAGAATTTATTTGTAGTTAAAATATTTCTCATTTTCTACTCGCTTCAGATTTACTATTAATAATTGCTGAAATGGCCAAGTACGGATAATTTAGCTTGGCAACAATTAACCAAGTATGCATAGTTGGAAAACAAAGAAGCAAATGGTAAACGACAGACAACTTACCATAAAACGATGAGGTCTTGTTGTTCCTGCTGGTGCTGGGTAGAGGGCATGAGATAAGTGGAAGAACAGGGAGATTTTGACAATTGCATATTTCAACCATGTAGCCATCAGGGTCATGAAAGAAAAGCTGATCAACTGTAATTCCACCTTCTTTCACCACTGCTGTAACATACTCTATATTCATCTCCTCTAGTTTCCTTATAACCCTGTTCATGTCTGTGCACTGGAATGAAATGTGGTTGTCTTTTGGATTTATTTTTTCTTTCTTCGATGGGGCAGCGTCTGACTCCAGCAGATGTATGCCAATACCATAGTTGAACATCCTAAAAAGAAGAACCCTTCAGTTTTAGATAACAAAAAAAAGAGAGAGATAAAGCTGCATATTAATTACTTGACATGATCTTGTAAAAGAGAAGATGAGAAAAAAGAAGGGGGCTGAGATTGGTGTTTAGTGGGCATACCAAGCTCCTTCAAAGTCGAAGGAGGAAGGGCGTTTGATGAGTACAAAGCCCAGAACTTCCTCATAGAACCTGATGGACTTTCTCAGAGACTTGGAAACGAAAGAGACATGATTCAGAGCAAGAAGAGGCATTGTTGTTGAAGAGGAAGACCACTCAGCTTGCATTTTCTCCACTTCTTCTATCAACAAACCCTGCATATCTTCGATCTCTCCAACGTTTCCCATCTCTCTCTCTCTCTTTCTCTCTCTCTCTCTCTCTCTGTGAAATTTTTATCTCTCTTCAGAAGAACTAGTTAGGAACTCTCTGCTGTATTGATGGTGTAGGCATTAACAATGGACTGATCAGCATTTTATAGAGCAGAAAAATTATGAGGCATGCGTGAGCAGCGTGACAGCGTGAGATGGACAGCAGCCAGCCCACCAAGCAGGACCCAAAAACACGGAGAAGAAAATGCCAAATTAAACGAGGAAAATATTTCTTACAAAAACATGAAAATGCAAGATGCCTAATATGAACTTCTTTTTTTAACATGTGGCGATCTAATGTGCACTGACATTTTTATAAATTCAAGCATGTGAGCCACATTGTTCTTTCAAGAAAAGTATTCGAAGTAGTCTTTGTTTGTAATTTAGGATTTCAAGTTTAAAATAAATAAATGTGTGAGATAGATACTAAAAGTCTGAAACAATTTGTGAGGGAAATAAACAATTTAGTATTAAATAATTAATAAATATAGTTGAATCCACGTCATTTTTTTAATTTTAATTTTGTTCTTATTTAATTATTAGAACTTTATAATTTCATATAACTTTATAAAATCAAGCATGCGTGATTAGGAGTGTTCATCCGGATTCCGGATTTGGGAATCCGGAATCCGGATTCGAAATTTCCTTAAACATTTTTAAAAAAAAAATTCAAAAATGTTAAGAAATAAATAAAATTTTAAACCGGGCCGGGCCCGGATGAACACCCCTACGTGTGTGAACCGCATTATTATTGTAAGTTGTTTAAATTCTAAATTTCTCTTGTAAAATTAAGTCTTGTCTTATTCACAGTACGTATGAGGTACTAGCTACTAATTAGGTACTGAGGTATAATTGATACACAGGCTTATAAATAGGATTTTTCAAGAAGTAAATATGTGAGGTAAATTACCAAATAATGTATCATTTCGGATAGCAGTAAACAGTTAATAAATATTGTTAAATCCACGTCATTTGTTTATTTTATTCAGATTTAAACACTAGAATTTTATAATTTAAGAATGCCTTATCCTTTTTTCTTTTTGTTTATCTACCTGGCATCCTTATAAGTTATATCACAAAATTAACAGTACAATATATTGAGAAAAACGTGTCTATTGAGTTGGCTGCTTGGTTTCTAGATGAAATTTCTGATGGCCATTTGATCAAAGGAAATGATCAAATTACAATATATTGAGATTATTAATGATTTTGTCATTTTACTTTTTGATGTTATCTTTTCACTCTGTTAATGATTGTGATAGGCAGAGCTATTCAACTTTCTAATATTCAAATATAGTTTATTGTGTCACTTCATGTGAAAGTAAACCATATGAACCATATAATATGAATTAATTAATTGGTGGCAAACGTTTCAAAATAAACAAAACAAAAATGAATGGCCGTGGCTTTTAATGGACAATATCTTTTGTTTCTCAAATTATACGGGATTCACTCTGCAATCTGCATTATATATATATATATATGACTCAGTCGTCTTGCTTAATTGCTCTCATATTCATGTATGCCATCAATTAAGCAATTTGCCAGCTCAGTTGATTAATTTGGATATATTGTAAATATTATTATATATACATATTTTCAAAGAAGACAAGGGTTACGTTAGTTTTAAAACTAGGTCTAATATATAATTCCGCGTGTTAGTTGAGGAGAGTCATGAGAAGTGGGTTTAAATAGTATGCGAATCAATTTAACAATTCTATTAATACAACTTGTTTAATTAATTAAATGAGTTAAACTTCCATATTCTTTAATCCAATATATAATTTTGTAATGGGTTCATCATCATGTACTCGAACGACCTGTCATCATGAGTTTATGTTTGAGTTTATAATGTTATAAGACGTTGTGATCAGTTGTGTAAAAGCTGTTAATTATATATTTATAAGTCAATTAATTCACGTAACATATAGTTAATCGATCTTAACATGATGGTCAATTTAATTATACACTAGATCATACTTTAACTTCCTTATTTTGTTATTAGAAAGCTAACAACCCTGATCAACCTCTTTTAGTCACCGCGGTAGTTAACGAGAGTACGTAATGACAATTAATTGAGACTGAGTAAGAATATACAACATAGCGGTCTCCCATCATAATGATAGTACACAATACCTAACAACTTCAAAAATTATATACTAGATAGAAATAACGTGCAAAGTACGTTTATTTAATTTAATTTTTAATAAAAAATTAATAATTATTTATAATTAAGTAGATGATAAATAATTATACGTTTTCATATATTATAAAAATATATTAATAAAAACAATAAGATAATGTCATAAATAAACATAACATATAGTTTTATCAAACGTGTTTAAGATAATTTTAATTAAAATTTTAATAAAAGGTTAGTTCAAGATATGATATTTTTTTTATTCCAAGATGATAATTTAATATTTGTATTATTTTGTACGACTTAAAAATAGAAGACATTAAAATATCTATGTATTTTTAGTTCTGTGATTATTTTTAAGAGATAATATTAGTTTTTTGAAAAAATAAATTATATAGTTAATAATTTATATAAGAATGTTATATTATAATTTATAATTTATATAAATTTATTTAATCATATATATTCAATTAAATATCAAACATATAATATTAATTATATTTATTGCTTATTATTACCAATTTAATATAATTATAATAAATTATATAGACCGTCTATTAACTATATATACCATACATATAGTTAATTTAATAAATAATGCGTTCATTTTAAAATTATAAATTATTTTTTAAAAAATTAAATTATTAATCATATAATAGGAATAAAATTTTCACGAATAAAATTAAACTCTCTAACGTAAAATTGTTACGAATGGTTTATTTATATATATATTATTATATTTATATATTCTATACTATTATTGTGTCATTCTATATTATTATTATTATTCTATATTTATTTTACATAAAATAAAAATAAAAAATATGTCCTAAGTAGGAATTTTAAAATAGAAATTTTTAACATTATTATGGGCTTAATAAATTATGTTTAAAGTATTTAGTGATACTAAATAGATGTTAAATGAGTTTTACATGAAAAATTTATTATTATAGAAAGTTGAAGATGTGAAATTAATTTTAATGCTAAAAACATTATTTCAATGAATAAATTTAATAAATTGTGTTTAAAAAGGTAATTATCATTAGATGCAATATTAATTTTAACGGATAAACAAGAAATTCTGTTAAAACAATAATTTTCGTTAGATAGCCACTTTATATATGTAAAGATATGTATGTATGTATGTATGTACATGATGTTACACATCATGCATGCATATTCTTTTAAGTGCCTAGTCTTAATTTTTGTAAACATATCTTTATAAATGGAGTAGCTTTTATTTTCTTAACATACTTGTATCAATCTTTTAAAAACGTATTAAGACAACTCATCAATATATATCTAAACTTATTTTAAATTAATTAGTGATGAAATTTATTATTTTTTATATGTAATAAAATTAAACTCATCTCAATTTATAATATATATTTTGATAATTAAAAAATGAAACTCATTTGTTAATCTAAAAATGTTAAATCTATCTTAATAAAATTTATTTATTTATAATTTAATTCAACCCATCTCACCGGCCGTTTAAGGGTATTGAGAATTTTTTTTTATTATTTTAATGAATAATACTAATTCACCCGTCAAGTCCATGTTAATTTTTTACTTTGACCTTTCAAATCTACCCATCAGTATCGTCTTTATTGCGTTCGTATTTTGTGGCAACACTCAATAATAATTCAGTACAATGGTTGGGGACCACTCAAATAATCATGTCTCGTATTGTTGCTCTAAAAATATCATTGTTTCAACTTCCTACGTCCATTCACGACGTTTTTGTTTCCTACAAGAAATCTCTGTAAAACAACGACTCAAGCATTCTTTTTAAGTAATTAAATTAAAAAAATTGATACATGAAAAAAGAATGAGACTATTCAATAAATATTCTAAAATAATAAATAACAATATAAAAGTGATTTTTTTTTATTAATTTATTGATCTTTATCCATATCTTACATTAAAATACCATCTTATAAAAAGGTAAAAATAAGATATTGATATAAATGCGAACAATAAAATCATTACTAAAGGCGATAAGTCCTTAATTAAAAATCGTGTAAATGATGAGTGTGCCATTATTTATCTGAAAATGATTGTTAAAAGAGGTCTGCATCCATTTTTCAAAATACTAAATAAGAAAAGCGATATCATAAGGAAACAATTAAAATCTGTGTCAAGTCATTGGCAGAAGATGGCACACCACCTGAAGAGGTGAACAAGCGACTAGATTTGAACAATCTGAGATTGTTGAAGCCGTCAAGGTTGCACGTGGCCTCTAAAGCGATACAACTGTGCATTAAAGACGCGAACAACAATGGCTACGCATGCCACAAACGCACTGAGTGTAAGTGAAATTTTCTTTTACAAACGTTCATTTTGTTTAGAATTGTACTAAATGCTATATATACTTACATTTTTATTTATAACATTCAATTTGCCTTATGCTTTTAGTGTAATTTATATATTTCTATTTTTTTATTTTAAATATTTTTTAAATATGTTTAAATATTTTTAAAAATTGTAACAAAAATATCAATATACTAATAGTTATTTTTCAAATTATTGAAAAAAAACTAAAAATAAAATAAAAATACATAAATGGTCAAAATTAAGAGATAAAATAAGATAGTAAATAAGTAATTATTTTTTTATATACATTTAAACTAACTCTAAGTGTAAGTAATATTAGGTACTCATATATGCACTAATGTACGTGTTGAGATAAAAAAATAAATTTAATAAAATATTTAAGTTTCAAATAAAAAAATATGATAACAACCAATCAAGACTCTAGTGTTCCAATCATACGGGTAAACAGATGAAAACATGAACCGACTGCTTACAAAAAAAAAAAAAAAAAAACCAATGGCCAATACCCAAATCGATTCAGACTAGAACGTCCTGTATCTCTTATATGCGACTAGAGAGAACAACCACCTCGAACTTCTCACATTTTACATGTTTTGCACGACATAAAGAAGAATAATCTGGAGATTTCTCGAGACCTACAGTGTTAATGTATAATATATGATACTAATGAATGTTAATACGGTGGTTTACGTACATGATAAATTATAGCTATTCTATTATAATAAATGGTTATCTAACGATCACTTAATGAATTTTTACATTTTTCTATTAAATGATCGTTAAATTTAACAACCACTTATTATATCTAAACAATAGTAAATTTCTAACTAAAAATATTTTAATTTCCTAGAAAATATATTAATTTAAAACTAATTTTAGAATTCTAAATTTTAGAATATATTTATAGGCGTGAAATGATATATTACGTAAACGTGAATTGATATATTTGTAGTTAATTGATATATTTATTATATTTAAACAATAGTAATTTCCTAACCAAAAATATTTTAATTTCCTGAAAAATCTATTAATTTAAAACCAACTTTAAAATTTTAGATTTTAGAATATATTTTGTAGACGTTAACTGATATATTACGTAAACGTGAATTGATATATTTGTAGTTAACTGATATATTTATTATATCTAAATAATAGTAATTTCCTTACCAAAAATATTTTAGTTTTCTAAAAAATATATTAATTTAAATCCAATTTTATAATTTTATATTTTAGAATATATTTGTAGACGTAAACGTAAACGTGACGCAGACCACCACAACTGATATATTTTGCATTTTGATATTAATGATATATTACGCGACATTATAGTTTTGATGAAACAATAGATGCATCTAAACAATTAGTTATGGATGATTTTCTAAATACTTTAACTCCAAATGGACTTCCTCTTCAAAAATTATTATTGAAGAAAAACTGTCCCATTATGCTGCTTAGAAACATTAATTCTTCAGGAGGACTATGCAATGGAACACGTATAATTTGTTGGGCTTTTGATCAAAATGTCATTAATGCAGAAATTGCAATTGGGCAACATAGTGAAAAAAGAGTTTTTATTTCAAGTATCACATTCTTACTAAGTGTTGATGAAAATAATGGCTTCCCATTCAAATGAACTCAATTTTCTATCAGATTAAGTTTTGCAATGACTATAAATAAGCTACAAGGACAGATATTAGATTTTGTTGACATATATTTATTTCATCCTATTTTTTCACATGGTCAATTATATTTGACTTTATCAAGGGTGAAAACTGCATCTACAGTAAGGATTTTAATACGGTGGGTGTCGACTAAACGATGTGAAAAGAACTACCCAAAAAAATATTGTATTTATAGAATTAATAAGATTATCATATTTAAATTAATGTTATACAGCTGACTAGGTACAATTATATAGCTTCAATTTAGCATATATTATAAAATCGTTATATAAATTCTGAATAGGAATATTTATCTACTGATCTTCTACCTCATCCTAATATTCATGGATGCCAAATTAGCTTACTTTCGAAATGAATGAAACCATAAATGATGATGGCACAAATCATATTTTACGTTTGAATTATTATTATTTATAGGTGCTTGTTAATTTAATTTTTTTTAATTATAAATATATATATTTAAATATGTTTGAGGGTAAACTATTTTATAAGCGCGTGAATCACATCTACTAGTCAATTAGATGACAACAAAAGCAGCAAAAAGTCCACGGATGGTTTTATTGTTCTTTAAGTGATAAGAACCAAAAAACCCAATAAACAATATCAATTAATTAATGAAATTTAAGTTTTGTTGGAACTAAGGTATCAGACAAAGTTGGAATGAAGGAATATTTAAAAGAGCAATCCTAGAACATGGGTTAATAATGCAACAGTATCATCATCGGTTATCCATGCTTTGAGTATATATACACAATAAGAAATCTAGTTATTTGTGATTAATTATTTTTTGTTATAAATATTTATGTTTTCTTATAGTGATAATTCTTAATTGTCTAATTTAATTAAATGGTTTAATTCTCTTTTTAAAATAAAGTAGATATAATGTATGGATTTTTGTAATACTTATAACTATATATAACATTATTGATCAATATATATTTATACTCAAACAATAATATTTAGTATTAGGAATGCATGTGTGAAGCTAAGCATGATGTGAGAATTTGAGTAATTTAGAAAGAGAAATTATGGGGATTAGTCTTATAAAAGTAGCTTCCATTGTCGTCGGCCATCGGTGGGGACACTGTCCATATCATCGAGACTGCCTCTCTCCGGTGGCTGGGAGCCTGCGACGTCGACCTCCCATCTTCTCCATGCAGCCTTAAACTTGAAATGGATTCGAAAATCTCGATGGTATAGACGATATCGCTTCCGATGACCACCAGCAACTTCGTTTGGGCTGAGACCTAATACTTTCTTATTCATCACGTGAAATCATCTTAATTTTATTTTTTTATTATAATTTTTTAATTTTAAAATTTTTAAAATTTTTTATTATATTTTTATTAAAACTTATTTTTTATAAGCTGTTCCAACCCAGCGTCACTCAGGAAGTGGATGCAGAGCGGCAGCGGAAAAAGAGAGAGAAAAGAGGAGAAAAGAAGGGGGGGGGGGGGACTATGTAAAAAAGGGACCTACCATGTGCCATAAATAGTAGGTAGGGTGAGGGATACAGGATGACAAATATGAACGTGGGGGATGGATTAATTTGTCCCCTTTTTTATTTTTAAAATCAAACATGATAAGATGTCGTCGTAGCCTCGTAGGATACAACGTGGCTTAAGGGCTACCCATGTGATCAGTGATCTGTACATGAGCTGCAGAGTTGATCCTCATCCCATTATTCTCATCTATTTTTGCATGTATTTTGACCGAACTAGAGTACTTATCATCATGGGTTTTTGTTACCAGATGGACTGCAGTTATCATATTGAGGTGAGACCTGAGATGGGGTTGGAGATGTCTCTGATCCCTAGGGATCTGTACATGAGCTGGACAGTTGATCCTCATCCCATCATTCTCATCTATTTTGCGTGTATTTTGACCCAACTAGAATACACTTATTATAATCATGAGTTTTTGTTACCAGATGGACTGCAGTTATCATATTGAGATGAGACCTGAGATGGGGTTGGATATGTCTCTGATCCCTAGGAAAAGCTATCATCTCTCCGTCATTTATATCATTTATTATTTTTGATTTTAGCTTAATTATGTTTTTTTATTTTTGAAAAGAGAGCGTAATTATGTTAGGTTTTACTACTTCCTCTTAAATGTTTTAGCTGATAATTATGTGCAAATTATATGATAAAGATTGCATATAAGAAAATTATTTATATAGTTTTAATACTTATAAAGTTTTACAAAATATTATTTTTAAAAGTACGATATAAACTTAAAAATTAAGTGAAAAATTTGAGAAGTTACATTTATTTTAAAAAAAATAAATAAATATCACAAAATATACAAATATTTAGATTATACGAAATATTACTGTTTATGTGAGAATGAATATGAAGATATTTTTATTAGTCTTATCAAGAAATTCATCAAACATAAATTTGATAATTTATATTAAAAACTATTCCATATTGATCTCATCAAAATGTATTTTTAAAATTTTGAGCTATAATGATATTTGAGAAACTTTTAAATTTTAAAGGATTACTATTTACCTTTCATCTTATTATTTTAATATATTTTATTTCTTCTACACTTTCTCTCATTTTCTTTTTATTTTTTTTATAAAATGAATGTATTTATTATATTTTTTTAATTCTAATTTTATTCAAAATTATTGAAATAATAATTTAAGTATCAAATTAAATTATTAACATACATATAATTAGTATAATTATAAAATAGTGTTGAAATTTTAAAAATAATTTTTAAAAATATTATTATATTATTATTTTAATAAATTTAATGATGAATCTAATATAGAATTATAATAAATACGATATATTTATTTTATTTAATATATATTTATTAAATTTTAATAATTTTCTTTTATAAATTTAATAAAAATATTCTAATATATATGAATGCTTTCAATCATTTTAATTTGATAAAATCCCTGAGTTTAAAATCGTAAGAGGAAAAGGACATGACTTGGACAGATGAGCCAAAGAGGTCCAAGACGTATCTGGAAACAGATCCCGTAGGATAGTTTTTGTTTGTTGGTTGAAGTTTGAACCAGTAATTAACGGAGGCAGCCCGTACGTCTCATTTTTCTCTTAATTTCTTTTCTTTCCTCAGGATCGTACATTTCAGTCCGGACCTGGATTCGATTTGATTGGATGGGGATGTGAATGACTCGATTGAAGGAAAAAGTCGTTAACGTGAAAATAATTTATTTTTGAATGGAAAAATTATCTTATTTTATTATTATATTAGCCACGTCAACAAAAATAATTTATTTTATTTTATTATTATAATTTATTTAAATTTTTATATAAAAATATTAAATAATTTAATTTTTATAAATTTTATTTAACTTTTAAATATCATTTAATACTATCTCATATTATCTTATTATCTAAATTCAAATTAAATTTAAATGATTATTATTTAGCCACGTCAACAAAAATTTATTGATCATAATAACTAATAAAAAATGTTAAGAATTTTTATTTTGGAATTTCTATCTAAGACGTTTTTTTTTATATAATTTTTATATAAGTATTTTAAAATAATATTGTGATTTTTTTTTATATTTTTAAAAAATATTTTAAAATGTTAAAAAAGAAAAAATATATTTTAATCTTTATTATTTTAAAATATCTATATTAAAATAAAAAAATAAAAAAGTATCCTAAATAAAAATTTTCAAATAAAAATCTTAAAATAAAATTCTCTTAACATTTTCCACAGCTAATTGTCTCTCTAGCAAAAGCAAAGCGCAGAGATTGGGTGGCTACCCAAAGCCGCCTGCCTTTCTCCACTGTGTATAATTGCAGTCGACACTCGTGAGTCGTGACCAGATCAGCATAGCTCGGTGCTCCTCGTCAATGTCGTCATCAACTTTACGTGGACGTTGCTTCTTTCTAACCTGACATGATTACACTGTAGGAGACCAAATCAGAAAGGCGACAATCCGAGGTGGCGTGGAAAGGAAAAGTACGGCGTTCTACACTAATTTGAACTTATCTTATATGATTTTTTCTTTATTTTCCATTTGCTTTATATATTTTCAAGCATTACAGTAAAATTCAATAATGTACCTTGGAAAATTGTTTCTCTATTGTACTTTAAATATATTTTTGAAAGAATTTTTTTTTATATTATTTTAAATCATGTTTGATAAATAGAATAAAAAAAAGGTATCATAAAATAAAATAAATAGAATATATTTCAGGGAAAATAAGAATGATGTTGCACATGCAGTTGACTAATAAACAAGTAGAGAATAGAGACCCACATGGAGGAAAGAGAGGAAGATTTTAAGGGATATTGGAGAATGATGATGGTGGGCACGTTGTACATGTGCATGTACTGCTAATATTCAACCAACAAGTAGAGATTTTAAATGCAGATGAAGTGAACAAGCATGCTGCATGCGAACATGATGATGTCCATCCTTGATCCTTCTTCCATTTTTGTGGGCTTCACTTTTTTCCCCCATTTTACTTTTGCCCATTCTGAGAACCATTGGAAGTATAATTTAATAGAGAGGGGGGGGGGGGGGGGGGGGGGGGGGGGGGGGGGGGGGGGGGGGGGGGGGGGGGGGGGGGGGGGGGGGGGGGGGGGGGGGGGGGGGGTTTTTTGGCAGAAATATCAAATATGTGGAAGAATAGAGGCCACCCAGCCAGCCAATCAAATTGACCTACCAACCAACTATAATTTTAGATTTTTCAAAGGTCATTGCGAAGTTCTCCCATTTTTTATTCACCAATCTTTTCCATACGTCCAGAACAACGATAAAAGATTTGAGGGACCCAGCGAGAAATATATCTTCAGATTACGGAAGATTTAGGGACTGACTATTTCTTTAATTTGTTCATCTCAAGTACATGCAATCATCTTAAGTAATCAAATTGGAAATTATTATTATTATTTTTTTAAATTGTCTGTTGTAATATAGAAGGATGGAAGAAACAGCCTTAGGCAGAGGAATTCGGTTGAGGGGGGAGCAACCTGAGTTTTCGGAAAGGGGTCAAGTTAGACTCATATTTTCGAGTAGATTGAATTGGATAGAGAAGCCTTTATGGAATAGGATTGTTACAAAATAGGATTATTACATTCTTTTCTTTTCACTTTTTTTTTTTTTTTTTTGGAATTGGATTGAGAATCTCCAAAGTTTTTTTGAGTCTGAGGAAGAACAACCCTTTTCTCTTTAACCCTCTTACTTAAGGGGGGATCACAGGCCTCTTTGCCAAGGATTAATTGACTATGCATTAATTTGGATGATGCCTCATTGATCATCATCTCATTTGGTGATAAAAGAGTTATTAAGAGTATGATTGATATTTTCTTCCCTCACCAAGAAAGAGAAATCAGTTTTTGAGATTTCCAAAAGAAAAAATTTATGTGCAAGCTTTTTACTGTTCACACATGTGAGTGAGTGTACGCGTAAACCTCCTTGCACTCAGCACTATAAAATAAATGATGTGGTCTCGGTGCATTAAAATAAAATAAAATAAATAAAGAAAATGATGTTTGCATCATCCATTGTCCACTAGGTTCAATCACACAAGTAACAATTAAATTGATATTTCTTTATAAAGTACTATTGGATAGCAGTTAAAGAAAAATCAATGCAATTACCACGTGACATGCATTCACAGCAGCAATGTGCTTGGTTTTGCAATATGTGATTTGTATTTACAAATAGATTTTTTTTTTCCTATTCCATAAATGATATCTAATTGGTGTGGAGACAGTAAAATTGGTGATGCCATAACCTACTTTGGAAGTTAATCCAGGTCACGTAAAATGCCAGCCAATAGCAGCTTGAAGAAAATTTCTGCAGAGCATTGAGTAGTGGTACATTCAAAATCCACAAACATGTGGAATTGTTGGGACTAGCTAACTAAACATTGAATAAAACAACTTTTAAGTCCATGGCTATAATAAGGGTACAGAACCAAAAATTTTCAGAAGGAAAACTAAAGTATAATTTAGGAAAATATAAGAAGAGTTTAAATTGTAGGTACTTGTGTAGAGAATCCAATAACTAGTTTGCACGCGTCATCTTTACTTTTGGCATCCCCTTCTTCATCTGACGGGCACGCTCTTTTGCTTCTTTCTTCCGAATAGACTCTGCACTAAGCTTTGACTCGGCTTCCTCCATCATCTTCTTCCTCTCTGCCTTCTTTTTCTGCAAGGCTTCTTGCCTAACATTTTGAAGTTCTTTATATGCCTCTTGAGCAGCCTTTACTCTAGCTGCTTCTGTTTTAGATCGAGCCTGCAAATGCACAATTTGTAGTTAAGCAAATCACTTACTTAGATGGCCGATTTTGTTTAGTGAAATTGCAAAATATTGCCATCAGCTGACCCACCTGAGAACTAAGTTTGTAACGCCCGATCAAGTCAATATAATAAGGTACAAGAGCCACCAACCGAGTCATATCGGCCATATTGTTCGCATCTGGGAGGGCAAACTTGAACAAAAGCATCCTCTTGTGTGCGCCTGGGTGTTGATCAGATAAATGCAATGAGATGAAAAGTTTCCCGAATTTCTCAAAAGCCTTTTCTCCAAAAACCTGCAGAAGACCGGGTACAAGTAACATAAATGAAACCAGAATAACCAAACCTAAAGAGTGTAACGAGATAATAAAGACTGGAAAGGATATAAGAATCTGGGAACAGGTCAACAGCTTACAAATAAAAACAGCATTATTATGTTCACTACTGTTAGTGAAATTATGCAACATTAGTACTGGAGAAGGACTGGGAAGTAATGATACTCCAATAAAGTTTGAAGCTCAAGCTAGATGGCAAATGAATGTGATTTTTTCGGATTGATCTGAGCATGCGATAGCAATGCATAGAAAGTGATACAACACACAACAAGTTACATATCTTTTCGGTGGGGACAGATCATGCAAAACACCTCTTCCTTAGATAAAGCCATGCGTGAGTGATCAAATAGAGGTTATCCAACAAATCCTGTACCTTGACCAGATCACAGGAACATACTGAATGATCTTGTACCATGCAAACGTTAATTCACCCACCCCAGATACTTGTGGTTAAATTCAAATGATGCACCAGGCCTTTTCTTTTCAAATCATGCCATCATTATCATTAACTTCAACAATCAACTCTGTAGTAATAAATGCCACTATCTATTGATCATGCATCACAAGATTCATTCGAAAGTATTGCAGTCTGCAGATGTGATACTCTGAGGGAATGTGGTGGACTATAGCACCAAATCATGCAAAATGTGCATATCTCCCAGGGATAAAGAAAATAAGGCTGTGTTTGGATGAAAAATCATCTCAACTCAACTCAACTCAACTCATCACTACAACTTTCTCAAGTTCCATACAAGATACAATACACAATTCAAGTTTTTCAAATGTCAATTCAACTGTTTTAAATTTCAAAACAATAATAATATTAAAAAATAATATTCTAACAATGTTTTATTCAACTTTCAACTTTCATCTAAAACCATCTCATCTCATCTCACTAGCCAAAAAGGATCTAAATCTCTCCTCATGGAACAATAAGCTACCGAAAATAGGTCTATATATTCTTAACTATTTTTCAATCAATTTTTAAAGTCTATCAGTTTGTCTTTCAAGTGAAAGCTCATACAGAATCAAGCACAACTCTAAAGTTATACATGATAAACCACAGTTCAAAGCATTGATAAAATTCAATACTCAATACAAAGCAATTCCAAGGAAAGAAGAGACTCCAAATGCTATGCAACAATATAACAACTAAGACCTCAGTGTGCATCACACTCTAAAAACACAGCAAAAAAAATCAAAAGTCGAAAAAAAATTATTTCTAAATTTCAGACACTATCCTAATTAACTCCTCGTAAAGTTCGTTATAGTTAATGTCTTTCACTTGTCAAAATTCCTCTTATTTACCAAAAAAGTTCTTTTACTTGTGAAAAACACGTAACAGTTGTTGAGCAACTCTAAGCACAATAAGAGCTTTGTTTGTTTGTTTGTTTTTTTTTAAACAATAAAAAAGAAGCTTTGTTTAGTTAAAAATGTAACCGAAAACTTAAATGTGCATATAGAAGTAATCAAATTCTCCGCAGTAAAGTTTCCTCAAAACAGCACTTACCAAAAAAACGACTACTACAAAATATCCACTAAACCATTGAATTTCAAAAGAAAATCGACATGCAAACATAACCGTCGCAAGCAAGCAAAAATTCCTCACATTGAATTATCAAAATCTAAAACATACTGTTGAAACGCAACTACGCACAATGCTACATTCAAGGCCCTGGGATCTAAACTAAACAATATCCATTCACATGGAAAAACATCGTAAAAAAACTCAAAGCAAGCAAAACGGCATTCCCATCAAACAAAACAAAATGTAACCGAATCCAACCTGATCAAGCACGGCCTCCGTCATCAAATCGGCGGCCACCTCCTTCGATTCCGAGATAACTGCCAATTCTTCGCTCACCCACTTCTTACCATTCGTTGGCGGGGACACCGTCCCTGCGAACTTCTGCAAATCCCTGACCTCCTTCTGCATTGCCTTCGCCAACTTCTTCCTTGCCACCGAGAAAACCACGTGATCCATGGCGTCGTCGTTCATATACACCTCGAAAGAAATCTCGTCCTTGCACGGCACCACCAAATTGTACAACCTCGATATCAAATCATGCCGGCTCTTCAGCTCCATCGTCGCCAGCAAACCCTGGCAGTACCTGCGCCCACTGGCATAGAACTTGAACACGGTCTGCCCCTCCTTCAGCAGCAGCGGCGAGTCTTCCCCTTCGCCTACCCCCAACAGACTGAAATTCCGCTCGAAGATGGAGTCTTTGGTGGCGAACTTAGCGGCCCAAGCGAGGGCAAGATTCTCGTTCTCGCGCTTCCCTGTGAAGTAGTTGATCAAGAATATGACCAGGAAAGTCCCGCATACGATCTCGACGGTGAAGGATTTCGGACCCAGCTTCGCTTTAGGGGAGGCGGAGGGACTAGATTTTGAATCGGAAGGCGTGTCATTTTCGGTGAAAGTCGGGGTCAGGAGGGGCTTATCTTGGAGACTTGGTACGCCTTCGAATTCGTCCTCGTCCCAGTCCTCGAAGGTAGCAGAAGAAGGCTTGGGAGGATCCGACAAAGGCGGAGACCGAGATTGAGGACTGGGATCCGGGGGAGAAAGTGGGGAGGAGTGGGGATCCGACAGGGTGAGAGGAGGGGATCGGAGGGAATTAGGGTAGAGGATATCGGAATCGGAGTCTATATCGGGATCTGCATCTTCGGAATCGAAGCCTTCGAAGTGAGAATCGGCGGCAAGGACGAGGGAGCGAGAGAGATGGGAAAGGAAGAGGTTGAAGAGTGAGAGGAAAGCGAGTAGGTGCAAGAGAGAGGGAAAGAGGGGTCGACTCGTCATGGCAATTCTCTCTCTCACTCTCTCTGTGGATGGAGATTTGTTGTTCCTTCGAGTGTGTACTGTTTATGTGTTCTGAATATTTGTTAGAGCGGCGCTCCATTGTACATTAGTTGTTTAATGGTTTTTTATTTTTTATCTCATTTTTGTTCTTATTTTTTAATCATAAATAATAAAATAATAAAATATCAAAATATATAAAATATCAAAATAAAATGTTAAAATAAGTGGAAAGAATAACATTTTTCTTTGTTCAATTATAGGATTATAAAAAAAAACTACCTATAATGCTATCATTTTATAAAAAATAATTTATACACTATTTTTTATTACATTTTCACAATAATATTTGAAATAAAATATATTTTATAAAACACTTTATAAAAGGAACATTATTTTATAAAAGCATCCTTATCTTATAATATTATTATGAAATATATTATATATTTTTTTGATAAGTGTATATATTATAAAAATATATGGTGAGTATCAATATATTCAATACTCATCAGACTATATAATAGATTAATTAATAATAAAAACAAAAACAAAAACTTATACATTCATAATAGATATTATGTAAATTATAGTGTAACTTAAGAATAAGATAAATTTAATTTACAGTCTCATATAGAAGATTGTGTGTATAGATTTACTGATATATGAAGATAAAAATAAATAAAATATTATTATAACTTAAAAAATATTAAAAATAATTATCTAGGCTTGGGTGAGCAATTTTCAAATGGAAAGTATACGTAGACTAAAGGCTTGTTTATTTTAAAAAATGAGATAATATGATATAAAATAAAAGTTAAAAATAAAATAAAATATTATTATAAAATATTTTTTTAATATTAGTTATGTTTTGAAATTTGAAAATTTGATTTTAGAATTTTAAAAAATTAATTTTTTTATTATATTTTATATAGAAATTTGAAAAGATTTAATGATAAATTTGAAAAAAAAAATTTAATTTTTAATTTTATCCCTCAAAATAAATCAGACCCAAATCTAAGAAGAAGAATGCGAGTCTCTCTTAAATTTTATTATATTATATTACGCACTAATTAATATATCATGTTTTAAGTGAACTTTTTAAAATCAATTAAGATATTTACTTGAAAATAACTAGATTGTTAAAACAAAAATACCTCTGCTTTTCTGTTCCGATATAAAAACGATCATACCTCATCTAATTTTTATAAAATTTTCAATTATCTATATAAAATATAATAAATAATTTAGTTTTTTAAATCTTAAAATAATAATAATATTAAAAAATAATATTCTAATAAGATTTTGTTCAACTTGATAGAACCCGTCTTTAGATATCCGACTCTCCCATAGATTAAAAATATAAGTTCACTTTCACTGCATGTTCTAACTTTTTGAAGTTGTGGATCCAAGGGCATTCCAAATTATTCATACCTTTTACACAATTATTATTTTGAACGAGATATTGAGAGAGATTTTGATAAATACATTTTATAAAATAAATCAATTTATAAAAGTTCCTTCATTTTAAAATATAATTGTATAAAAGATTGTAAAAATAAATAAATTGTAAGTGTATCATTACTTGAATGGCATAAGAAAAACAAATGTTCTTTTCAGAAAAAAACGTAGATCAAAAGAACAAACACACTTGCTAATTGCTATGAAATTAACTAAAATACAATAAACAGAATTAGCAGGATGTAAAAATTACACCGCCAGTCAGCATAATCGGTAAGGATCAAATGAATTATTCCGCTTATAATATAGAAATAAAATAAGAATCCCGTTTCCTAGTCAGCATTCTTCGAGCCAGATGTTCGTAATTAGTGGACTGAACTTGTTTCCCTTTCAGTGAACATATTACATATTTCTGAGAGAAAGAAACTACTGATCAAGTATATGAACCCCCAAAGGTCAAGGACTGCTAGTAATTTGCAGAATAGAGTAGGCACGCCCACATGCAGTGAACACCACCAAGCCGAGATGGGGAAGGGATTAGCAACATGCCTGTATAGTTTGAATGAGGCATGAATGGTAAGAATAAGATCATCAACTGTCACCGCAATCCACCTTTAGCGCCCGCCAAAGACATGCTTACCAACATTGAGATCCCTAATTACTTGAGGGGTTTGTCTTCTTCTAACAACAATTGGATCATGGACCCGATAACCTCGTTATCAGCTACTGTGGCATTCTGAGGAACGAAGAAAATAGTATGCATCATTTTGGGTTTAAGGGCAGTTCAGGGAAATGATATAGTTTAACTCGTAAATTAATTAAAAAAAAATGACTCTTTCAAGGAAATTCCAAGTAATAGCTTGACAAAAGAAAACTTGGTAATAGTATTTATATTTATAAATCATCCGGATGGTCAGACTGGCCTAGGGCTGATTCTGAGCTGATCCACAAACGAGGAACTATAATATTTATAATGGTAGAATGTATGTGTAATAAATCAAAGCAAAATAGATGGTACCACTCCTGGCTTTCTAATTAACTCCTTCAAAAGCGAATGAAGAGTTAACCGCAGTTCCTTGAACAGGACTGCAATTTGAGCTGCTGCTGTCAGTTTTAACCATCCATCTATGACCACCAGTCCAGTCTGCAATGTACAAGCATCAATACACCATCACAAAATTAAGACATTTAAAAAATGCTACGAAAGGAAATGATCATCGCCAGACATACAACATTTAAGCTCCACTTATCTTTAGTCAGTTGTCATCACATTAAAATCGGGAACTTAATGATATCTAATAGTGGCCATAATTTATTCGATATCAAGCTAATGCAACATAAACAGGGTTGGACCCTCAGTTTGCATGGTTTGGAAGCCAAATGAGGTAAATACAATGGCGGCCAAATACCAAGACCTCACCCACCAAAATTACTTTTGGAAGGAGATGATGCCATTAGGTCATGGAACTAATACATATGCTGAACTTATGGTCTTACAGTTGGCTCTTCAATTTTGTGCTGGTAATGGATGGACAGTGGTCATTATGAAATCAGATTTAGCTCTTATTCTTTGGTTTCACCATCTTAACCATCAGATTTGGGATGACATTTTAAATCTTCATTTTTCTCTCAGTATTACACTTGTACATATGCTAAGGGAAGGAAATATAGTTGTGGTTTGCCTTGCAAAACTGGATGCTTCAGGTGTTAGTCCTTCCTTTAGATCAGTTTCTCAGTTACCTGTTGAGGCCCAGGGAGACTATATACGAGATTTGGCAGGTGTTCCTAGATTCAGGAACCACGAAACTTTTTTAAAACAAAAACTACATTTAGGATTAATGTGTATTTATTGCAGGGGGAAAAGTAAAATGGATACCTGATGCTGAATATTGATGGACCCACCAAATAGCAAGATAGAGTAAGGAGAGATAACAGAAGAGTCCCGAATAAAAACTCTGTTGGTTTCAACCTGAGAAAAAATTAGGGTGAAGTTCTAAACCTAAATTAATGATAGGGTTAATGCTCAGAAAAAAAAGAGAGAATTATTAGGGTGAACAGTGGTTAACCAAATATTGCAATTGCAATGGCCTATCTCTTGACCATCCTTATATCAATATTATCCCAAAGTCCCCAAAGCATCATTGGAAGTAGAACCCCAATGTTGAGTTAAAACTTAATTGCATCTTCTCATATTGACTGAAGTAGCTTATACAGCACAATAAAATAAAATAAAAGAGCATCTCATGGAATTTCAATTTAGTACAGACATAATTTTGCTCTCTCTCTCTCTCTCTAGGCAAAACTATATTACTTGTATCTAAAGGGAAGGAACCGATTATTTTATTTTTGCCACCACACAGCATAAACAAACATTTTTACCCTTTCCTTGGCAAATCTTTCTAGTGGCAAACACCAAAACAGATGCTGAAACAAGGTGGTTTTAAAGCTCGAACAAACAACCTCTTATGAAATATGAGGATAAAAAAATTTCAATCAGCGAAAAAATTGATTCCTAGAATTTGATTAAGCACTAAGACTATTGTCTTTGTACTTTTCCCAACGCATAAGGTTCTACCTTCATGTGAAATCAAAATATCATGAACTGATACTAGAACAAGGAATGACAAGAAAAAAAAAATGATTCACAGAATTAAAGTGCAAACCTTTTCAAGGAAGACAAGGAAGGGATATCGAAATGTTTTCAAATTACTGTTGATAGAAGAAGGGTGTAAGTGAACTTCTCTTCTTCCATCATACCAAACAGGGCGGCCCTGCATTACCAGGCCAACAGACTGTTTAAGGTTGCCAAGAGCTGTGGCAGTAATGCCTTGTTCAGTGGCTGCCACATTAGGGTATAAACCTGCACATAATATAGCCTGCAAGAATACTCCATGAATGTTTACTTAGTAACAGATAAAATGCTATTTTCATTTCCAACTAAACATGAGATACACCTCGTTTTTCATTGTCATATAGATTAGCCATCTACACAATCAAAGTAATAACAATAACTTTTATTTCCTCATACCCATGATATTGATGGAAACCCAACATAACAAATTTAAGAAAGTGAGAGAGAAAAAACAGCAGCAAAACTGCAAAATGTCGACAGCAATAAAATCATTAATAGTTTGGTCCCTAGGAATTGGCTCTGCTGATGAAGGGGATGGTTGAAGTTTGTTCTTGTTCCAGTTTGATACAAATAAGAAAAACAGTCCAGACATCAAGGATGACACTTGAGTATAAAAAATGCGCCTCCTAGGTTGTGTAGAAAAAGAAAAAGTTGTCATTTCAGTGTATACCCTTGAAATTCTGTTGAATATAACTAAAAAGATGTACAGTCAAAAAAAAGAAAAAAAGATGTACAGTCTAATCAGCCTAGTAAGAAATGTTTAATAATGTGCAGAGTATGAGCTTATATTCCAGTTTCATGGTTTCTCTTGACTATGTTTCATTTAGCGGAGAGACCATTAATGAGTGACTGGTTTAATCAAATAACCAAATGTATTACTCCACTTACTAAAAGGTAAACATTTTGCACTGCTAATGTAACTGGACGTGAATATTTATTCTCTGAGGGAAAAGTCAACTAAAGACAAACAGCAGCCTTATTGGTCTGACCTTTATAACTGATGAATGACATGAATACTTATTGAATGGCTGCGATGCATCAGAAAACCAACTGTCAATATCCTCTTTCTTTTGTCCTTGTACCTGACCATGAAAACATAGGAAACCCCAATTCAGGACATAAAGCTCCAGAAGCGAAGAATTTAAAATAGAAACAGTCATCAAGAAAACACTTTGAAAAGCTACTTCAACAAGATTATATTGAATTGTAATTCAATCAATTCATGGCAATCCAAATAGCATGATAAAGTGTCCAATATTGTGATGGTGTCCAATATTTATTATCACTTGTGAATAAGATTCAAAATATAAATTAGGCCTGCAAGCAGATATGGTGGCAGAATTCTGTAAATCACATGATGAAGCCTGAGGCAATTAGTTGTATGCTGCCACAGATCGATGGTTAATTAATAATAACGACTAGGCTTGTGACTGTGCATGCATCGTGAACATTTGTGGGTGCACACGTGTGCATATTGGTAGGTATATGACAGTGATATCGTTGACAAGAAGTTCAGATGGACAAATTTTGCTGTATTTATTCAGAACAACATTGAAAATTGTTTCATACACAAAAAAACTGCATCGTGTAGATGACATCTCAGACAAGAAGTTTTGCTTAGTGTCCTTTAATGCTGACATCCGGCAGCTGGCTAGTAACCTTGGATGTAAGCTTTCCTCTCTTCCCATGAATTACCTTGGTCTTCCTTTGGGGGCAGCTGCAAGGTCTATACTGATTTGGGATACAGTGGTGGAGAAGATTGAATGCAGATTGGCGAGTTGGAAGAAATCATATTTCTTGAAAGGTGGTAGGATCACCCTTACTCTTTCTAATCTACCAACAATTTTTTATCTGTATTCCCAATTCCAGCAAGTATGGCAAACCGTATTGAGAAGTTGTATCATAATTTTCTTTGGAGTGGATAGGAGAAGAATTCAAGTATCATCTTCATTTTTTTTTTTATAAGTAATAAGAGAGATTTTATTCTTAAGTAAATAGGCATAACCCAAGTACATTGGGAGTAATACAAGTGAGAAACACCTATTTACAAGCTAAAGCTGAATAATTCAAGTATCATCTAGTCAAGTGGGATAAGGTATGTTCTCTAGTTTCTTCGGGTGGGTTGGGTATTAGACACTTGAAGATTTTCAATCGAGCCTTGCTTGGGAAATAGTTGTGGAGATACAATATGAAACCATTATGGAAGTCACTGATTGATTGCAAATATGGAAGCATGTTTTATAGCCAATTCCAGAAACAACCAAATATAGCAAATACGAACTTCTTTTTATAGCAAATATGAGCCACTTTGCAGAATATAGCCACTTTTATAGCTAATATGAGCCACTTTGCAGAATTTTATAGCCTAATATATTCCATCCGTCTAAGAAACAATCAAATAGATGCTTTATGGTAGACACCCGCATGGAGAGAGGTCTTCACTGTTCGTTCTTTTTATAAAATCCTCACACAAGAACCTTAAAGTCAATTTCCTTGGAGACGGCTATGGCGACATAAGACACCCCCCAAAGCTTCATTTTTCGTGTGGACGGCTTCTTTAAGTAAGATCCTCACTACGGATAATTTGCAGAAAAGAAGGATAATAATTGCGAATTGGTGTTGCATGTGCAAGAGAGGTGAGTCAGTGAATCATTTGCTCCTTCATTGTGGCATAGCCAGAGGTCTATGAGATGAGGTATTTGGTAGATTGGATCTACCGTGGGTTATGCCGGAGTTCGTGGTGGCAACTCTAGCGTGCTAGACTTCCATCCGTGGCAGTGTGCGGACGTTCGAGGACAATGAGAGGTCGAGAGAGGAGTTTAAAATTTTCTTGTTTAGAACTCTTTGTACTAGCATGGACCTTCATAATTTTCTTATCTCTAATACCCCTACTTAGTTAGTGCTCATGTACTTGTAATTGACTTTTGCCCATTATTTCATTAATAATATTTGTTTACATATCAAATATATATATATATATATATGGTAACATGTTTTTTTTTTATTTGGAGGGGGCACTAAAGAGGTCCATGGGGGTTTATTGAGAGGGAATTTAGAAACACATTCGAGGAGGGTGGGGGATCCTTAATCTGCATACTAGACTGGTGCTGGGTGATGGATCTCTGACCTATGGTGTAGAGATCAAACCCTAAAGGATTTATTCCCACCAGTTTTTGGGATTGTAGAAGAGAAAGATGCCTCAGTGTCTAAGGTCTTGTTTGTTTTCACATATGAGATGAGATAAGTTGAGATAAAAGTTAAAATTTGAATAAAATATTGTTAAAAAAATATTTTTTTAATGTAATTTTTGTTTTGAAATTTGAAAATATTGAATTATTTATTTTATTTTGTATGAAAATTAAAAAAAATTGTAATAATGAGATGAGATGAGATGAAATGAAATGTGATCAGAGTGTTTGTAAAGACGAACGAGGTCTAATTGCATGGAGTCATTAGGATAACTATTCCAATGGAACGTGAATTTCACTAGAGCCACCCAAGATTAGGAAGTTGGCTGCTTTGAGGAGTTCTTTGCTCTTCTATACACCATGAGGCAGAGAAACCAAGGAGCAGATAAGATTTGGTGGATTTTTTTTTTTAATAAGTAAAATTTCATTAAAACAATGGCAAAAGCCAATTACAGAAAACACCATGGCCTTTCAAATAGGCACATTGGATGTAAGGAAATCGTGCAGGTCCATGCCATTAAAATTAACAGCAATGGGCCAAGTACAAAAGGTTCTAAAAAATAAAGCTAACAACTCCTCATTGGATCTCTCTTTGTCTTCGAATGTCCGCCCATTGCGCTTTAGCCAAAGGCACCACATGATGCAGATGAGAATCATCTTCCATATAGCTATGATTTGTCGTTCACCCCTTATAGAGGTCCAACACGCCATTGTTGCCACAACAAACTCTGGCATAACCCAAGCTAACTCCAATATTTTGAAAACCTCGTTCCCAAGAACTCTGGCTATCTCGCAATGTAAAAGGAAATGGTTAACCGACTCTCCCCCATTACGACACATGCAAGACCAATCTGTGACAATAATTCTCCTGTTCCTCAAATTGTCCGTAGTGAGGATCTTCCCTAGCGAAGCTGTCTAGACGAAGAAAGCCACTTTCGGAGGAGCTTTGTGGCGCCAAATTTTCTTCCACGGGAACTGAGCTTCCAGACCTTGATTAAGCACCTTATAGAAAGAATGGACTGTGAAAGTCCCTCTCTCTGCAGGGGTTCACCATAGCCCGTCTTGATTCTGTAGATTCGGTCTTTGGGTGTAAATGAGCCTATAGAACTTCACAAAAGCGTTTATCTCCCAATCCTGTGCCGCCCGGTGAAAGTTGATATTCCAAAATAGGTGTCCTCCATTTGAATCCATAACTTCAGCCACAGTGATGTTTTTTTGCGCTTGCAATCTGAAAAAGAGAAGGAAACAAGTTAGATAGGGCTCTATCCCCACACCAGACATCCTTTCAAAATTTAATTTTAGATCCTATACCACAGAGGAGCCTGGTGTGCTTTTGAAAAAGAAACTACCCACTTCTAATGTTTTTCCACAACCCTACACCACTTGGCCCCCTAACTTCCTTGGAGCACCACCCTCCCCAAACTTCCTCATATTTGTGATCAATCACCATTCTCCACAAAGCTTCTGGTTCTTTATGGTACCTCCACAACTATTTACCAAACAAAGCTCGATTAAACATCCTCAAGTTACGAATACCCAAGCCGCCTTCCGATATAGGGCGACATACATTTTCCCATTTGACCAGATGAAACTTGAAATCCTCTCCCAAGCCCCCCCACAAAAAATCTCGTTGAAGCTTTTCAAAGCGATCTGCCACCCTAGCTGGAATCGGATATAGAGATAAGAAATAAGTGGGTAAATTAGAGAGAGTGCTCTTGATAAGAGTGACGCGGCCTCCTTTAGACAAATACATCCGCTTCCAACCTGCTAGTTTCCTTTCCATTCTTTCCGATATTATATCCCAGATTCCAGCATCCCTTGGAGGTGATCCTAACGGAAGGCCTAGATATGTCAAAGGAAGTAAGGAAATCTTGCACCCAAGAGAACTAGCCAATACGTGCAAATTATGCACGTCACCAATGGGAACCATCTCAGATTTGTTGTAGTTCACTTTCAGCTTCGATACTGCTTCAAAACATAGAAGGAGCGCCCTTAGAGCTCGCACCTGACCTAGCTCTGCCTCGCTAAGGATGAGTGTGTCATCTGCAAATAGCAAGTGTGAAATATTAGCAAAACCTCTGGCTGGTGTTCCAATAGTAAACCCGTTTACCAAACTATTATCCACCAAGGCCGACATTATTCTGCTAAGAGCTTCCATAACCAGGATGAAAAGCAGAAGGGATAAGGGATCGTCTTGTCTCAAGCTGCAAGAGCTAGGAAAAATACTTTCTGGATGCCCATTTATCAGGATCGAGAATCTTGGGGTGGAAATGCACCACTTTATCCAAGACCTCCATCATTCTCCAAAGCCACATTTTCCAAGAAGATACAAAAGAAAGTCCCAATTGACGTGATCATAAGCCTTTTCCATATCTAGTTTGCATACCCTTTACCACCATCTTTTAATTTACTGTCGATGCATTCATTAGCTATAAGAACAACATCAAGAATTTGTCTACCTTTCACAAAAGCATTCTGAGAATTAGTGATAAGCTTCCCAACAACCTCACTGAGATGGTTAGCAAGCACTTTTGAGATAATCCTATACACCCCACCAACCAGACTAATAGGTAGAAAATCTTTGATATTTATGGCTCCCACCTTTTTGGGGATGAGTGCCAAGAAGGTGAAGTTGAGACTTTTTTTTCTAATGATAGACTAAAGTACAACTCCTGGAACACCTTCATAAGATCTTCTTTGATTACTTCCCAACAACCCTGAAAGAAACCCATCGAGAAACCATCTGGTCCTGGCGCTTTGTCTTTGACCATTTTCTGAATGACCTTGAAAACCTCATCTTCCTCAAATGCTCTCTCTAATCAAGCCACATCATCTGGATCAATAAAATCGAACGCGAGACCATCTAAGTTAGGTCTCCAATCCTCCTGCTCCGTCAGCAAGTTCTCATAGAAATTGACAATGTGATTGTGGATAGCCTTAAAATCTTTGCTTTCCACACCATTAATATTAAGCACCTCAATATTGTTATTCCTATTGTGCGAGATGGCAACACTGTGAAAAAAATTCGTACACCGATCCCCTTCCTGTAGCCACAAAACTCTTGATTTTTGCCGCCGAGAGATTTCTTCCAAGAGAATCACACGTTCAAGGTCTGCGGCCAACGAAGTCTTTTGCCTTTGCTCATCCTGAGTGAGAGGTCTTTCCTTTTGAAACCTATCGAGCTCCTGAATATCCCTTCATATCCCATTCTTGTTTTCCCCTAGGTTACCAAAGGATTGTGAATTCCACAGCTTCAAATCAATTTTTAGAGCTTTCAACTTGTTAGCGAATATGTAACTAGAAGAGCCATTAAATTGATAAGAGGACCACCACTGCTTAACCCTTTCAACAAAACCTTCCGACCTCAGCCACATATTTTCAAATTTGAAATATCGCTTTCCATTCTGAAGGCCACCACAATCTAACAATAAAGGCCAATGATCTGAAGATAAACGAGCTAGACGTTTCTGTAAAATGTCAGGAAAGTGGTTTTCCAACTCCGGAGAGATAAGAAAACGATCAATCTTGGACCAGGTCTGATTATTAGACCATATGGCAGGGCCCCCAACAAGCGGTAGATCCACCAAATTTAGCTCAAAGATGAATTTAGAGAATTCCAAACTAACAAGCCGCACTTTTCTATTACTAAATGTTTCACTGGCGAAACGAACAATGTTGAAGTCACCTCCTATGCACCACGGGACATTCCACACGCTATACAACCCTGTGAGTTCTTCCCACAGAATCCGTCGATCAGCATCAACATTGGGCCCGTACACACCTGCAAAAGCCCACATAAAATTGTCAGTGACACATTTGAATAAACAAGCCGCTGTGTACCTACCAATGTGCTCATCCACTTTTTCCACTACTCTCATGTCCCAAAGAATAATGACTCCTCCTGACACCCCAGAGGAAGGCATGTATGTCCAGTCCACATGAACACCCCTCCACAAACTTCTTACCAAACTTCTATCGAAAACTTGTAACTTAGTTTCCTGAAAACATACAATGTCCGCCTTCCAATCCCGAAGCAAGTTCCGTATCCAAAAGCGCTTGTTCACTTCATTAAGGCCCCGAACATTCCACGACACAATTTTTGGGTTCCTTGAAAAAATGCCAGCCCCTTTCCTTTCACCCTTCCTTTACTGGAAAGACCCTCCGAATTCAAAGACCAAGTCAACCGATTAAGCTCCCTAGTTTGCCTGGGATTATCACTTTGATTATTGTTGTATCTTGACTCCATGGCAATTAATAGGGCCATAAACTGTTCTTCATACCCAACACACCTAATCCCAACCAATTGATGAATTTCTTTGGCCATCTGCAAAACCCACTCAGATTGATTTGGAAAAAAATAATTAAGGGGGTCCGAGTTCTGAAATTCTTCATCTACCGAGATATCCTCCAGCCCCTTCAAGGAATCTAGAAAATCTTCTACTGAGTGCATGAAGTCATCTGAGTCCGAATGCTGAGAAGACTCCTCGTACAGCACATCTACAGGTTGCCTTGGAGGGTTCACGGAATGGGTGTCACCACCACCTCCCTCCGACGACCTAGGTTGAGTTTCCCGTATAAGTGAAGTGCCAACTAAGATTTGGTGGATACCGATAGGTAAAGGTAAATTCTCAATGTATTCTTTCTATAAGTCGCTTACACAACCACAGAACACGCAATTCCCTTGGAGAAAGATATGGAGAAACAAGGCGCCTCCCAAAAGCATCGTTTTTGTACGGAAAACAGCATTAAGTAAGATCTTGACGATCTACGAAGACATGAGGTGATCATAGTACATTGATGTTGTGTGTGTAGGAAATATGGTGAAAATGTGGATCATGTTGAGGTGGCTAGAACGTTATGGAATGAAGTGTTTAATAAAATGGAGTTAGCTTGGGTTATGCCTGCCATAGTGACAGAGCTCATGGCCAGCTGGATGAATACAAGGTTTCCACAAATCTCAGCAGTGTGGAAAATGGTCCCAATTTGTATCATGAGGTGCCTATGAAAGGAGTGAAATAACCGGACATTTGAAGACAGAAAACGCTCACTGGAAAAACTTAGATTATTTTTTGTTAGCACTCTTTTCCTTGGGGCCACAACAATACCGTCGTGGCCTCGAATTTTATGATTTTCTTGCCTCTATTACTTCTCTCTAACTAGGTGTGACCTTTTGTATACAATCTTGTGTACTTGGACTATGCCTAATCATATCAATATAACCGTTTACTTAAAAAATAAAAAAATTCAAGCAACAGGCAAGAGTTGAGGCATGACATCAGGTTGCATGGTAGAGGTAATGCCAAGATACCGTGGTTGAAAGCAGCACAACTATCAATTGTAAATTACTCGCGACAAAGGCACTGTACCTGATACTTTTTTGGAAGGTTGATGAGGCCAATGTCAGCTAGCAACGATCCAAACTGTATTCTCATGTCTCTGAAATGTAAGCACATATATAAAAAACTGGGAAGAGTTCAGGTATTAATAAAGTTAATAGACAAAATACTATTGCTAGAATGTTCTGAATACTGGTATGATATAAATGTAGTCCTTCATACATGTTTTTTGGTCAGCTTAGTTACAAATTTGCATTGATAATAGGGAATAAAACAATCAGCGCCTTTACCAATTGCCTTTCTCACATTGGCGAGAAAATACAGCATACATATAGGCCTATTCATCCGGGCCGGGTATAGTTTGAAATTTTATTTATTTCTTAATACTTTTGAATTTTTTTTTAAAAAATGTTTAAGGAAATTTCGAATCCGGGTTCCGGATTTGAATTTGTAACTATACACGCATACATATACTTACGCATGGCATCCCTGCATCCTCACTGCTTCTTACTCTGGGGCATCTTTCTATGACCTAGAAGATTTTTTTTCCTCCCTGAGGTTGATAAGACAAAATGGGGCACTCTAGCCCATTTAATTCTCTAAATCGAGATCCATGAGTGGGTTCGGCATTCTACAACTATGCTACTGTCTACATATCAAATATCTGCTTGATTGGATTTCACGCAACTGTCTGCGACTCCTTTGTGTGAGTTCAGGTCAAATTATTTGTATAAATGAATCGCCATGCTAATTTGAGGGCAAAAAAAGAAGTCAAATACAATAACCTAGTTGAAGCGTAATGATCATGCACGCTGGCTGCTCGGGCTCTGCAATTCATGTTTGTTATCTGCATTTCCTCCACTCCACCAGGAGCATCACCCCTTCTTCTATCTTAGCTACCGCCTTGCTCATCGATTCCCAATAGCTCTAGTCATTTGCTACAATAGCAGGCTTTTCATGTGGTTATACATCAAATAGATGCAAGTGTTGGTAATTCAGGAGCTCCTCATATAGACGGGTTAAGTTCCTCCCAAGGAAAATTTTCTAGTGAAGTCGGGTGGACATCTACTTGAGCATCACATGATTCCAATCTAAACACTGCAAGAAACATGTGTAGCTAGGTATACCTAATGGAAGCCTAGTGACCCTCTTGATGCTTATTGCAATCCCTTTAGAGACAACATGGGCTAACTAACAAAAGAAAAATGGAAACAAACATATCCTTCAAAACATGCTTAATATTTTAATCCAATATTAAATAGGCTTGATGTTCTAGGCTGAACAAAGTTTAGGCAGCGTTGGTGAAACCCACCATCAGAAATTTATGTTTGCATGACAGATGTTTCTTTGCACACAAGGCGGTGCACCTACGAGGTTTCAAAATTGAAACAAATATCATAGGATATATAAATATGCTCAAAAAGATATCATCACGTAGAAGCCAATAAATCATGTTCATAACAACACAAGTGATAGCATCCACCTTAAAAAAAGGCAGTAAGGAAAGCAGCGTGAACCCAACGCACAGGCATCCGCATATTCTCGTTTATCACTCAAGGAGAAGTATATTATTCCTTTACTGATAGGTAGAAAATAAGTGTATTATTCTTTATCAAGCATAAGCTTTTTAAACAGGTTATTCTTTCTAGTAGCTATCAACCGTCACTGGACTTCAGGAAATTAGGGTTCAATTAGCTTGCACAAATAGAATCATATGATTCTGTGCATGGGAAGACAACATATATAATTTTTTAACAAGCATGGTTATCAAGATTATGTGAGGATTTATATATATATATATATATATATATATATATATATATATGCGAGGACATATGAAAGGAACACAGAATTAAGAGAAAAGAAGCTACACCTTATCATGTACATAACTGAGCTGCTTAAAAAATTTGAATTGCAAAAATTTTGAGCAGCTTTAGCTCCTTTCTGCATGACCCAAGTTTATTGTATCAGTAAACACTGTCACAAGACTACACGGCATTATAATGATCAACTGTGCAAATTATACAGATGTTATCATAGACTCAATAACAGCAGAGATATTTAATCCTAAATTATGGCTTATCTGATAAACAAAATGTGTCACAAGAAAGACGGGCTATCTACTCTTTAGAAGGAAAGCAAGAAGTAATTTAGAATTTTGCTTTAAGACATATTGAAGAAAGCACATTGGTTGCAGCATGACAGTACTGGTGATAGAATAACCAGTGTGAGCGCAATGTAGTGGTCCTTGAACAAAACCAACTAATAGAGGCAGTGTAAATGCTCACTAACCTCGCGTAGACTCTTATCCCATTTTCTGTATGCAGCCATCATCAACAGGTGGTCAGATTGCCTGTCAGCATCATCTGAATCACTAGAACCACCAATCTTATCATTCAAAAGCACCAATTTTGCTCTTTCAACATTTTGCCTCTGGAAACCAAAATTTTCATACATACTTCAAACTCTTCTATTTTGAGCAAAGAGAACCATCAGTCAAAATTAATGCAGCCTTAACAGACAGACCTCATCTTTTGGATACACAAATGGAGATTTGTAGCTCAAAAATGCTGAAATTGAGAGAATGGGTGATAAGCAACCAAATATAGCACCATACAGCATCATCTGCAGTTTGAAAGCAGAACAATATATGAAACTTTTACTAGAAAAAGGAAAACCAAAAACAAGGGTACACAGCAGTCTATCATGAAGATAAGTAGAAGACTTTTCTGTGTCTGAGAGAGATGAAGAAAGAGACGGCTAAGCTTCAAGAAAGGGAAAGCTGAAGTACTGAAAAATCAATTCGAAATTTTATCCAAGTACATTTCTATGCACAGGCAGCACAATTCAAACAATACATCCAATCGAGACTGTCAATCTGGGAGGCTTGACACAGGACAAAGCTAGCCCCAGCTCTGGATAAACTATCCCTTCCCCAAGATGTAGAATCAAATTTCAGCTTCTGTTCTACAGCCTGACCTAAGCACCTTTTGTTGGCTGATTTAAATGCATAAAAAATGAGAACAAGTTCAACAAATGAGGGATGAACAAGAATTGGTTCAATAGAAAGGACACTTATGATGGGTAATGCTTAGGAGTTGAGAAGATTTCTGCATACTGAAATGGAATGGATCTTTGATCATCATGAGTGTACTAAGGTTTGCCATGTTGCACCACGTTTGTTTCATGCGGATGCCATGAGAAAAAGAAACAACCCTACCATTGATGGAGTCAAGCAGAGGTTGAATAAGTTTAACTCTCGTTTTTAAAACATCATACGATTGGGCATTTTCATTAGCTAGCATCTAATGCTAAGTCATTTCCGATTTTATTGCTCCTTGATTGAATTTTTAGTTCCATTCCACTGGCGACATGAAGTACTCATCCCGTGTACCACGTTCACTTTCCATTTCATACAATTATTGTTACCTGTCAACAACGAAAAAATTGGTAATGGCTTAACTTGAACCACGTGAACTTCAACATAATCTTTTAAAAAAATGGTAGTGCCTCAATGGCAGCAATTATGTGTTTTTTGGGAGTATTTGTTTTCTCGTTTGTAATGACTGGAGTTTTGTGCCAGAGTCTCTACTGTTTGCAGTTATCAAGTTCATGATGCAACTGGTGCTTTGTGCTCTGCATGTAGTAGCAATGTCAGGTTTGTTTAGGCTTGCCCCATTAGCATATACATTTCTTTTGTTCAAGTCTTGAAAGAGTTGTGTGCTATGGGGTATGCCACTGCGTTCCTCTACAATTGTTTTTCTTCTTTAAAAGACTTACTTACCCAAGGAAACATACAAGTGTTTTGTTGGTTGTAAGTTTAGGCGTCAGAATTGAGTAAATGATTCTCCACAAATTTTGGCTTCTAAGGGCCATGTAAAAGTGTATAATAATCATGTCAAGACAGTAATATGAGGTGAAGCAGATGGGCAAGCTAACCATGAAAATATAAAAGCAAAAGAAGCTCATCTTGAAATGGGAAGATACTTTTAGAATGAATTCATCAGACCAGAATTTAAATATTTAAGAAAAAAAACTTCAATATGGTAATAGAAAAATCTGGACTAGCCTTAAAATCAGGAAAAAATAAAAAACCAAGTCCAAAAACATTATATTTGCATGAAATTTCCATATGTTCCAATAAGTCTATGTCTAAAGAGAAAAGAATAAATGAATATTTGATGCACACCTTCCCAATCAGAACATCAACAGGAAGTTTTGCCAAATGGTGCCCAAGAGGTGTCAACTCTTCATCACCTTCAAGTGCTCCAACCTAAAAGAAATCCCAGTTCTAGACTTTAAACGGAATGTTTTTTTGTTATGAAAATAAGTACTTTCACAATGTGCATAGAAAGTTATTGTTTCGTATTAAGGCAAATGACAAATACAGACATTACTAATTTCATTTATTGAGTGCCATGATAGGCTTCTGCAAGAAGGGTAATGACAAAACGGAACATTTTCTTTTTCTTTTTTGATAGGAATTTATTAGATGCACGGAGGGGTGAAACCTGGGTACACAGGACTTGCCTAAGAGAAAACACCCCATTTAGGAGAGAGGACTATTTTCTGCCTGAACAAAGATAGAAGACAGTTTATACACGAATAAGTGACATATTTCATGTCCCCAGCAATTATAATTCCATGTGAAATCTTTCTCATGAGTTTTATTCAATGAAGGAACAATATGGTCACATGAGAAGTCTTCAAGAGGTGCACATACAACGAAGAGAATCCTCCAGTTCCGCACAGCATCCAATAAAAAGTTACAAAAAGAATTGTTTAGAATTAGGATCCTCCCATAGTAATGATAACTTTTGTATCTAATTGAACAATTAGGTAGGTTATAACAACATGGGTCAGAAACAAGTTGATTGTTTTGCTCTAATTCATACATTTGGAATTAAATCAGAAGCATCACTCTCACAATGAAATTTACCTCGTATAACAATGAAAGTGCTGAGGTTATAGCATCCTCCCTAGGAGGTTCTAAAGCCTGGAAGAGAAGTTAACAAATAAAATCAGTTAAGACAGCCTATCGGTTTAAACATCTGTAATTAAAAGATAGCATTAATTACCTTGGATAAAAAGGGCTTTATGTAACCCAGAGAAAGTAACTTAATTTGTAAACACAACTCCACTAATGGCATCCGAAGCATCTCAGGAACCTTAGAATTGTGAATGGCGTGTGAGAAAAAAGAGGTCAAAAAAGGCAATGCAACTTCAGAGCATTTTCTTTCAAGCAGAGAGTACCTGAAAATTGCGCATGAGTTTCTCAAATCTGTGGCGTGTGTACAAGCAAAAGCAAGTTCCAGGTTTTACACGTCCAGCTCTTCCCCGTCTTTGCCTTGCATTTGCTTGGGAGATCCAATCTTCAACCATGCTAGACAATTTCTAAAAGTGACCAATTAAAAACAGTGAGACACCAGGACCGGTAAAGGCATGTAAGGTGCACGTAGATAACTGAAGGGACCAGTCTGGATCAATACTTACCAATGAAGGACATATGGTCATATGGGGAAAGGATTTAATTAGTGTCTATGGTAATACAAGCTAATGCAAATTAGCCTTCTTATGGCAATTTCTACCAACTTTCTACGCAGCTCCTTAAAGAGAGGGTGTCACCATGATACGTTCCCTGATTTAGTTCTCATCAGTTGTACATATATACTTCCTTATTTAGTCAGAATCTGTATATAGACATAGTTTCCTTTTGTATAGACAAATTTGATAGCTGTAATTTAGGCTTGATTCTAGCCTTGTATATTGCACATTTGTGCCTATATAATGAGAGGAACTCCTCACAGATGAGGTATTTAATTTATTTGACAGAAGGGGGAAGGGCATAGTTCTGTGAACCAAAGCTATCACGTGCCACAACCACGCTCAGTTTATTACTTGATTTATCTAGCAGAACACAGGTTATTTTCACTCAATTCAAAGATTGCATGAAACCTGAGAGCCATGCACTACCTTTCTTACAGAGTGATCTTATCTAAGAAGAGTAACAAGACTAAGAAAGATGTGACTCAATACTAGTATCCTTCTAACTGAGCATGGAAAAGCACACACCTTCTGAGGATTATAACGATTCTCCTTATGCTTTCCACAGTCAATGACAAACACCACATCATCTATTGTTATACTGGTTTCTGCAATGTTCGTAGCTATAATGACCTGAGACACAGGATATTGAAGAAGATAAATCTCACATACGAAGCCAAACAAAGGGAAACAGAAGTTGAGAACTTTGGCACAAGTATAACAAATCACAAAACATACTACAAAGTCAATGTTTCTTTGTCAAATAAAGTGTGTACAAAGAAACTACATAAGAAACTCAAAGGTAAATGATGAAAGAGAACAACTTAATTGGGGTTCTAGAACCATCATCACAATTTCAACTGTAATAATGAGTTAGCATAAGAATTCTTGATAGTCTTCAATAGAGATATTATTCTTCCAACAACAAAGGCTAAATAATTCTTGTATATCATTAGGATAACTTTTTTACACATTAAATGGACCTGAGAACTCACTTCCTTCTGGTAAAATTCTTATTATTGATAAATAGTAGAGTCCTTCCTTTAATGACAATGGTCAATTGAGAACTCACATGGTTTTAAAATTTTTATAAGTGGAAATTAAATTTTCTAGACCAAACACACATTTTTTTTTCCCAGTCACATGAACAAGGACTTTCATCCACCAATAAAAGCATTGGAGCATACATCATATTTAAACGAAAACTTCAAGGACGTACAAGATATAACATAAGCATAAAACAGTGATTCGTAAGTTTAATTGGAAGAAGTAATGGGCATAAGTGACAAAACTTGCCTTGCGTATATTTTCAGGAGGACGTAAAAACACTCTTTTTTGATCATTTGATGCAACGGATGAGTGTAAAGGGAGAATCCAATCAGAAGAGGGTCCACCAAACCGGTAAGAAGCAGCTAGCTTATCGAGTAACAGGTAGATTTCAGACACCCCCTGTTATGCAGTACAGCAGTATTAAACTTGTTTAATGCAAGAAAATACAAACAATAAATTACCCAAGAAAAGGATTATAGAAAGGACATACAGGTAAAAACACAAGTATGGCACCCTCGCCGCAAGTTTCATCAACATGACAAACTAAGTCCTCAAGAAGATCGTAATCAATGACGTCTTCATTCAATGTTTTCTGCACCAAATATAATAAAATGTCAATTATAAACTCACCTTTGAAAGTGTCAGAATTTATGCCTTAAAAGCTATTTACCATATTCTGTCGTGTTTGTTCGCTGTAGGACTCATAAATGTTTGGCAAATAATACGGGTTAATACAGTCTTCTGAAAGCAGAGAATCATCTCCCCATGCAGACGAGACAAGATTCTTCTTACCCCTACGGATATTTACAGAACCACTCTGGAACTGTGGCAAAACAAGAGTTCACAACTTAGGATATGACTATCAAAATAGTACTACATAACCCACCCAATAATCATACTTGTTTAACCACAAAATGGACGGAAAAACTGAGAAATCACTGTGCATTCAAATAATTGATTAAAAAAATAGCCAAAAAAGCTTCTCAGTGGCAAGCTGGTTCAAGATTGTGAAGGATGGATTTGTGGGGGCTTTTGCAGGTATCTAAGGACAGAATTTGGATAGCAGCAGGTGATTTTTTTTTTATAGGCAAACAAACTTTATTCATCAAAAAATAGGCATAGCCCAGTACAAATACAATTACAACAATATGCCCTAACTAAGAAGGTGCAAATGAGACAAGTAAATCTTGTAGGTCCATGCCATTGAAATAAATAGCAATGGCCCCAGTACATAAAGTGCTATAAAATATAGCTAGTAGTTCCTCTAGAGATCTCTCATTGTCTTCAAACGTCTACGCATTGCACTCTTGCCATAGGCACCACATGATATACAATGGGATCATCTTCCAAACTGTTTTAATTTGATGCATGCCTCCTATATTTGGCCAGCTGGCCAACGCTGCCACCAGAGTCTCCGGCATAACCCAAGCCAACTCTACTCTACCAAATACCTCGTTCCACAAAGCCCTTGATGTTTTGCAATGTAATAGAAGGTGATCTATCTACTCACCCCCTCCCCTACACATACAACCCCAATCTATTATGATAACCCTCTGCTTCCTCAAATTGTCAGTTGTGAAGATCTTACCCAATGATGTTGTCCACACAAAGAAGGTAGCTTTGGGGGTGCCTTTTGTCTCCAAAGCCTTCTCCAACGAAACTGAATGTTGGGCTATTGAGTGAGGGTCTTATAAAATGAACGAACAGATAATATACCTTTTCTGGCAGGTAGCCACCATAACCCATATTGCTCGGTTTCACAGAGTACAAGAGGTTGTAGAAATCAACAAAACTGCTTATCTCCCAATTTTGTGCTGCCCTACTAAAACTAATATTTCAATGAATTTGCCCACCCGATATGCCCATAACATCCATCACTAAAGCGTCTTTGGCATTAGCAATTTGGAAAAGTGAGGGAAATAGTTCTTATAGAGCATTATCACCACACCAAATATCTTTCTAAAATCATCCTTCAGAGACTTAATCCTGGAGCCATCACCCAATTGAAATCAAGTGTGTCAAAGAAAAGCCCCTTAGCCTCTTCTTATGTGTTTCCACAAACTCACTCCATAAGTTCCACTAACTTTTTTCGTACTCCATCCCTCCTGTATGTCTCTATATTTGCACCCAATCACCCCTATTCACAAGGCTTCCAGTTCTATTATACCTCCATAACCATTTTCTGAGTAGCACCCGATCAAAAGTCCTCATATTTCGAATACCCAAACCACCATTGGATATAGGACGACATACCGTCTTCCACTTGACTGTATGGAATTTTAACTCCTCTCCCAAACTGCCCCACAAGAAGTCGCATTGGACTTTCTCAATTCTGTCTGCCACACTTGCAAGTATAGGGAAAAGTGAAAAAAAAAAATAAGTTGGTAAGTTAGAAAGTATACTCTTTATCAAGTTAAGCTTGCCACCTTTCGACAAGTACATTCTTTTCCAACCCACTAGTTTCTTCTCTATTTTCTTAATCATTGACTCCCATAAAAATGACATCCTTGCAGCTACCCCTGACGGAAGTCCCAAGTATGTTAGAGGAAGGGAAGCTATCTTACTTCCCAACGTACTGGCCAACTGACGTATATTAGGCACAACTCCAATAGGCACCATTTCTAATTTGTTGAAAATCACCTTTAACCCAAAGACTGCTTCAAAACATAGAAGCAAAGCTTTCAAAGCGCGCATCTGATTTTGATCTAGCTCACAAAACACAAGTGTATCATCTGCAAACAATAAATGAGATATGCTAATGATTCCCCTATTTGGGATTCCAACCAAAAAGTCTTCCACAAAGCCATTGTGAGCTAATGTCAATGTCATCTTGCCTAGCCCCTCCATCACAATGACAAACAACAAAGGCGACAATGGATCGCCTTGTCTCAGGCCTCAAGAGCTATGGAAGAAACCAACTAGGCTACCATTTATCAACACGGAGAATTTCACCGTTGATATACACCAACGGATCCACAACCGCCACCTTTCTCCAAAACCACAACTCCCAAGAAGATAGAGAAGGAAATCCCAGTTAATATGATCATACGCCTTGTCCATGTCTAACTTGCAAATGATCCCTGCTAAGCCTGCCTTCATTCTACCATCAAGACTCAAGACACCCCTTAGCCATAAGGACTGCATCAAGAATTTGCCTACCCTTTACAAAGACATTTTGGGATTTGGTAATGACCTTCCCACAACCTCACTTAGTCTATTCGCTTTAAATATGATCTTGTATGCCCTAATCACTAGGCTAATGGGTCGATACTCCTTAACCTCATTAGCCCCACCTTCTTGGAATCAACGCAAGGAAAGTGGTATTTAGGCTTCTCTCCAAATTTTCAGCCACGACGAGCTCTCGAAATAACTTCATAATATCTTCCTTTACACCATCCTAGCATTCTTGAAAGAAACCCAGAGAACCCATCAGGCCCCAGTGCCTTGTCCTTGGCCATTTTCTTCACTACTTTGAAGACATCCTCTTCCTCAAAGGCCCTCTACATCTGAGAGGCCTCATATGATCCAATGGAGTCAAAACACAAGACATCAAGGAAAGACTGCCAACCCATCGGCTCAGTTAGTAGGTACTCATAGGAGCCAACTACATGACATCAATTACCTATTCTTCCCAACTTTCTACACCATCAATATTCAGAATCTCTGTGTTATTGTTTCTCCTGTGAGAGTTCGTGATCTTGTGAAAGAAATTCGCATTTCGGTCTCCTTCACTTAACCATAAAGCTCTTGATTTTTGCTGTTAAGATGTCTTTTCTAATTAGATAATTCTCACAAGCTCTGCCCCCGACAATGTCTTCCAGGCTGCTTCATCCTAAGTAAGAGATCTAGCCCTTTCTAGACTCTCTATTTCCTGGATCTCTCTCAAATTGATTTTCTTGTTCTCCCCTATGTCTATGAAGGATTGCATGTTCCAAAGCTTCATCTCTTTTTTTTACAACTTTTAATTTACCAGCAAGTACAAAACTAGGAGTGCTCTGTATCTGATAGGAGGACCACCACTGTCTTACCCTTTCAACAAAACCTTCCGATTTCAGCCACATGTATCCAAACTAGAAATACCGTCGGCCTCTACGGAGGCCACCACAATCAAGCATGATAGTCAATGATCCGACCCAATACGAGGCATTCGCTTTTGCCAAACATCCGAGAAGTGGCTTTCCCATTCTAGAGACATTAAAAAGCGATCCAACCGTGATCATGTTTGATTATTAGTCCATGTTGTGGAACCCCCAGCTAGTGGCAAATCAACCAGGTTCAATACAGAGATGCATTTAGAGAACTATACTATTGCTAGCCTCCCCCTTCTATTTGTTGTGAAACCCCCAGCTAGTGGCAAATCAACCAGGTTCAATATAGAGATGCATTCAGAGAACTCTACTATTGCTAGCCTCCCCCTTCTATTTTCGAATGACTCACTTGGAAATCTAGTGACATTAAAATCTCTCCCAATACAGCATAGGAGGTCCCATCAGCTATGTACTTAGGCTAATTCTTCCCATAATAATGCTCTACAGTTGTCTTGGTTTAGATCATAAACACCTGCAAAAGCCCACAAAAAGTTATCGGACACGCTCCTAAAAGTGCATGCTACCAAGTGCATCTCTATGAAGTCCTCCATTCTCTCCACCACCCATCTATCCTACATTACTACTACACGTCCTGACGCCTCATTGGACGCCATATATATTATACACCCAATCCACATGCGCATAACTCCATAAACGTTTCATAATTTTTCTATTGATCAGATTCAACTTAAATCTTCTGTAAACATACAATGTCCGTCTTCCACTCACGAAGCAAGTTTCTTATTAGAAGATATTTATTGGCCTCATTGAGCCTGTGGACATTTCATGACACTATTTTGGGTTTCATTGGAAAATGGCCAACCCTTTCCCTTTCAACTTGCCCTAGTTGGAGCTACCCTTGGTATTCCTTGACCACATCAACCGTTTGAGCTCCCTCTATTTTTTGGAGCCAGCTTTTCTTTGTTGACAGTGCCCCACTTCAATCCTTCAGAGACATAGGGGAGAACAAGAAAATCAAGTTGAGGGAGGTAGCTAGTTTGTATAGCTAGTGAGTTTAGTGGGATGAGATAGCTAATTTGTATAGCTGGTGGTATAGCCCATGATGTATTGGTTCAGATTTCAATGTCACTTGGTTTTCAAGTGAAAGATTGAGGCATTCTTGTCTCATGACGGAACTTTCTGTTTTTATCTTTGAGCTGGACCTCCTACATTGGCCCCTTCTGGAGGTGAATTTGCGTGGTCTCATCTCGGGTTTGGTCAAGATTATATACTTTCCTGGCATCACATTCTTGGGAGGCTCATTTGCCGGCGGTATGGTAGAAAAGATTACCTTGGTTTGTTCAAACCATTTTCCCACCCTCTTGAGTGGGGATATTAATGAGAGTCGTAGATAATTCAAGTTTAAAAATATGTGGTCAAAAACCAATGGGTATATTCTGGAAATTATTACAGATAGCCTAAAATGAATAATATGAATAACCTTTAACATGATGAAAACTATAAAAAGCACATTTTAATAGCACTCCATGATCCACCATTCCATGTCAAACTATACCTGAGACAGATTTCTTTATCAATAAACAGAAGCGTCACATCAATATATTCATCTAAATATCTAATCATGCAAAGTATAGGTATATTTGTTTAAGTGAAATGTTGGGAATGCTTGAGAATTTATTTAGAATCTATGTATTGTTTATTAGGTTTTGTGATAGTAGATAAGTAATTTTGAATAATTTATATATATATATATAATGTATTAGGGTTTGTGAAAGTGGATAGGTAGGGTTGAAAAGTTGTTTGAATATTATTTTTTTTGGGTAGTTTTTACTTTGAATTTTGTAAAAGTAGTTTTGATTTTTCTGTTTTTACTTTTCACTAAAATCTAGGAAAATGATTGAAAAGTTGAAATAGATTTTTTTTTCAAGTCTGAAAAATGTTTGAACTGAAGTCTAAAGACTCTAAACACCTTTTAAAACAATGTTAACCAAACATGACTATAATATTTTGAAATTTTCATGAGCAAGTGGAAAACATTAGGAAAAGCAAAAAGATGGACCTAAGAGAAACTTGTCCTAATTTAATACAACAGTGAAAAAGTAAGCAAAAATGTTCAGAGTTCCATGACAGAGTAAGGATAGTCAAGGAATCAAAAACATGATACCTTCTCCTTGGTGGATTCATTCCTAATAGAAGCTGGAGAATCGGAAGGAAGGCGATAATTAATACTTTCATATATATCCTCAAGAAAGTAAGTTGTCACAGGATGAGTTCTGCCTTCTGCAGTAATTATCGGGCAATTCCCAAAGTATCTTGAAAACAAATTGGAATCTACAGTAGCAGACCTAAACATTTAAAGTATACAAGCCCACAAAAATGAAGAAAGCTTAGATAAAGATCAAAATACAAATAAGATATGCATAACCTATATCTACAAAGAAGTGGAAATTTGCATACATAAGAAGGACCTTCAATTTTGGTGTGCCATGAGCAGATTGCTTCACTATCAGATTCTTCAAAACAATTAGCAGAAAATCACCCTGTTACAGAGAAAGAATCTTATCAAAATTCAGATCAGAGTATGTTACCACTTATTACAACATCCAGTCTTATCGAGGAATAGGAGTATAACTCAAGGAAGTACCAATTACACATGACCATAAGTGATAGAAACACTAAAATTAAAACTCGCCATACCACCTATAACAGGTTAAAATGAACCAGAGAGAATAGCTTAATAACGAGAGCTTTATTTTAAGTAAATATTTGTGCATTTCATTGACTGTGAAAAGAATAGTGCAAATAAACTCATAATCACAAGATCTACTTAGAATATATCTACTAACCACCCATGGTGAAATTAACTCACCAACAAAGATCGTTCATGCACTTCATCAACTATGACATGAGTAACACCAGTCAAGTTTTTGTCCCCCTGAAAATTTGAAAAACACAAAAATGAAGGTCGGTGTGCTTTCAAAGGGAAGAAAAAAGAAATTAGAGGTCCCAAAGCAACTAAATAGAATATATATCAAAGCCTGCTTTTACTAAATTTGACAAGTTATTCCTTTGTAAAAGAATAACTGTGGTAATTATAATAATCAAAACACGAGCATATTCACAGAAAATATTTAAAAAGAATTCACTTCAATTAAATAAAGATATGAAAAATATAGCACCGGTGCCAAAACAACTGTCACAAAAACATAACAAGCAAAATTTAAATCTGATATGAAATTTAAAAAGAAAAAAAAAACTAGATAAGTATCATATTGATTACAACAGATTCAAAAAAACCACCCCATCAAACACAAGTGCATGCATTACAAAAAAGTAACAAACAAAATGTAACCCTGATATGACATAAAAATCAGCATGAGTACCATATTGATTACAATATATTCATAATAACCACCCAATTAGACAGGAGGGAATACCGAGAATTTTCTTAGAAGAATGCCTGTAGTACAAAATAGAAGCTTTGTTTTTTCATTCCTGAGATTGTGAAATTAAGCAAAAGAAAAAGGCAAACATCAGTGATACAATTTTCATAGATTTATACATAAAAAGTAGAAGGTATGGCATATCTGTAGAATTATTAGGAGTTTAATTTGTATGCTGATCTGTCTGCGTGATTAGAGGGCTGAAATTAAGGAGATCTATAGCTAAACAGATCAGTATTTTGTTTCCATATTTGTAGGGCTAAACAGATCAGTATTATTGCTTGTTACCAAATCCATAAATATTTATTTCCTATTTTATTGCTTTCTGTTTTAGATAGGTTTAATCCTATTCTAGGTAAGTTGTATATATCCCTAGAAATTAGGTGTATCGGCCTCTATATAGAGGGATCATGTAACTCTTTTTCAGATACAGAAAATTATGAAGTATTCCTCTACTTTCAACATGGTATCAGAGCATTCTCTGAACCCTTATTCCCTCATATGACCAAATACGGGAGAAGTGACTCAACTGCTTCCGTGTCCCACATCACCTCCAACCAGGAAGCCATGGCTTCCAGTAACAGCAGTGGAGATAGTAATCTCATGCCCATTACAGGACACAAACTGAATGGGAACAACCATCTCCAATAGTCCCACTCCGTAATAATGTTCATATGCGGAAAGGGAAATGATGATTATCTCAATGGAGTGACTGCCAAGCCAAACAAGAATGATGAGAAATTCAAAATCTGGAATTCCAAGAACAGCATGGTCATGTCATAGCTCATCAATTCCATGACAAATGAAATCGGAGAAAACTTTCTCCCCTACGGAACAGCAAAGGAAATTTGGGAGGCTACCAAGGAAACGTATTCCAACAATGAGAATACATCTGAACTGTTTGAAGTGGAGAGTGTTCTCCATGACTTCCGCCAAGGAGATTTAACAGTAACCCAGTACTTCAACACTCTCAACCGCTATTGGCAACAACTGGACTTGTTCGAAGAGCACAATTGGAGCTGTCCAAATGATGGAATCAAGTATAGACAAATCATTGAACGAAAGAATATATAAATTTATGATTGGATTAAATAAGAATCTTGATGAAGTAAGAGGAAGAATCTTCGGATCCAAACCTCTACCTAATATCCGGGAGGCTTTTTCTGAAGTCCGGAGAGAGGAGAGTCGAAAGAAAATCATGATCACCAAACCAAAGAAAGGACGCCCATGGTGCGATCACTGCCGCCGTCCTGGTCACACCAAGGACACTTGCTGGAAAATCCATGGCAAGCCAGCAGATTGGAAGTCTTCCCGGCATGCCAACGACAAAGAGGGACGGGGCAATCTTGTTTCAGTGTATGACAAACATTCACCCGAACCCACTCCATTCAGCAAGGAACAACTAGAAATTCTACAGAAATTGTTCAACCAGTCATTGCCTGCCCAAACCTCCATTGTGGTTGGTACAGGGTCCTTAGCCCAAAAAGGTAATTTTTTAATCGCTCTCACTGTTAAAAAGGAGATGCCAAATCCATGGATTATAGATTCTGGAGCTTCAGACCATATGACTAGAAATGAGAACCTATTTTCCACTTACAGCCCATGTGATAAGCACTTAACTGTCAGGATAGCCGATGGTTCACTCTCAAAAGTGGTTGGCACAGGTTCTATCAAAGTATCAAAAAATATCACACTTGAATCAGTTCTCCTTGTGCCAAATTTGAATTGCAATTTATTGTCCATTAGTAAACTCACTCGAGATCTGAATTGTGTGACTAAATTTGGTTCAAACATGTGTGAATTTCAGGTCTTGGACTCGGGGAAGACGATTGGCAGTGCTAAAATGTGCTCAGGGCTCTATTTTCTCGAGGTTACAAATCCTCCTCAAGGCTCAACTCATCAGTCCGATTGTCTAGTGTCTAGTAGTTCAACTTCTTTTTCTGTCAGTTGTTCTAATAATGATAGTGCAATTATGTTGTGGGCCGTGGCACTATAGATTAGGTCATCCGAATTTCTTGTATCTTGAGAAGCTATTTCCTTCTCTATTTCATAATAAAAATCCTAATGAGTTTCAGTGTGAAATCTGTCAATTCTCTAAACATGTTCGTAGTTCTTACCCCAACCAATCCTACAAAGCATCCCAACCCTTTTCAATGATCCACAGTGATGTTTAGGGGCCATCTAAACTCAAAAATGTGACTGGTTCCCATTGGTTTATTACATTTATTGATGATCACACTCGGCTTACATGGGTATTTCTCATGAAAGAAAAATCAGAGGCAGGTCAGATTTTCAAAAACTTCAACACCATGATACAAACTCAATTCCAAACCAAAATCCAAATTCTGAAAATTGACAATGCCAAAGAATATTTCAAATCCATTCTCAATGATTATCTCGAGTCACGGGATCATTCATCAAAGGTCATGTGTCAACACCCCTCAACAAAATGGAATTGCTGAAAGAAAAAATCGGCACCTTCTAAATGTTGCAAGATCTCTTATGTTTTCTACTCAAGTACCAAAACATTTTTGGGGTGAAGCTATACTCACTGCGGCATACCTCATAAACCGGATGCCATCTAGGATTCTCAACTTTAAAACTCCCTATCAAATCCTACGTCAGTTTTTCCCAAATACCCGTCTCATCTCCACTATTCCCTTCAAGGTTTTTGGTTGTTCAGCCTTTGTTCATGTCCATCAACATCAAAGGGATAAACTTGATCCTAGAGCTCTTAAGTGCATCTTCCTTGGGTACTCTCCAACTCAAAAGGGGTATAAGTGCTACTCACCAGTCACTAAACAATACTACCACTCCATGGATGTCACCTTTTTTGAGCACCAGCCTTACTACCCCAAATTTGATATTTAGGGGGAGATCAACTTTACCCAGGAATATCAGCTTTGGGATATTGATGAATCAGTCCAGCTCTCTCCAAATCCTGACCACTCAGCACCATCACTGAATTCTAACTCTATTCCTCCTTAACAACATCTCTTCCTAGAATCTTCATCTCAAAATCAAACCACTACTTCCCACCAAAATCTGGACACTAGTAAGTCAACTACTAATGATGAGCTGATTACCTATTCATGGAGGAGGAGGAACCAAAAGGAGATGGAACCACCAGCACCTCTGGAGCAAAACCAAGAGTCTGATCCTAGTCCAAGATCATGTGAAGATCCTTCAAGTGATCCTAATCCCGAGCCTTCACAGAGTGAGTTAGCTGATGATGACAGTGAATATTTTATTGCTGTGAGGAAAGGTGTTAGAACATGCACAAAACATCCTATAAACACCTTCATATCATATGAAGGATTGTCACCAAAATTCAAGTCTTTTGTTGCCAATCTCGACAGCACTCAGGTTCCTAATAACATACAAGAAGCCCTTGAATTCCCTGAGTGGAAATCTGTTGTGGATGAAGAAATAAATGCACTGGAAAAGAATGGAACCTGGGAAATATCAGAATTACCATCGGGAAAAAGGCCAGTAAGATGCAAATGGATATTCTCAATCAAGTATAATGAAGATGGAAGTGTTAATCGATTCAAGGCACGGCTGGTTGCAAAGGAATTCACTCAATCTTATGGAATCGACTATGAGGAAACATTTGCCCCAGTAGCCAAGCTAAACATAGTTTGGGTTCTCCTATCATTGGCTGCAAATCTTGATTGGCCTCTTCACCAACTAGATGTCAAGAATGCCTTCTTAAATGGTGACTTGGCAGAGGAAGTTTACATGGAAATCCCTCCAGGATTTCAGACACCGAATACACACAACAAAGTTTGCAAACTTAAAAGACCACTATACGGGCTCAAGCAATCCCCACGAGCCTAGTTTGAGAGATTCACAAAAGTAATAAAGAATCATGGCTATTCTCAATGTCAATCAGATCACACCTTATTTGTCAAACATTCATCTACAGGAAAAATGGCTGTCCTCATTGTATATGTGGACGACATAATTCTAATAGGAGATTATGAGGCAGAAATCAATACTACCAAAGGTCTTCTAGCTAAGGAATTTGAAATCAAGGACCTTGAACAGCTCAAATACTTCCTAGGCATGGAAATTTCAAGGTCAAGAAAGGGAATCTGTGTTTCCCAAAGAAAATACGTCCTGGACTTATTAAAGGAGACTGGGATGCTCGGATGTAAGCCAACGGACACACCTATGGATTCAACAACAAAATTAGGCACTAAAGAAAAGTGTGCACCGGTAGATAAAGGCAGATACCAAAGGCTAGTGGGTAAACTGATCTACCTATCTCACACACGACCAGACATTGGATTTTTTGTCAGCATGGTAAGTCAGTTCATGAACAATCCAAATGAAGAACACATGGCAGCAGTGTATCAAATCCTAAGATACCTGAAGCTAACACCAGGTAAAGGATTATTTTTTGAGAAGAATCAAAGACGAGACATAGAGGTGTTCAGTGATGTAGACTGGGCCGGATCAGTACAATATCAAAGATCAACTTCAGGGTACTGTACTTACGTGTGGGGAAATCTAGTCACATGGAGAAGTAAGAAGCAATCAGTGGTGTCAAGGAGCAGTGCAGAAGCTAAATTCCGGGCAATGGCCCATGGTATTTTTGTGGGAATATGGTTAAGAAGGGTACTAGAGGAATTAAGAATTTCAAGTGAAGAACCTATGAATATGTTCTGTGACAACCAGTCAGCAATCAGCATTGCCAAGAACCCAGTCCACCATGACAGAACTATGCATGTGGAGATTGATCAGCACTTCATAAAGGAGAAGATAGAGGAAGGGATAATCAAGATGCTATATGTACCTACATGTCTTCAAACAGCCGACATTCTTACCAAGGCTCTACCAAGAAAGATTTTTGATGATCTAAGTTCCAAGCTGGGGTTAATTAACATTTACCATCCAGCTTGAGGGGGAGTGTAGAATTATTAGGAGTTTAATTTGTATACTGATCTGTCTGCATGATTAGAGGGCTGAAATTAAGGAGATCTATAGCTAAACAGATCAGTATTTTGTTTCCATATTTGTAGGGATTCTGGTAGCTTGTTACCAAATCCATAAATATTTATTTCCTATTTTATTGCTTTCTGTTTTAGATAGGTTTAATCCTATTCTAGGTAAGTTGTATATATCCCTAGAAATTAGGTGTATCGGCCTCTATATAGAGGGATCATGTAACTCTTTTTCAGATACAGAAAATTACGAAGTATTCCTTTACTTTCAACAATTAGCACTGATGTGATCACTAATTCATTGTACTCTCAAGTTTCCAAATGGGAATTAGTAGCACTCTTTGCTTGTTAACATTTATATATTAAATAAAACAGCGCCTACTTGATTTCATGTACATTAAAATATATCTCAACCAAACACTTGAAAATGTGCTTAGTAGATGAAGAAAAAACCTAAAACGAAGAAAAGAAATAATTTTTGACAACCAAACTCCAAGACTAGAAATTCAAAATAAACATTAGGATAAATGAAACTGTGTAAACCTCTCAACTCTTTTTTAATAAGCAATAACCTCTAGAACAATAATATATAAAAAAATTAAAAAAAAAAAAAAAAACATGCATGACATCCAGATAAAATGATGCCTGTTATTCCATGCACAATTCAGAATCAATTAGTGGAACACGAATCTGAACACCTTGCACTATCAAGACGGACTTGGTAACCAACCAAAGAACCATCTGAACCCGGTGAAGGTTCACAGCGCTCATCAGCAACCCTTTCCGCCACAGAAATAGCCTGCAATACATCGCAGCAAAGACACAAACTATGGTCAACAGGAAAGAAAGAATGCCCTGTGTTACAGTATAACAAAATCTTTAAATATATATAATTATCAGCCGAATAATGTGGAACAATGAATCGCAAGACAAAAAGGACGGTGCTTTTAAAAATATATGTATATGTAGCATCAACTCGATCAGATGTAAATATGTCGGTCATGGATAATAACACTTTTTGAAAAGTAATATGATCTTATTAACAAGATGAAAGGGCTGCAACCCTAGTACAAAGGAGGTATACAAGAGAAACCCTATGCAGGAGTAAAAGAAATAATAAAACAAATTGAAAGGTTGATTGGCAACTTTGCTACCACCACAACCCTGAAATAATAACTAAATGTCCAGAAATTCAAGCGTGAAGCCAGTCAATACAAGTTTCTATTAGATAGACATGCCAAAGGGCATGGGAAATCATCTCATGATTCGCTCTGGACAGCATGAGAGAGAGATCATCTTTCAAAGGATGTACAAATGTTTGACTCTTTAAAGGAAATGGAGGAAAGTTGTTAGTCAAGGTGCTTTCAGATCCCTGGATGTCCCGGAAGACCAGCTAGGGAACTTTTCAACACATAAAGCCCACCATTCTTTGACATACCAGAAGGATTTACAGAAATTGTCAGATTGATAAGGAATCTGATTTGCAAGAACAATCTACTAAAAAAACAAATTCGAAACAAATTAACCAGCCAACTGATGGTACATTAAAGACAAGATGATTTACGCTGGTGGCAGTGAATTAATCAAGAAATCCATGAAATACACAGGTGAACAAAAGCTGTACAACATAAGGTACACATTACATTAACGTGAAAAAGTTTGTACCCACCGCTATTCTCCTTGGTTGCGTGCATATGATGTTGCACTGTCCACCAAATCCGGATTCAACCATGTCATCCAAAATAAATTGTGGAACCTACATAGAATGCAACTCATATTAGCTGAGGTGCTGTCCTGCTAAGGGAGGAGAATTGGAGCAGAGTAATAATAGCCATGCCAAAAACACTGAACACTAGAGACATTCCATGACTACACAGATAAAAAATGAAAATTGAAAAAAGTAGAATGCTCGAAGCAAACTAAAAATGAATGTAAACCTGAGTTGTCTTCCCAGAGCCAGTTTCCCCACAAACAACAAGGACACTATTCTCCTTTAAAAGTTGCAAAATTTCACCCTTCAAAGCAGCAATAGGAAGCGCAGCCCTAGTTTTCAACATCTCCTAAAGGAAATAACACGTCAAATGTAACAAACAGATAAAGAGAACACAAACTGGGAATGTGCAAAGAAAAAAAAATTATAATGGCAAAATGCTAGAGGAACTTGGGATTGCAAAGTGGAATCAGAATGAAATATATGAATATGCAGACTATTTAACTGCTCTAGCACACATTGCTTAACCACAAGCAAGAAAAGATTTGAACTTCATTGAAATTACCCAAAGGCTGCATTTAAATTACCCAAAGAAAAGATTTGAACTTCACCTGAGATAAGTTTAGATGTGTTTGGATGTTAAGATGGGTTTAAATGTATTTATGGAAAGTTGAAAAAGGTTGTGAGTTCCGTGTGTAAAGAGGCATTGAGTTGAAAAATGTTATAGGTCCCACGTATAAAGACGTTTTGAGTTAAGATAAATTTAGTAATTTGAGAGTTGAGTGTTTGGATATTAGACTCAGCTCAAAATTAGATTGAACTAAGTTGATCTCAATTTCAGGACCTCAATGTATTTCTAGAAGCAGTTTTCAAGTCCCAGTGAAATTATGCTAATGGATTGAATCTGTCACAACGGTTTTGCTAACATTTTGCTAACTGCAGAAAACCATCTCTACAGACTTATAGCCTTTTCAAATTTAAATTCTTCAATAGATAAGATATGAACCTTGAGACTCGGAATTACAAGTCAAACAAACTCAAAATATTTTACATTTAACAACTCACAAAATTCAAACTCAAGATGATGTCTATCATCTTAGGCACAGCTTGAGTACTAAAGTATTATGAGAATATTTCACTACTATTTATTATTTTATCATTACTTTGATTAAAAGTATATTGGCCAACCCTTCCCTCTTATTTCCTCGCTATTTTTCTCCTTCTTGAGGGGTAGCAAAAAGAATTGAAAAAAGTTATAGAAGATTTCTATGGGATGGAATTAGGGATAAAAGAAAATTTCACTTGTTGAGTTGGAATAGAATTTGTGCCCCGATGTCTTGTGGCGACTTGGTCATCAGAAATTTAAGGCTTTTCAATAAGACACTTCTTGGGAAGTGGCTTTGGAGGTACGTTTTTTGAAGAGATGCTTTTTGAAGGAAGATTGTGGATGTCAAATATGGAAGAACGTGGGGGAATTGGTGTTCCAAGGAAGTTAAAGGGGCTTTTGGGATAAGTTTATGGAAATCCATTCGGATAAGTTGGGGGGATTCTGCCAATAATATTAGATAAAAAGTGGGGGGAATGGGAATAACACTCTTTTTTGGCATGATGTTTGGTTGGAGGATTCGGCGTTCAAAGATATTTATCCTAGTCTTTTCAGGATAGCTAGAGATAAAGGGGTTGCAGTGGCTGATTCGTTTCAGATATTAAACAATTTACTTCACTGGAATGTGAAGTTTAATAGGGATTTACAAGATTGAGAGCTTTGCGAAGCTTCCGAGTTCTTTGCTAAGTTATATGATATGAAGATTGATTATTCCAAAGGGGATAAGCTATTGTGGGTTCATGATTCTAAATCCACAATTTCTGTGAAATCCTATTACCAAGTGTTGAACTGCAATGGTGATAATGATTTTCCTTGGAAATGCATTTGGAAATCTAAAGTCCCCAGTAAAGTCGCTTTTTTTGGGTGGTTGGTTTGTCTTGAGAAAATTTTAACCATTAACAATTTGAGGAAAAAGGGGCTGTTCATTATTGATTGGTGCTTCATGTGCAAGAAAGCTAGGGAATCTGTTAACAATCTTTTCCTGCATTGTGAAGTGGTGACAGCCTTGTGGATTGAGATTTTTAATAGGGCTGGAATTGCATGGGTTATGCCTTTGCGTGTGGTGGACTCCTTGGCAAGCTAGAATGTTTCTTTGGTTCGTAGAGGCAGTGCAGATTTTTGAAGGGTGATCCCCTTGTGTTTGTTTTGGTGTTTATGGTATGAGAGAAATGGGAGGTGTTTTGATGATTGAGAGCGTTCTTTGGGAAATTTTTGGGAGTTTTTTCTTAGTTCTCTCAGTTTTTGGGTGCAAAATCTTATAGATAATGGGAATTCTTGTAATGTCTTGTCTTAGCTTTTCTTTTTTTAGCTTGTAACTAGGTATTATCTCTTGTATACTTCCTGTGTACTTAGTTTTGCCTATTTACTTGATTCTTATTATCTATCAAAAAAAATTATTTTATCATTACTTTTCACCAACTTTTCAATATTTTTTACTACTATTCACTACTATTCACTATTATTCAATGTTTTATCAGTCATTTTTCATTATCTTTTCACTACTATTCACAAAATATCTGAGATCACCTCACTATCTAAACGCAACCTTAGTCATCTAATGCTAGCCAAACTCTTGAAATTCGCATTTTCAATCATGAAACTCAAGGAATGGTAAAGAGGCAAATCCAAAGGACACAAACATAAAATAATTACTCTCTATATTGCCTACAAAAGATGAGGAAAGTACCTAGAATGCAGCTAAAATATAAAAGAATGCACACAGGATTTTGGGAATAACACAAGTAGACATTACAAACTTGAAGGGAGTTCAGATTAAACAACCTTGTATCTCTTCATTTTCATTTTGATCTCTTTTTCTCGTCTCAAATATGCACTCTCCATCTCTGTCCTTTTGTCTACTCCTGCAATATAAGCTCAACTAAATTAGGGAAGATAAATCAACACCAATTGAAAATTCATATTTACTTTTCTTTTTTCGTTTAGAACATATCAACTTACCCTGACCAAATTTCTCTTTTTCCTAAAAATTTTGGACCTATGTTTATTAAATACATTATCGGTTGGCTGAGCCCAGAGCAAACTTGCAATCTCCCACCAAGTGCCAAAGCCTTCAGTAATCAAAGCTTACAGGCTCTTATCAAACTGGCCGCTGAAATATCTTAAATATCTTCTCACATTTATTTTTCCTTTCAGGTCTCTGTTTGGTCGTTTGGTTTATTGTGCACCTGCGGGGGTGGGGTTGCAGGGGCCATCAAGGTAAAGAACTAGATTTTTTTATTGGCAAGTTACACACACCAGATGGGTCTTGAACCCACAACCACACCTTTCCACCCCTTATTACTCAGAAATAGATGTTGTTTGAGCTACAGCATATTAGAACAAAAAGAACTATATGTAAGAAAGGTCAATCCAGTATCAAAATAGAGCACCCCTACTAACAAGAAAATCAGAGACAATGCAAACAAACATAAGAAAAATAACATACTGTCAATTAATGAATCAGAAGCAGCAACATTTGAGTTCTTATAATCTTCAACATGGAGCTTCTGAAAATTTTCTGGTAGAGAACAATCCACCACATCATCAGAAGCAGTTGAACTAGATTGATCAGCTTTCAATAACGAATCCACAAAACCAGCCCTCCTATCTTCCTCACTGTCTTCCATATTGGCCAATGACTCCCCTGTAAGTGTAAGCTTTCAAATGTTATGTCAATAGCTAACTACTTTAACAAGTTGACAGTTTTTACTATCCTGATAAACAATATCATCTCCGAAATGAATATATATACCCATATTGAAAAGGATATTAATCTAAAAGAATTCAAAGATTTCCATGAGTTTCAACTTTTCAGCTTTATATCTTGGAAAGAAAAGAAAATGTCACCTTCCTTCCATTGCAAGACAAGTGAGGCATAGGGCTCCATGACTAGTAGGTGAACTGGGAGATCAGGAAACAATTGACAAAGAGCAAATGCTGCCACTCTATTCTGTGCATCCTGTGATGAAAATGGTTCATGTATTTATATTTACAAAGAGCCATCTATAATCCAATACTTAAATTTAAAAAATCAAGGCACAACTTACCACTCGATGTACTAATTTAATATGAAGAACCTCCCTAAAAAAATAATAACACCAGTGATGACAACATTGAAGTATCAAAGCACTAAAATGGGTGCACACATGAACACACACGCTTTCAATTTTAAAGAAAAAAATGAAGAGTTAAAACTTGAGCGACCCAATTTGACATCTGGTAGAAAAAAGTTGAGTCCAATTGCGGACAGTTTATTTTCATTTCTAAAGAAACAATGATCACATCAAACTCAAACTATAACGCACCAAGGGAGGCTCAAGCCACATCTAGGCTTGTTCTTCAAAAGTACTAGTCAATGATACAATTGGAACTCATTTGAATCATTATAAAGAGCAAAAACTTCTTCCTTTCAAGCAATGTGATCTTATTCACCACTTATGCTCACTCAATATAGCGTATCACAATCTCCCCTATTAAATTCCCAACATCCTCGTCGAGTCATTCTATCATAAATTACACGACTCAAGTCCTACACTTCTCATTAAAATTGGCTCTAATGCGATTTGTAGGGAGGCTTTTAAGCAACATTTGGGCCCATACTTTAAAAGAACCAGTCAATAGTATAATTAGAGCCCCTTTAAATCATTACAAAGAGCAATAACTTCACTCTCCCAAAAAATATGTTAGATATATGTGGCTGAAGGATGAAAGTTTTACCGGGAAAGTGAGAAGTTGAAGGGGTGACAATACGTGACACGACACGTTAACATGAAACGGACACGACACGAAAAAAGCGGGTTAGTGTTTAGTCTTAACAGGTTTCGGATCAAATCATGTCAACCCGTTAAAACACGATTTGATAACGGGTCAAACCCGTTAAGACATGTTAAGATGTTTAAATTTATTTTTATACCCTTGACCTAAATTTCAAAAAATCATAATTTAAAATTAACTTTATACTCTTATTAGCTATCCCATTTAAGTACTTATTAAAAAGTCTTTAATGAGTTAATCCATTGTTATTTAATATGTTTGGGTTATAATTTTAATATTTTACAATGTGTAGATCATATTTGTGTGTTTATCATATTTTATAATATATTACTTATTGAATTATAATTTTAAAATTGTAATTTGTAATTAATTTTTTATGTTTTATAACTATTATTTAAGTTTTAATATTTGTATAAAATCAATTAATGTAAACTCAAACGGGTTACTAACGGGTTTGCGGGTTGAAACGGATCAAATCATGTTGTGTCGTGTCGTGTCGTGTCGTGTCGTGTCGTGTCGTGTCGTGTCGTGTCGTGTCGTGTAGTGTCAAGAGTCTTAACAGGTCGTGTCGTGTCGTGTCAACCCGTTATCTTAACGGGTCGTGTTAGGATTGAAATTTTTGACACGAAACCCTTAACGGGTCGTGTTCGTGTTGACCCTTTAAGTATTATGTACACGGCCTGACACAACACGAACATGACCCGTTAACACTTTTTGACACCCCTAAGAAGTTGGTGGGATTCCTATCAATTTCTGGTACGCCCAGTTTTATATTGGCTTGCAAATTTAGAAAACTCAAAAAAGATTTGAAGAAATGGAACAATGAGACTTTTGGCAATGTGCAAAATAAAAAGAAGACCCTTATGGATTAGTTGAATGCTCTAGAGGCTTTGGAGATGTCGAATCCTTTGTCTTTGGAGGATTTGAACAAGAAACAAGTCATTTTGGCTGATATCGAAAATTTATCTCTCATGGAAGAATCTCTTGGTGAAAAAAATCTAGAATTCTTTGGCTGAAGGAAGGTGATAAATGCACGAAATTCTTCCACAAGTTGGCTAATTCTCATCGTTAGAATAATGCCATTGAAGTCCTTCGCATTAACGAGAATGTTGTTTGTAACAAGGAAGAGATTGAAGACCATATTGTAAATTACTACGCGAAGCTTTTTTGGGAAGATTTTGCTTGGAGGCATAAGCTTGACGGTCTCCCCTTTGATTCTATTGACCACTTTTCAGCAAGTTGGTTAAAGACCATTTGAATAAGTTGAAGTTCTTGAGGTGGTCAAGGACATGTCTAAGGATAAGGTTCCGGGTCCCAATGGCTTTTCCATGGCATTTTGTCAAGCTTGTTGGAATATTGTAAAGCATGATATTATTAATGTCTTTGCTGAATTTCACCAATTCATGAAGTTCGTTAGAGTTTCAATACAACTTTCATTGCTCTTATACCAAAAAAATCTGGTGCTATCGAAATTAGAGATTTTCGGCCAATTAGCTTGGTAAATGGGATGTATAAGATCATTTCTTAGGTGCTGGCCAACGCAAGATCTCAAAACGCTTTTGTTTAGGGCCGCCAAATTCTTGACTCTATTTTAATTGCTCAAGAATATTTAGACAATAGACTAAAGTCAGACCAATCTAGAATTTTAGTGAAATTAGACAATGAAAAGGCTTTTGACCATGTTAATTGGGACTTCCTTCTTTATTTACTTGGGAGAATGGGCTTTGGAGAGACTAGATGACAGCAAGGTTGTGAAAGAAACAGGGCATAAGTTCCAAGAGACTATCCTTGCACTTGGAGGTGGGAAAGCACCCCTAGAGGTATTTGTGGAATTTTGTGGGCGTGAACCTTCACCGGTGGCACTGCTCCGGCACAATGGACTATTGTCAGCCTCTGCATAATATTCATTATGTGTAGCAAATGCAGGCTTCTTTGTTGGATCTTTCATTTCCACCCCCAAATAAAAAGACCTCAAAATAAATTTCAAGCCATCCTACCTGTGGTGGTCTTGATTGTATAAGCATTCTAGGTTTTTTTTTTTCAGTAATTGTTAAAATGAATTGCCAATTCAAAAAAAAAAAAAAGACTTTGGAGAGAAGTGGTGCTATTGGATTCAATATTGTATTTTGACGACCAGATTCTCTATCTTGGTAAATGGTTTCCCGGTTGGTTTCTTTAATAGCTCACGAGGTTTCAGGCATGGAGACTCTCTATCCCCTTTTCTCTGTCATTGTTATGGATGCCTTGAGCCGTATGATTGATACGCCAGTTTCTAGTGGATTCTTGTCAGGTTTCAAGGTTGGAGATGTTTCTCGTGACTGCATCATTATCTCGTACTTGCTTTTTGCAGATGACACCATTATTTTCAACGACTCTAATCATAATCATTTGAAAGCTTTAAGAGCTTTATTGTCGTGTTTTGAAGCTGTCTTGGGGCTAAGAATCAATTTCACCAAATCAGAAATTGTGCCTATAGGCTCCTCTAGTAACCCTCAAGATTTGGCCAATATTTTGGGTTGTAATATCTCTTCTCCTCCTATAAAATACCTTGGTCTTCCTCTGGGAGCTTCCCATAAAGCTTCTTCTATTTTTTAAGACGGAATGATTGAGAAGATTGAAAAAAAGCTAGCCAGGTGGAAAAAGTTATACCTATCAAAAGGAGGCAGAATCACTTTGAATAAAAGCACTTTGACCAGCCTTCCCTCCTATTTTCTCACTCTCTCTCCGCTCCCTGTAGGGATCGCTAAGAGAATTGAAAAAATTTACAGAAACTTTTTATGGGATGATAATGGAAAGGAAAGAAAAATTCACTTGGTGAGTTGGAATAAAGTTTGTGCTCCTATGTCTTGTGGGGGATTGGGTATCAAAAATCTTTTTTTTTTTGTAAGTGGATTGGGTATCAGAAATCTAAGGCTCCTTAATAAGGCGCTTCTTAAGAAGTGGCTTTGGAGGTATGTTCATGAAAGAGATGCTTTATGGAGGAAGATTGTGGATGCAAAATAAGGAAGAATGTGGGGAATTGGTGTACCAACGAAGCTAAAAGGGCTTTTGGGATGAGTCTATGGAAATCCATTAGATTGGGTTTGGGGGATTTTGTCAAGAATACTAGATATAAAGTGGGCAATGGAAATAACAATCTTTTTTGGCACGATGTTTGGTGCGGGGATTCAGCTCTTAAACTTAGTTATCCCAACCTCTTTCGGATAGCTAGAAATAAAGGGGCCGTTGTGGCTGATTCTCTTCAGATTCTCAATAACTCGTACCTTTTGAAAGTTGAGTTTAATAAGGATTTACAAGATTGGGAGCTTTGCGAAGCTTCTGATTTTTTTGCCATACTTCATGACACGAAATTTATCTTTGTAAGGAGGATAAGTTGTTGTCCGTTCATGATTCAAAATCCATTTTTTCAGTTAGATCTTTTTACAAAGTGTTGAACTGTAAGGATGATAATGTTTTCCCTTGGAAATGTATTTGGAAACCAAAAGTACCTAGTAAAGTCAACTTTCTTTGCTAGTTGATTTGTCTTGAAAAAGCTTTGACTAATGATAATCTGAGAAAAATGGGGTTGTATATTATTGATTGGTGCTATATGTGCAAGAATGCTGGAGAATCTATTAGCCATCTTTTTCTGCACTGTGATGTGGCAACAACTTTGTGGAATGATATCTTCAATAGGGCTGGTATTGCTTGGGTCATGCCTTCGCGAGTGGTGGATTTCTTGGTAAGTTGGAATGACTTGCTTGTTCGTGGTGATGATGCTGATTTTTGGTGTGTTGTCCATTTGTGTTTGTTTTGGTGTTTATGGTCCGAAAGAAATGGAAAATGTTTTGAGGATTGTAAACGCTCTTTGGGGAATTTAAGGGCCTTTTCTTTAGTACTCTCAAATTTTGGGTTTATAATCTTGTAAGGGATGAGACTTCTTGTAATGTCTTGTCTTAGCTTGCTCTTTATAGCTTGTATCTAGGTTTTCCACCTTGTACACTTCCAATTTAGCCTTTTGGCCTTACTAATATTATTATCTTTATCAAAAAATATGTTAAATCTCATTCACCACCTATACTCATTCGATATTGGGTATCCCACAAACACACCTATATTTACATTAGCATGATACTTCAAAACCCATAAATGAGTGTCTAATCTTCTCCACCTCCTTACCATTTGTGGTTAGCCAAAACAATAATACAACTATTGGTCCTCATTTTCACAAGGTGTAACAACTATAGAGCCAAAAGCTATACACATATCTAAATAGAGTTATTCTATTCTCAAACCGGTGTGTAAAGCACACCATCCATATCACTTAAATAGTATGATTTGATTCGTAAGATTTAAATTTTAAAATTTATTTTCCAAATCAAATTATTTCATGTAACCACTTTAGATGGTGTGCTACACACCGGCTTGAGAATATAGTTTTCCTTTTCTAAAGTTTTGTCTCTTTTCCCACCATGATTGGCAAAAAATGTAGATAGCCTGAAGGATCAATGCCTTTGACTGATATACGATTGGACAGCTAGCCGCTAGAGACCCCTGAACCTTATCAATATACCTCAAGAATCCAGTGAATTGTATTCAAATAAGTACAAAAAATAAAACTAAGTGAAAAAACATCAAAGTACAAATGATATATCAAAAGCACACAAAGTATGCAGTCAAAACATGTATCAGCGATCTAGAAGTTCAGACTACTGCAGGAGATTCAGAGGAAAAAGATTCTTTACAGTAAATTAATATCAAAATTATGCAGAATATAACAGGCATTAGCGGTTTTAGAGGTTAACGAGTACCTCAGCAGATTCAAAGGTTCCATCCTGATCTGGAAGCTGAAGGGTGATCAACCCCCCAGCTTTTCTGCTCTTACCCCTCCCACTGGATCTACGCAGCACACTGACAGCATAAGAGAAACTACTTTCTTTGCCCGGCACTTTATTGAATTTTGGTGCTTCCCACCCTGATCTTTGACATAATTGGTGAAGAACAGCCTTGGGGATCTTTTTCGGGTCCCCCTGCCATCGGTTATAAAATATTAGAGTAACAAGACAATCAGATAGAATTTGCAATAAATAGAAAATACATAAATAAAAGGCATAGGAGCCACATGAAAACCAAAAAGAGACAATAATCAAGCATTTCAAAATGCAAATATTAATCCACCATATAGAAAAATACAAGGATTTTCTATGGTAAAAACTTGTGGGAGCACAATTAATTATAATCAAGCATCAAATATTTGATTTTCGGCAATCTTCTGACAGAAAATTTGGATATCAAACTGATTGAATCATATACTGATCATCACTAGTCCCGAAAGTTTAAGCTAATACGAAATAATGTATTTAATCATTCGAATTATATCCTTTAACAAGTACCAACTACATATGAGGAGTAAAGCCAGACACATCAAATCCATATTATAACCATCATTATAATTTTTTCCAAATGCCAAATGACAAATTACCTTCTTCCATATACCTTCCAATTTTTCCAAACTCTTCTCATCATATAATTTTCTGATCTTTTCTCGCTTCTGAAGTTTCAAAACTTCAGGAGATAAACCATCATTAGATGGGGCATCTTCTGAAAAGAAACCACCAAGCTCTACATCTTCTGACTCTTCTTTTGCATCGCTTTTTTCCTCAATATATGAACTAGAAGAAGATTTCATTGGAAACTCTTTAGAGCCACAACAATCCATATCTGCTTCCACAACAAAGGCTGACCCAGCTTCAACATTGTGTAATGATTTTCCTTCGGAATGCTCATGAGGCATGGAACTAGTAATTGTGTCCCCAGAAGCTCGTTCATATTCAAATTCTGATGCCAAGATGTTATCTGATAATCCTGCAGATGAAAATTAAATGGCACATGACAAGAGGTGCAGAAGAACACAATCCTTTACAAAAATCAGCAAAGAGTTTAAAGTTTTCAACCTAGAGCAGACAATTCTTGTTTGAGTTTGCGGATAACATTGCCAGCATGCTCCTGGCTTTTCTTATCCCTTATTTCCTTGGCTTTCGTTGCTTCCAACCGTGCAGCATAGTACTCTTTTGCGATAACATCGTACGACCTAGGTCCATGGACCTATTGCAATAGATTGTTTTTTTTGTAAGATGAAATTGATTAAATCAAAAAGGTTGTTAGCCCAATACACGGTGCATACAAGAGAAACATCTAGAAAGTTCTGAAAAGTAGCACAAGATAAAAATGCTATGGTGGGCCCCGCCGCCCCTATACAATGATATGAGGAGTATAGAGAGAATGACTTAAAAGTCTAGCACTGGTTTTCACAATCATTTTTTCAATTAATCAGTGTTATTAAAACATAGAGGACGCATCCTATGTACTCAACTCAAAACACCCATTGCAAGACTCGACTGTTGAACCCAATACGATCCAGAACTATGGGACTATCATGGAGAAAAATTTTGTGTAGCACATTGGTATCACCTCTGACAGCCACTGTTGCCATGACCCCTTGCAATTCTTTCCTATGGGTGGCACACCATGCTTATAGCTCGCAAACAAATATTCAGAATCTTAAGGCGTAGATAAACATCACTTTAAATCACAAACTGAATAGACCTTGCAAGACGCATTACAAACCAAATAGAAGCTATACTATCTTTATATAGAACTACTCTAAATTGCCTCCACCACACATATATGTCTGAGGAAGACTCCATTGACACCAGTATAAAGCTAATTAGTTTTATTCAGTTCCATTGACTTCTTAAAGGAAATTTGAACTAACAAACACATCAATGGACAGCATCAAGCCATTCAATAAATATTATTCACTTATTAGCATAGCTAATTATTTGAGAAAGGAGAGGGAGGGAGGCGGAGAGAGAGTACTTTAAGTTATTGTAACAAGACAAACTACAAAAGGAATGATGTTTCCCTGTTATGGTGAGACAGAAATAATTATCAGGTACCTAATAGTGGCAAACAAACAATTGTAATACCTGCTCAAGGGAACGGCTATCAACCACATCATCTTCCCAATTTGTAGAATCATCCTGCAAACAATATCGATGTGTTTTTAATTTCTCCACTGCATGAACCATAACTCAAAACAGTTTTCTTCCAAATAAATGCAGATATATATGTATACCACTTTAGAAAAGCAGCCATGCCAGTTGTTAGAAAGTGTTCAAATTTTCAACTTATTATTCAATTCAAGATTAAATGTAACTTATGATTTCGGATATATCTAATTCAAATAGTTCCTCATGTATCTAGGGAAACCAAATATCAAATTTTTTATCAGTAAAAAACTGAATATCAATTGTATTGAATCAACATATATTTAGCAATAAATAAAAATGCAAGAAAAAAAAAAGAGATTTTGAGCATCTTGTGAGGAGATATATATGCTCAGGGTAGTAAATATGCTAATGCAATATGTCTCCGTACCTCTTGCTGTTGCTCCACATATTGCCTGATCCAATTAGCTTGAGAAGGTTGACGTGAATCTAGAGTATCATTATCCCACCGGCCCTTGATTTTAACAGAAATTTCTGGAGCTTCCTCCTTAAACTCATTAGATGGGTCCACCGAAGGCGTCCAATCTTCCCGTGAATTCAATATGACACCAACAGAACCTGGCATTGAAGTTTTGTGACATCAGTATACAAAAATCCGGCGCAGTTCCATCCAGTTACTGCAAAAAGTAAATAACAAGCGCCATCTACACTTCAAAATACAATAAGATCATAACGAATACAAATATACCTCCAGTTGTATGTAGAGAGTTCCCGCTAGCGAACTTCAATGGAAGCTCATTGCCCGGCAAATTCAAGCATAACCAATCAAGGGCAGCCTCAAATGTAGCACCCTCCTACCCAATACAATGAAACACGAGACTTATTACTAAATACGGACAAGCTAATAAAAGCGTGGATAGTAATTACAAGGAAAATCTTAAGAAAATATAAAAACCGAGCTGCGGTTTTAACAATCCATGCCGGATCGTATCAAAATGTAAATTTATTTTCTATTCTTTTGTTTTGTTCATAATTTTCTCGGTAGCCAAACACAGAAATGAGTATGTAACAACGGTACCTTGAGAGCGGAGAGAGCGAGTTCGACTTGCTCATTGGTAAATCCTTCGCAGGAGAGCTTCTCGTAAACGGCCTTAAGCTTCTTGGCCTTCTGGGCCTTGGAGAGAGTATCATCGACCGGAGCCGCGGACCGGGTAGAGTTGTTGTTGAGCAAAAGGCGGCGTAGCCGGTTCTCGTTCTCGGCGGAAATTTGGAGTCTAGGACCAGACGAAGACGAAGCTTGTGGTGTGGCTCTGGACGAAGATTTTGAATGAGCCCTATTGCTACTGTTTTGTTTCTTCTTCGGTGCCATTCTGCTTTGGTTTCGGACTGGGAGCTTGATCGACTTCACCACTTGGAAGATTCAGGTGCCGTTTGTATTCTAAATTCTTCTGAATTTATTTTTATTTTATTATTATATTTTTTTAATTTTTTATATAAAATATAAATTTTTATACTCATTTTTTTTAATTCTTATTCAATTTTTTTGAATTTTAAAATAATAATAATATTAAAAAATAAATTAAATTCATCTTAACTTATCTCATTTTCAAATCTAAACAAACTAATTTTTATAACATATGCATTACTATTAATCTATCCAAATAGATTATCAAATAAAAAATATAAATTTTTTAAAAATATAACTTAAATTAGATAATAAATTATGACTTAAATTAGACATTTTATAATAAAATATAATTCTTATAATCACGTCTAAAAAAATAGCTACACAAATTATCTCAATCTCTTTTTTCTTTTAGAAAAAAAATTCTTCCTCCATTGCATGATACCCTCGTTCCATCGGAACACAATAAATTAGTAAAATGTAGTGCATCTTTATTGATTGTGACTTCTAATTATAGGTTTATAATTTATTTATAGATTATTTTAAAATTGTTTTTGAAATATTATTTTTTGTGAGAATTAGACTAAAATCAATTTATTAATGAGATTTTCCATTTTTTATTTTTATTTTTAATGTTAGTGGGGCTGCTTTCACTAAATATTGTTATAACCCCGTAATTTATTTGTGAAATGCTTTAACTTCCCTTCAAAAGACGCACATGTGGTTAACGGGTCATCCTCGTTCTTGATCCGAGACAAGGAAGGACATTCTGCTCTTTTCTTAACCTTGAAACAACAATCTTCCGGCCATTTCACTTTTTACTTCTCTTCTTTTGTAGTACAAGCAAAGAAAACGCAAACCTAACCAATCATCAAATATCCATTCTCCTTTTTCATGCATACCAGTCTCATCCCCAACCCAAGGTGAAGAACTACCACCTCCAATGCCATGGAATCTCATCATTTGACCAATATCGATTATAGCTCTAAGGTCGACGCGTCCCGTCCCTTCCGCTCCGTCAAAGAAGCCGTGGCCATCTACGACGAGCGGCTTCTTCTGGGAGAGTTTTTCTCTCCAAAGCCTTGCGTGAACATCCCCAGTCAAGAAACTTCGTGGAATTACTTCTCACCATTTTCTACAGAGTCTAACCTTGAAGATGATCTTCATGATCACCGCTTTATTTTAGATACCCTGAAGAAACTGGAGGCCGAGCTCAAGGAAACGAAGGTGGAGCTGAAGTTGTTGGAGGAGAGAGAGTCCGAAACCGAGGTCGCATTGGCTTCGCTGAACGCCGAGCTTCACAAGAACATGTCAAAGTTGGCCCAGGCCGAAGCCGCTGCGGCAGCAAAGGCAGTGGCTGCGAGAGAGATGATGAGTTTGGAGAGAGCAAATAGAGAGGAAGAGAGGAAGAGGGAGTTAATGTATAGTATGGAGGACTCGCCCACTCTGGCTCAAATATTAAGCTTTGGTAAGGAAGGATATTTTGGAATAGAGAAGAAGAGAATGAAGAAGAAGCCTATTATTCCTCTGTTGGGAAATTTATTTTCCAGGAAAAAGCGATCGTCTTCTGCTGATCTGCGTACGTAAAACACTCTGTTCGTCTCCCAACTTGTATAATTGATATCATTCCTTTTCCTTTTGTCGATTTCCTCTTCTTTTTTAAGTAATCATCTTTAAGATCTATAAGAACGTCTGTTTTGATATCTGGGACTGAATTTTCTTGCCTCACACTGTTGGGGGGCCTGAATTCATTCGCGTATTCATGCATCTATTGTGATTTGTGGGTGATCGATCTTTCATGCCTAAATGAAAATCTAATTATCTATCTTTGAGCCCGTTTGTCGGGGAGATAGGTTGCAAAACCCATTGGAGTCATCAGTCAAGCCCACCCGGGTGACCTCACTCGTGAAGGGCCTAGATAGCAAGACATGCACGCTACACCATCTCACCGATGGCCAACCGCAACAACTAAGGCCCGTTTGTATTTGAAGATGAGCTCAATTCATCTCAATTCATCTTTATTTTATTATTATATTTTTATATTTTTTATATATAACACAAATTCCTATACACATTTTTCAAATCCCAATACACATTTTTTAAATCCCAACACACCTTTTTTAAATTCCAAAATAATAATAATATTAAAAAATAAATTTAACTCATTTTAACACATCTCATCTCCGAATCCAAACATACCTAACAAGATCAAAGAAATAAGGTGACATCATGCCTCCAGATTGCATAAGGGACATAATTAATACAATATAAAATTAAGTAAATATAATTAAATATAATTAATCCTATTATCTAATCGGTGCACACTTAATAAAGTATTTATATTGTCTAATTTAATTTTAAAATTTCAATCTTCCAAATTAATTTTTATCAATTAAGTGAGATAAAATATGCATTTTATATACTGAGTTAAGAATATAATAACTCATTCACTATAAGAGGAGTGTGAGATAATTGAGAAACATTTGATGAAGGCGTTGATGCAGCAAAATATACATATTTTGAAAATTTAGAATCCTCAATTAGGAGTTACGTTTCACAATTTTGTATTTGTAATTTCAATATTTTTTAAAAACTACTTTGTTAAACTTGAGTTGACAATTGTAATGTTACACCGAAAAGTACACTACCATGTTGTCCATGTTTGATCATTGAGTAGGGGTATTCAACTGGATCTGATTTGTTTTCAGATACGATTTTAAACTCGAAAAACTGGGATATCCGGGCGGATATCCGCCCGGATTTATTTTGGGCGGATATTATATTCGAATCCAGTTACGGATATCCGAATTGGATCCCGATCTTAATCCGGATATCCGTAACCGGATGTATATCAGTTTTAATCAGTCTCAAGCATCGTTTGTAATCCCTCGAACTCTCTTGAAATCGACTGAAAAGGAACCCTAGCTTCTCTCTCGTCTCGAGCTCTCTCTCGATTTCTCTCCGGCGAAACTCAAGCCTCCTTCACTCAAATCCATCACCAACGGTGACTAGCAGTGGCCACTGTCCGTTAACGTTGTTTTCTCTTATTTACTTGGTAACTCTCTCTCTCTCTCTCTCTCTCTCTCTCTCAGTTTAGTTGGAACGCTAGCTTCTCTTTCGTTCCGTCGCTGTTTATTCCATCTCTCTCTATCAACTTCGAAACCTAAGGTATGTTAATCTCTCTCTCTCGGTTTAGTTGGATTCCTTTTTATAGGTTTCTGTTTGATTTTCACTTGGGTTTGTGTTTGATTTCCTAGGTTTAGTATTTAAAGCAGTTTGTGTTTGATTTTTGCTGGGTCTGTATGGATTTGTGTTTGATTTTCTGGGTTTAGCATTTGAAGCAGTTTATATTTGATTTTTGCTTGGGTCTATTTGGATTTGTGTTAGATTTACAAATTTAGTATTTTTTCGTAAATGATGGAAAATTTTAGTTTTAATTTCATTTTGAATGATCTGGGTTCATCTCAATGTTTGATAAAATATCGGATCCATAAAGAAATTCCACAAGAAAAGCCATCTTCCAAGTTTCCAACTATTTGAATGATATAATCTTATGATCTCCTCAACATTATATAGATATAAGTGAAATACATATTGCTTGAGTTTCAAAGTACTCGTAGTTGTAATTCTTAAATCACTCTTCCTCCTACCTTCTAGTTTCATATAACAGCTATATTATGGGGTCTGTTCTCTTAAAATAGAGCACTCCTCCTGGTCTATGTGATTCAGGTGCCCACATATAACAACTATATAATTGTCAAGTCTTTGGCATTAACAATTTACATTGCTTATCAAGTATCATCTCTATGTTGTTCAATTGATCAGCAAACAACATTCAGATTTGGTTTATCAATCCAAATAACAGAAATAAATTCAGAAAAGATTTTTCTCACATAATTATATCATTAATATTTCAAGCAAACTTAGTTAGTTTGTATGCTGCACTGATTTTATCATTCCCGTTTGGATTCTGCATGTGTTTGTCACTTAATTCAGTTTCATGGCCATGAGTCTTTTGACCTTTTGCTGTTGATGTTTGCTTTGTGTTCATGATGATTGAATTGATGGGAGCCTTCTTAATCACAAAGTGTCAAAGTTAGTGTTTTATTCTTCAAATTTTACAGGCATGTGCCTTTATACTAGTCCTTTTAGAATGCCTATAATTTCAATCAAAAGAAAAATAAAAGAATGACTTTAATTATTTGCACACCAAACATTTCTTATCATGTTGCTGTGTTGAAGTAATGAATTATGAGAGAGATTAGAACATCATATGTGGAGTAAATTGTAATCATCTCCATTGTTTCTTATTTTTTGCGTCTTTAATAGTTATTTCAGTTCTTCTTATATTTTAAACCTTCTATTTGAATGAGTTGCACCATTAACATTTTTGCAGATAGGGAACGAAAAAATCAGAACCAACATTTTCTCCCACCTTTCGTAAGAGGATGAAGCCCTCAGCTAGTCAGTTTACCAATATGAATGATCTTTGACAAAGAGATCTCATTATCATCCGTTGCAACGAACATTTCATCATCTTTAACAATATCATAGCAGAAAATGTTTGGTGCACAATTTCATGTGGCATGAGCCTGTGGGCGCTTTCACTTTTAGAAAAATTTAAGGAAACTTTTAAGTGATTGTATTAGACAATTAGTTTAATTAGTTGTGATGTATTATTATTTATTTTGTTTTATTTATGTTTTGTATTGTGATGTATTAGTTTAATTAATTATGATGTATTATTTTTTTTTTATATAAAAATCTTTTGAAGTGTTTAAATTATTTTTAAAAAACAAAAAATTTGGGGAGTTCAGGAATATCAAATTTTGTTTGTTTGTTTTTTTTAAAAAAGTGCCATAAAATATTTTTTAATTTTAACTCTATTTAAAAAAAAGTAGTAAAATCAGGATATTTGGATTTTAAGAACAAAAACTCTTAAATCCGGTTATTTATCCGGATTGTAATCGGATTCAATCCGGGCAGATATCCACATGGTTTTTGAGATCCAATCCAAATCCTGTTATGGCCAATACTCGGATCCAATTCCGGATCCAAATGCACACCCATATCATTGAGTGTATCTTTAGTGTAAATTATCCAATCGATGTGATTGCAAAGTATACCATACATCGTCTATGCTGGCTAAGAGACGGTATGGGGAGCAAGACCTACCATCTTGAAGCACTCTTCAAATGATATCAGGTACTTGAGTATCCATCCAATCGAGCCAACAGGGATAAATGAGGGCCCATAATCTATTGACAAGATGACATCAACAAGCGAAGCAGAAAAGCTAAAGAAAATGAACAGGTAAGAAAAATGCGTTGCATTAATGAAAAATACAAGGAAATCACGCCACATTAATTGTATCACAATATGGACTACACGCCGCATTAATGACTCTATTGTAGATACCATTCCACATTACAAAGTTTTGATGAAAGAATGATATAAATGATGGAGACTCACATGACAAACACGTTTTGTCTTCTTTAAGTTCTAGATATAAATAGCAAACTTTCAAATACAAAAAAACTCTAAAATCGTTACCCTCTAGACTCATTATATGCAAACTTCAAAAGTTTTTATTAAGTTAAGTATTGGGAACTCTTTTGCCTTCATTGTCAGCCATAACCATCTTCGTCCTCTAAAACGTTTTTGCTGACCCAAGCTACAAATACATGAAGTCTTGAGACACCGGTCCAGAGACATGTGAAATGCGTCATTAACATAATAGTTTAATATATATTTAAGTCACGTTTAAGAGAGTCAAGATTATAATTGGATCTATGAAATAATTATAGAAATAATGTTAAATATCATCCTTTTACTCAATAGTTCATGATTATCACAAAGTATTGCTAGGCTCGTGACATGATATGATAAATTTATGAATAATAATGATATGATTTGTAAATAGAAATGAAATAATTTGGATTAAGATTTTTATTAAGTTTTGAAAAATGAAAAAATTATATTAAAATATTATAAATATAAAATATTGATGTGATATAATTTGTTAATATAATTTGTATTTTAAATTTTGAAAAAGTTAAAATATTTTTATGTTTTATGAGAAAGTTTGGAAAGATTGTAATAATTAAATGAAAGAGAAATTCAAAAGTGCTATATTTGAGTAGTTTTTGAATGTTAAGATGAAATAAAATGGGATGAAACGAGATGAGATCAACTGCTTATCCAAACAGAGCCTTAGCCTTCATTTGGTTTCACAAACCTTTCAAATAATCTCATCTCAACATCTATAAAATATCATTCAAATACAAACATTTTTTAATTTTAGATTTTAAACTTCTCCATCTAAGTAATCATTATCTAATTATTACAACTTTTTAAAATTTCCAAATAGAAGACAAAAAATAAATTAACACTTTCAAATTCTAAAATAAAAATTATATTAAAAAAAGAATATTTTACCTTTCTTTTAAATTTATAATTTTTTATTTAACTTTTTCTCTCCCATTCTCTAAAATCCCATAAAAATCTTAAATCAAACAATTCATTACTATTCACAAATTATCTTATTACTATTAATAAATTTCTCGTTTGATCTCATTTGTGTAACTAAACAATCCTTAAAATAACGAAGTTAAGTTTTAGGATTTGTTTGGATATTTAGAATATCTCAGTATATCACTATATTTGTGAATAATTGTGCAAATAATTTGAGTTAAGATGTATTTTTAGATTTTAAAAACAAAAATGAAAAAGTTGAATAAAAATATTATAAACTATATAATTAAAAAATTATTTTCAAATAATCTTTTAATATAATTTTTGTTTTGAAATTTAAAAAAAATAGTATTATTTTTTATTTTATTTGAAAATTTGAAAAAATTGTCATGGTTAAATAAAAAAGGTTGAAAATCTGAAATTAAAAGTATTTGAGTTTGAGTGATCTTTACAAAAAAAATATCTTAAAATACTTGAGAATAACTATGTTATCAATTAAACCATTAGCTATGTTTGAATGTTAATCATACTTTAACTCATCTCAAATACATTATTGATGAGATCTATTATTTTTACGAAGTCTCATAAAAACTATAAACTCCTATCAATCTATTTCATACATCAAAACACTTATATCTCAATAAGAGTTATATATATCTACACATAAATGATTTGTACTTATATATTACATTGATTGGAAATTTTGAAGAAAAGCTCTGAAAAATTATTCTATTTTTTTGGCACATTATTAATGGACAACATATTAATCATATTGTGGTGCAATTTTTAAAATTCATTTATAAGTGCGCCCCGGACTATCATCCATTCCCTATCTTGATTAATTTTGTTTGCAATATTCTCGAGATAGGGGAGATGCTCTTATAAAAAGGAGAACATATAAAAAAGTAATGTACTAACTTTTTTAAACGCACTTAAAATTATAAGTTTATGTTTGGATGTTGAAAGTATTTAAAAATATTTGTGAATAGTAATAAATAATAAATAATAAAATAATAATAAAATATTAAATAGTAATAAAAAATAAAAAATAATAATAATAATAAATAAAAATAAAAATAAAATAAATAATAATAATAATAAATATTTAAGAATGTTTGAGATTTTTTTTTTTTCAAACCTATAAGTGACTTTTATTATTAATTATTATTATTTTATTATTAATCAATATTTTAAATTGCGTGTTCTACAAGATCTATAGTGGAACAATCTAAAATTCGTTCTTCTATAGATTCGAAAGTGACTGGTACTGGAGTTGATGCACTGTCATCGTAATCTTCTAAATAAACTCGACGTCTAAAAATAGTGAAGAAGTTATTGTTTGTTAATATTAGCAACAAATAGATTATAATGTAAAAATATTTAACTTCACAATATAAGGAAAAAAATGTTTACCTTGGTTGTGGAATCGCCATTTCTTTGCAACTATAACATAAAAAGTTATCGTTTTCTTGGCATCCAGTGTTTTTGTTGCAATTTCTACATGACATATTGTAATAAAATGGTTGATGTAAATCAACCATGGTAAACAGGGGCGGACCTACTTAAGAGGTGGAGGCTCAAAATATTTATATATAATATATAAGTATATATATTTACATATATATAATATTAAATTATCCCTCAAATTATAAAAAAAATTAAAAATTATCCCCCCAAATTTTTATTAAAATTATTCTCTCAAATGTCAATACAGATATAATTTTATTCTAACTTTTAACTTTATTAAAATTCAAATTTTAACTCACCTACTCTCATAATTACTTTAACAGTCTAATTCTTAAAAAAAATATGGTTATAAATTTATATAATTGTTAAAATTGATTAATTATACTTATTTATATAGTTTCATTCTAATTTGATTGTATGATTATGAGATATAATTTATTAAAAATCTAACATCGATATATCAGTAGTTATTAGAAATTTTTTATGTTTATTTTTAATCTATAATTTTTTTTAAATCAAAAAATAATATGAGCAAGTAAAAAAATTGATTTTTTTTAAAAGGACGTAGATAATTCGAAGAGTAATACATTTAGAGAATTCGACAACGAAAAAATGTGATATTTTTATCATGTCCTTTTAAAATTTATATATAGCATATATTTTATCAATCGCCTCCCAAATATAAAATCCTAATTCCGCCCTGATGGTAAATCTTCATCTAACCAAAAATGTCCTCTAACCACAAATGTCAATCGCTGTGCTAAAATGGAACAATTAAATGCATCAATAAAAATTCAACAATAGCACATTAATCCAACCCAACGAACAATGAACATTCCAAATTCAAGCACATGTACGGTTCAAAATCCACATAACGCAATTCACAAATTCATAGTCTCCATTTTCATTTCGTCCCAACCATCCTCCAATCTCTATACATCAAAATATATATATATATATAACAACAAAATTATTCAAAAGTGCAAAAAAGTAATTTTAAAAAAATTACGGGATTTGATTTTAATTAATAAAATTACACCTACAAATTTGAAGCTTTCTGCAATCTTAGATATCTTAATTATCGAATAAAAAACTTGAAGCTGATGCGCTGGCCTATCAAAATTGTATTGCCCTGAGGATTTGAATCAATAATTAAAGTAAAACATTAAAACAAGAGAAAATATAAGTTAGATACATATAGTAGTGAAAGGAGAGCTAGTAACAAGCCAAAGTTTGAAAGGAGTTGGACTCGAAGCTCATGGTCCAAACCCTAATAGCACAGGCCCAGACCCGGATGGAGATGCTAAAATCAGAGAAAATCCGAATCATAAACCACCACGACGAAAGAAAAAAGGGACAAGGCAACCTCGATCATATGCTAATGTCAGAAACGAATGAAGCACAATTTTCGGATTCCTCTCACGTCAGGGTCACTCTCGCATTAATGAATGACCAGACTCCCGTCATTCTGATAGATCCCCTAACTTAAATGCAAAAATGACGTGAACACTCTACATTAATTATCGAACTGGATAAAGATTGGGCCGCATTCAATGTTACCCTTTATAAGGGTCTGACTAAACATTGATCGAAAAAATCTGACTTAAAGGATGGGATATACTGGATCAGATTATCCTTCTCTGGGATGACGATCGAATAGTGTCCCAACCAGTAGATCTTTTTCCTCAGACCGTCTCCCAAAGAAAGTAAAAGTAACTAATTATAAATAAGACTTGATAACATTTGAAAAATGTACGTTCTGTTATATTCCTTACAAAATCTTATGATTAACATTCCATATACTAATTTAAACATCGGAACGGTCTCGGATTCTGATCATCATTCTCTTTGTATTTACAGGTTTCGATTAATTGAAAACTCGAAAGATTGAACTGCAGAATACATCCTTAATAGGTAGTATATCCAGAAAGGCCATTATAAAAATTGTAGTATCTAAATAAGCAATGGAGTCAGCCGTTTTAAGTAAGTTGTTTACCATGACCGCATGCGTAGTGGATGAAAGAACAAGCTCACTCAAGTGTGCATATCTCGTGGCATGAGTAGGATCGGTCAAATCGTCTGCTGGTATATAATATTATAAACTGCTTGAATAGGTAAAATTTAATGTGATTTAATGAAATCTTTTTCAGAAGTTTTTGCAATAAGATTTGATGTTTAATTTTATCTATTTAAATTAGTATTTTCTAACATATATATGTATATATATTATGCATGTCAACTAAAGTTTTAAAACTTCTGATCTTAACAGAGACTAAAATGAGGTACTTTGATAAATTTTAAAAAATTTCTACGTTTCAGTCCAACGTTTTTGTTCATATTAAATAATATTACATCAAAGTACATATTAAGCAATATCTAACGAATACTTGAATTTATAATTATATTAATAAAGACATTATTATTTTTTTGATTAATTGCAATAGAATGCATATATGGTATACTTTTTACTTCTAAATTAGATTTTAATATGTTTATTTGAATTTAGGCATTACAATATCAACTGTTAAACAAGGTAAAATACAAACAAACCACATGACATTAAGAAATTGTAATTTTTCTCCTAACATTATTATTAATTTTGAAGTAATTATTAGAGTATAAATTAAAACAAACAAAATCTTATAACAATATAAATTTTATTTTTTATTATTTTAAATCAATAATGCAATTTTATGTGCAATTCATATATTAAGTAAAAAAAAATTGAAATAATTATGTACTAATAGTTAGGTCCACAAACCGGAAGCTAAAAGAGCCATGAAAAACAGTACTACAACCACAAATACAAGAGTTGATCAGATTTACTCATCTACTTTTCAATTAGATTTAGTTTTTTAAATCCAAATGAGGACTCTGAGTTTTAGGCGATAAGAATTTGTAAAAAAGTGAAACAGCTAACAACAAATATAATTTAAGTTTACAAATATAAGCAGTCGGTTGAAGCGGTGAAAAAAATAAAAGAAAGGCATAGATGTCGTCTGAATGTAAGGCGTCTGAATTATTCTATTAAGATGACACGTCTTTTAAATATGTAGTACAAAAACTAAGATTTCAATGATAAAATGTCTTTAAAAATTAGGATTAAAAATAGAAATAAATGTTTGAATTGAGATCCATTAAGACGACACGTCTTTCAAACATGTCGTGAGGCTTCAATGATAAAATACCTAGGACGACATGTCTTTCAAACCAGCAGTGAAGCTTCAATGGTAAATTGAGGAAAGAAACCAACAAATTCTTAACAAAAAATACAGGTAGATATGTTGATATGTGTTCCGTACCCTGGATTGAATTGCGATTTTCAGTCCTAATCTACAATAGAAAAGATGGAGGGTTGGGTTCCTCAACCTTTGAAACTCTCTGATGATTTTGTTAGAGATATATATAGACCAATTAAAGACAACAATCAAAGAAAGTTTAGGCTAGATGTTCGTACCTCCTTCAAGTGATCCATTCTTTCTTTTTATATAGGCTGAAGTATCGATCATATACACGTGTAACTATCCAGGAATATCGGAGAGCAGATCATTTCCCCTTACATCCCGAATTTTCTGAGATCATTTATTGGTTTTGTTTCTTCTTAATAATATCTTCATTAATACGATTACTTTCAAACAATCAGTAGGCATCCTCGGTACTGGTTTTGCTGGTGGTACTACCTTTTTGAGGTTTTCTGTCTACCGCCAAGTTGTTGTGAAGACGTGGTCTGTACTGTGAGTATCACAAATCTACCGGGCACAATACCAGGGATTGTCGAACCTTGAGGAGAAGAAATGAAGAGGAACGGGAAGAGTCACAAAAAAGGGGGTACCCTAACAACAAGCGCAGTCCGAGCTCTCGGAAGGAGAAAAGCACCAAAGACTCGTTTCAAAAGGGAGGATCATTGGGTGAAATATGAACATCTAGCCTAAACTTTCTTTGATTGTTGTCTTTAATCGGTCTATATTTATCTCTAACAAAATCATTGGAGAGTTCCAAGGGTCGAGGAACCAAACCCTCCATCTTTTCTGTTGTAGATTAGGACTGGAAATCGCAATTTAACCCAGGGTGCGAAACACACATCAACAAGATATAGCCAACGTTAAAACTTAATGGAAACTTAACGATTAGAACAAATATTTGTTTCATTGACACTTATTATATATAAGATATGGACGGTATTATTTAAATTATATTTTCTGTTAATTTTTAATTTTAAATATTTTTTAAACATTTATAAATATTTTTTAAAAATAAAAAATGAATATACTAATAATTAATTTTTTAATCATTAATTAATTATTTAAAATAAAATGTAGAAGTGATCAAATTGAGAAAGTAAATTTAGACAGTATAGAATCATATATATATATATATATCTACTTATATAAGTAGAAAAATGATAGTATGATTGTCAAATATGTCCATCAAATAGGTTTATTTATATATTTTATTTTTTTTAATGATTAAGAAAATAATTACTAATAAAATTGGTTTTAAATTTTTTAATGATTAAAAATATTTAAAAAATGGTTAAAAGAAAAAAAATACATTGTCCATATAAATATTAATAATTATATATAAATAATATCAGCGGCGCCAACCGACTGCTTAATGGTTAAAGAGCGAGTTTTGATTCCCTACCGTTTGTCTACCGAGAAACCGAGGAAAATAGAAAGAAATAAGGCAAAAAGCGAAAGAGGATCGGAGTAGAGAGAGAGATGCAATCCGCGGTGAATACGCACTTATCCTGCGGCAGGCCCCAAGCAGCCCTAGAACCTCAGTCTTCAACCTCTTCTCGATCCTTTAAGGTCCTCTCTCTTTATTCACTGCTACTTTCTCTAATTTTAAATATATGGGATCGGTTTTCTTACTGTCAAGAAAAATTACAGAGCTCGAGCTTGTTTGGCACTCATTATTTTCTCGCGAGGGGATATAATCCTGTGTGGCGTGATTCATGCCGTTCCGTTCCAGTTCGCTTCCATTCCCGTACACGCAGTCCGGGTAACATTAAATTTCTCCTATGTATAATTTGGGTTGCATATTTGTATGATTTATATTCTTCCTTTGAGGATTGAATCTGAACGGAAATTGGTAAATCTGTGACGTCGTTGATTGTTTCGTTGAGTAACTTGAGTTTGAGCTTTTCTTCGTAAGTACGCGTTGCAAGGAATTAATTTGTCGTATATGTTATCTGGCTTTGCCTATTTTCAATAAAATTCTTATTTGTGGATAAAAAAAGGAATTAATTTGTCGTTTTTCTAACACAAGGTTAGGTTCGAAAACATGGATATGATCGTTCAGAATACTTTGTCTGAACATTCGTTGAACCCAAATCTGTCTTAGGATCGTGAATTTGTAAAGCTTATACTTTGTCTTAGGATCGGGAATTCCATTTCGTATCCTAATTTTGAACAGATGCATATACCTAGCGTTGCCAAGGGCTCGACCATGATTATGAGCATATCTTTGATTTTTATGTTTTTAACCGTGTTCCAGACAGAAGTAACATATGACATTCATAAATATTAACAATTAGACCTCGTTTGATTTTGCAGATGAGATGGGATGATATGAGTTGATATAAAAGTTGAAAGTTAAATAAAAGAATATGTTTTTTTTTTTTTTATCTCATTTCTGTTTTGGAATTTGAAAAAGTTAAATAATTTATTTTATTTTGTGTGAAAATTTAGTAAAATTATAATAATTAGATGAGATAAGATGAGATGAAAAGTTTTGTGAAAGTGAAGGGGTCCTTACCTGGCTTGTCTGTTTCAAGCCTGTTTATTGTTTAGTTTGCTAAGTAATATTTTGTGAACAATATTTTATAAGCATGTTTTTGTATTCCTTTGTCCATTCATATATGTGTGATCTCCACCCTAGGAATCTCAAAAAAGCTATTCTTGTATTCTTATTGCAATTTTGGGCTTTGGAACTTTTATACTAGTTGTTAATTGTATATCATGGTTTTTATGTATGTTGTTGTGAAAATTAGTAGCTGAAAGTGATCCCAGATCATAATTAGGTTGAAACTCAGCCATCACTAATATCATTTACTTTGGCTGTAAAAAATTAATTGTTGGAAATTTTGGGAGATTATCGTTTAATCTTTACACATTAATTTGCCCATCAAGAAAAAAAATCCACATATTAATTAGGTGTTGATTACTTGTAAAATTTTGCAACTAGCAAGCACATTTTCTTGGTCTGAGTCCTAGAACAAAAGAAGAATACAAAGTTATTCAGATTATTTAGGGCATAAAACTTAAAATTGAGTTGGGGTTTTGTTTGCATGTACTGTAACGTATAATGTATTCATCATCTTTTTTGTGGAGGTGCTTGGGTCTTTTGTGAGTTGCCTGTGATCTCCCTTTTCCACTTTTAACCTACTGGATATGAAAGGTTTTTAATTTTCATACTGTACAGTTATGAAGGCTGTTGCTACTCCAAATTCAGCCGTTGAATTGCCACTAACTGCAGAGAATGTTGATAGTGTATTGGATGAAATCCGACCTTATCTAATTGCAGATGGGGGAAATGTGGCATTGCATGAGATTGATGGCAATGTTGTGCGATTGAAGCTACAGGGAGCCTGTGGCTCCTGTCCAAGCTCTGTTACGACAATGAAAATGGGTATTGAGCGCCGTTTGATGGAAAAGATACCCGAAATAGTTGCAGTGGAACCCATAGCTGACGAAGAAACTGGCCTTGAGTTGAATGAGGAAAATATTGAGAAGGTAATTTTGCATTTCTAGTAACTACTTGTATTAAACAAGTAATTATTGGGTAATATTGGAATATGGACATATGGTACTATCATCATAAAATAGGATGGCATGCCAATCAAAATTGATATATATGTAAACAGCTTTAAATGCACGGCATGTTGTGATAAGATGAGTGCTCCATGTTATGCATATTATGGGAGAGCACAATAATTTGTCGTGTTAAAATTTTTTATAAGTACTGTCGTGTTAAACTACCAATGGTCCTAGTAGATGGTGTAACATGTATAAGTTATGTTCATTATTTCTGTTTCGCCATTTATTTATTGGTGCAACTCATTGAAGAGGGTGAAAGGTTAATACATGGTGAATGATCTGAAAGAGGAGCCATATTCCACATAAGCTGAGCAAAGAGAATAGAGTTTAGGGAGGGCAAATAAGGAAGATGAAATAATTGAAACTGTTCCAAGTTCTGCATGAATTGGACATAACTGGAAGTGACCCCATGTAAGAGGAAATTTGTCCCTTTACCTACTACGATTTTGGAAGATGATTGATGCAGCAACAAAATCCTACATTTTTTCTTAGCTTAACCAGATTTCTATTAGCGCATTAATTCAAATCTTTATTTTCTTTTCTATTCTTGGAAAACAAGCAGTTGAGTTCCTTTACTCTTAGTTTAAATTCGGACTTCGGGGCTTCAAGGTAGACTTGGCCTCTAAATCTACAACGGTTTTTTCTTTTTAAAAAAGAGAAGACGAATGTATGAGGGCTCTCTGAAAAAGTCTTGTAAGCGGTGGGAAGACAAGTTTCATTGCATGGTAATAGGACAGATCTACTTAATTGTGCTTGCAGTTCAGCATGAAGTTGTCTGCCATTGGATGTGGCAGTTCCTTTAAAAATCATTACTTGGCAATTACCATCACCTCCCCTCCCCTCCCCTCCCCTCCCCCCCTTCTCTCCAAATAAAGTTAATATTTTTAGGTGCTTCATACTTTATAATCCATTTTTCAGGTACTCGAAGAAATAAGGCCGTATCTAGTTGGCGCAGCTGGTGGGTCGCTTGAACTTGTGGCGATCGAGGAACCGATAGTCAAAATTCGTATAACAGGACCAGCAGCAGGGGTGATGACTGTTCGAGTGGCTGTTACACAGAAACTGCGAGAGAAAATCCCATTGATTGCAGCAGTTCAGCTTCTGTAAAACCCCTAGAACAAAAGAAATACACCCCCGCGATCCGTTTTGTCTCGCTAATTGTATGCTTGCTATTTTCTGTCGCAAGTAATTTGCAAACGAAATGTGTCAATAGAACTCCATAAAAAACCTTTTGGCAGTTCTATGGAATATGTACAGTTCGATATATAGAGGGCTGCAAAAGTCGAGCAAATTATATTTTTAACTGGAAATCTAAGAGCGGAAATAGGAAAGAGGACATATCTTGTTATCAAAGTTCTTTTTTATTATTATTATAATTTTTTTTATCTTATCCAGAGTTTTACCTAGCAATTAGCATATGCGTTTGGGTTGATTTGGACGCGGACGTTGGAAAAATAAAACACGCGCGCGCGCTTCGTTTCTAGCATGCATTTTCGGAGGAGATAAAAAAAAAAAAAAAAACTCCGGGAGCATATAAGGTTAAGTTGGGATGTCAAGAAGAGTTGTGATCGTTCAAAAAAAAAAAAAAAAAACAAAACTATAGACATGCAAGTACAAGAACCATCTCTACTAAAGGGGCGGCGAAGAAATATGTGGTCTAGCATGAATTAATCGAAGCTTCAACTTCAAGTGCCTTAAAATAAGACACAAACGAAAGACTTGACTTCTTTTGATTCAAAAACTATCTCTAACTCAAAAATCAGAAGCCATTAAAGCTGTCTCACTCCAGTTGTGACAACCAAGCAATAATGATAATTACACCTATGATTAACTGCTATATGTTGGCCAACTTGGCCTCTCTTGACCTTGCGTATTCACCTCATATAAACGCGCGCATTCACACTAGTTATATTTTTCCAACAACCCGACAAATGTTCTCAAACGTGTTGTGCGAGGTGTTAAGCTATAATAGAAATGATTAAATTTATATTTGTTTAAATATTTAGAATAGGTGGCGATTATAATCTCAGAGAAGAATTTCTAAATTTGAATCCTAGCTCTATATATGTTTAAAGTATCACCCACTTTAATTCAAGAAGTGACAAAGGGTTGAAGAGGTAGGAGTACTGAGCATGAATTCAGATTATGTTTGAATTGGCTATTGCTGGGAAATTAAGCAGAATGTTTCTAGTAAAAGGATTGGCTAGCTACCTACGCACAGTATCCAGTGAGCAAGATGATTGAGGTGCAATTGGACGTTGTAGCACTTAAAACGTGTTAGCATACATATATCAAGCTTCCATATTAAATCTTTTGAGAACGTAAACGAACAGCATAATTCACCTTTCTGGATCAAAACTAAGAATATTATACTAATATGGATGATTTGCCTTAGCATATATCGTTCTGATCAAATATTCCTGATAATGCAACATAAGCGCAATCGATTTCATCATGTTTGGACATAAGACACAAAAGTTAAGAATGTTATACTAGATCCAAGTCATCACTAGTCAATATCAAGAATTGCAGTTGGTCTTCAAGTCACAGCCACCGAAAACAACACCTAACATTGGGCCGCCATCTCGCAAAATATTACAAGCAATTAACAAGTGGCAGCCGGAGAAACTTCCTAGAATTTAATTGTGAAGGAGTCCGCATTTTACTTTTCAGAGTTACTACTTCAAACCAAGAATTGGTCCGGATTCTAGAAACTTAGAAAGCTATCATGTATATTATATTTTCAGTATTTGACGTTTCTTCTTTAATATCTTCTTAATTATCAATTGCATAGAAATTTCTAAACCGTAGACCGGGTTACAAATTCCACCAAATGACCCCTTTCTCAACATAAATATTACATATCAAGCCCCATTCCTTGTTTATCAACACAGAACAAATCGGTAGCTTACCATAATCTTTGCTCGGTTACCCATAAAAATGTATCCTCCAGCACCACCTGAGCCTGAGAAATACGCAGATGCTCCCCCACAACCCTATGCTGCTCCCCCACAACCCTATGCTGCTCCATATATACACTCCACTGCTCCCCCACAACCCTATGCTCCTCCATATATACACTCCGGGAGGCCGCTTCATGCTGGTCCAGTAAAATGGTCAACTGGTCTTTGCCACTGTTGTGATGATCCTTTAAATTGTGAATATCTCAAACCCCATCTTGCTCAATCTCCAATTTCTAGATATGAACATATCACAATCCTGTTTCAGTTATTCACACTTTCACTTTTGTATTTTTAAGGTTTCATTACTTGCTGCTGCCCTTGCATCACATTTGGACAGATTGCTGAGATAGTAAACGAAGGTTCTCCATGTAAGCCAGCTTGGAAAAACAACTTGCTGATCATTTAGAATTAGTTTGATAATATGGAACGATTGTTATTTGTTAGAGTGATTTGATCTTTGTAATGATTGATTGTATTTTACAGCTTGTTTTCTAAGTGGCGCGATCTATGCTCTTCTGGGTTTTGCTGGTTTGGCCTGCTTTTACTCGTGCTGTAATCGCTCAAAACTGAGGGGGAAATTTGACTTGGAAGAGTCACCTTGTCCAGACTGCTTAGTGCACTTCTGTTGTCCGGCTTGTGCTCTGTGCCAAGAATACAGAGAACTCAAGCATCATCGTGGGTTTGATATGGAGATAGGTATGATAGTTTCTTGGTTAATTTTTTTTTTCATTATTTGTTTCTCTCTTTTAACAACAATCTATAATCAACTTTGAAAACTTCTTTTTCTTCGTGATGGTTAGCAACTCCAACATGTTGGTTATACTCCTTATTTCCAAATTAATTGTTGAAGAAAACCGTTGGCTTCTCTTTGAAGATGAGGTGTCTTTTTTAGTTGTTACATTGTTATAAAAAATCGATCATTTGTTATGAGAATGATCGATGGTTTATAAGTCCCTAGGTACTTTTCCTTTGTAAGCCAATTTTTAAGGGTGAGTACTACCTAGGAGTTCATAACAAATGGTATCAGAGCCGCCCCTACCTCTAAGGCCATGGTGCGATGGGGGTGATGCCAGTATGACAATATTAGTCCAAGCTAGAAAAGGCCTAGCGCACAACTAGCCCTAATGAGTGCTGGGATTGCCGTGGATGTTGGTTGTGGCGTAGTGATTGTTATGATTTCACATTGACTAAGTATGAGATTAATTGATAGTTTATAAGTCCTTAGGCACCCTTCCCTTATAAATTGATTTTCAAATATGAGTTCTACCTAGGGATTCATAACATATACATAAACATGATGCGGTAATAACTTATGATTTGGGTGCAATTTGACCTTTACAAGAACCAAGTATGCCAACAGATCGGTTGGGTGCATGTTGTTTTTTGGCCTTGAAAATGGCGTCTTTTGTTAAGGATATATAACCATTGCCTAAAAGAAATATTTGTTATCCTCTAGCTGCTGAGTTGTTCATTGCAATCTTGATTTCTGAGATCATGATATTCCTCATCTACCACTTGCATGCCAAAATAGAAAAACTATATTCTGTCATCACATCTTGTGTTAGGGTTCTCATAGATGGACAAGTAAAATGTAGAAATAAAGGGATGAATGTAATAATGGTTTATGTGATGACAGACGAATGCAGAAAAATTTATTGGTAAAATGCAAGAATAGAGATGAGAAATAATGGATAAGTGTGTGAGTTATGTAGATACACTTCGAGGGGCACCTTTTTCCAAATTAGAGTTCTTACAAATATTTTAGATTCAAGATCCCCTCCTTAACCAGTACTGTCCCCTACATATACTGGAAAATACAACTAATTCAGGCCATGGTCTAATTCCTAACTAACAGCCCAATTCTAACTAACACTATTAGGCCTATGGGCCACTTAAAACCACTTAAGAACTAAAGAAAATAACATATATGAGTAGGAGGCCCAACCCAAACTTATTGGGTTCATAATAAACTCTCTCCCTTTAAAAAACCTTGTCCTCGAGGTTCATTTCCACAAAACAATTTAAACAACTCAAATAAAGTAAAAGATAACAAGCCATCAGTACGATCCCTTAAGCCCAGCCCAATCAAATTGGGTCCTAACAATCTCCCCCCTTCCCCCCATTTTTTTAGCAACCTTGTTCTCAAGGTTGGAGCATAAATAACTTAAGGCCCCCCTTGCTTAGCAGATTCACAAGCTTGTACATCTTTCTTCCTTGAAAGAACACGAAATGATGCCTTTGGCTTGCCACATATCACTAAGCATTGATTGATGATATTTCGAACCTGCTAAACAACTGCATGCACCTCCTCCCACTGTACTTTTCCAAATAAAATGGAAAAGTCTTGGAGATTGACAATTCCACATGGATGCACACAATGCATATCCGCCTCAGAGATGTAACCCTTGGCACTCATACTTTCAACAACAAAATTACTAGTAGTTTCTTGAATAAACTTCACCACTAGGCCAATATCTATTTCACTCATAGCTTTATTATCATAGCAAACAAGAAGAATTTGATAGCCAATTGAACCTTTAAGTTGCTTACCGCGAGTGTTGTATCTTGAAATGCATTTCACAGCTTGCAAGCAGTTTAAACACTCCATGAATACTCCATGCCGAGATAGAGACACTAAAGTGGGCAAACAAATGCTTGCGTAAACCTGAGCCAGTCCTTCTTTATGTTTTGTTTCCATCATATTATTATCAGATATTGTACCCAGCATACTCTCTGATTTTGAAACAATATGACACCCAACTTCCACTGGGGAGAAGGACCCCATAATTATTTTAGTTTTGCAGCAAGCCCCAAGAAAAAGCATTTTCTTCCAAGAAAATCTTGGATTAAAAAAATGGATATTTCTCACGGATATAAAAGCACCAACCCTAATGCTATGGGACTGGGAAATTATAAGATCAGTAAGTAACAACCACACTGCATTATCCAGCTTAACAACCATTTCCTTCTCTTCTAAGCTGTCAGAATGTTCAAGTTCTTTAATTTCCTTCTTCTTTTTCCTTGAAACATGTTGTTTGATATTGTTAAGCTCTTCCTCACATACATGCTTAATCAAATAATCACAAACCCCATGTTTGATTCCTTTCTTGCCAGCACTTGTTCTTCCATCATTAGACATCTTAATAACAGGAAGACCCATTTCTATCCCAACATGCTCTAGAAGCTTGTAACCATCCATATAAGATTATGTGCATCGCTCCATACAACATCAAAACACCATTTCCTTTGCCATAGGAGATTGAGAGCAACAGTATCCTGAGAGCAAATTGTAAGATTAACCTTCAATTCAATCCCAGATGCCCCCAAATCTTCTTTGATTTTCTCTCTAACAAGGTTTCCAAGACCATTCGAGAAGAAAAGAATGGTCGAGTAAGGTTTTAAGGTCAATGAAGATAGAGAATGAAACAGCAATAAAATTAATCCATCACCCTTTCCTCTATCAAAAGGCTCAAAGACTACTTTAAGTGGTAATAGTTCAGACATGTAGTGAGCAAAAATATTTCCAACATTGTGACAACGATCTCCACACAATTTCTTAAGTAACTCAAAATGTCTCCACAAAATCACACTACCCTACCTACCTTCCTAGTGATACACGTAGGGAAATGCCTCTTTACTAAACTCCACATGAGGTGTCATCGGCCTTAGACCTCCACCATGATTGCAGCTACGGGGTATTTTTGCAAACAAAATGCTAAACCCACTTCGAATTTTTGAACAAGTAGGAGCAAGAAATTCATCAAGGGTTTCTTTGCCTCTATTAAAGGGCTCAAACACGACTGTCATGGGCATTTCATCAAGCAAAAGGTGAGGAAAAAAAAATTACCCTCACATTTCCCATCGATGGCCTTCCATTTGTCATCCACTGTTACACTTTGTGCTCTCTCAAGCTCAGACAAAGAATTCTATTTAACTCCCACAGCAATGTCAAGTGAAAGAAGTTGGCGTTGAAGACAACCGGGTTCACCATTTTCGAAACCTTTGAGGAGTTTGCATGGATAGAATTGTAGAGGTGGGACGGCTTTCCATGGAAGCTGCCAAACCAAATGTGGCCCCTTGAAGGATGAACGCACACCTTCGTTGAGCACGACACTGCTATAGAAGTCGTCGAACTCTTTTGAATTGCTGAATTCGACAATGGAATCTTCGATAGCCTGGTTCATTGTAGCTGAAACCTCGACAGAATAGGTCAATGACAGTCAAGTTGCAGAACAAGGTTTGTGACAATTGGTTGTTTCTTCCTTTTCTTCAAGAACGACGGAATCATCCTCTACTGCAAACATATTGATCGAAAGTGGAAAAACTTGAACATTACCTCCATAGAACGTTGGTGTCGCCAGAGGCTCGACCACAGATTTTTCATCATTTGCGTCAAGGTTGACAGAGGCTAATTTTTTGGAATCTTCTGTGGAATCAGTAGTGGCTTCCTCTTCTTCTAGTTTGTTTGAGCCAAAATTGTTCTCGCCTAGGGTGACAACAACATCTTTTTCTTCTTCTGTGTTTGGTGTTTCTGTGGTTGAAGCCGTAACTTCTTTGAATTTATTTGAGTTGCCTGCTATCTCCCGAAACCTTTGTTCTCCTTCCGGTGCTTGAATTCTTGAAGATGTGAAGACGGGAGTATTTTGTTGCATTCGATCAAGTGCTTCTTTCATATGCGACAAGTTTTCCTCTGCTTGAAGACGTGAGTATTTCGAAATTAAAGCATGCCGATTACGAATATTTAGATCATTAATCAACCATTGAAGAAACACTTCTCTCAATTCATACATGGAGGATCGTGGGCTCTTGATACTACTTGTTAGAGTTCCCATAGATGAACAAGTGAAATATAGAAATAAAGAGATGAATGCAATAATGGTTTCTGTGATGATGATGAATGTAGGAAAAATCACTGGTAAAATGCAAGAATAGAGATGAGAAATGATGGATAAATGCGTGAGTTACGCAGATGCACTTCGAGGGGCACGTTCCTCCAAATTAGGGTTCTTACAAATATTTCAGATTCAATATCTTTTTCCTAACCAGTACTGTCCCTTACATATACTGGAAAACACAACTAATTCATGCTATGAGCCAATTCCTGACTAACAGCCTAATTCTAACTAACACTATTAGGCCCATGGGCCACTTAAAACTACTTAAGAACTAAAAAAAATAACTTATATGAGTAGGAGGCCCAACCCAAATTTATTGGGTTTATAACATCTTTATTTTGTTTACTTAGAAGATTGCAAAAGATTTTAGATAGATTTGGAAATTTGATATTTTTTTTTTAGTTTTTCTATATTTTTACCTTGACCTTATACTTTCTTATATTAAATCCACTTTAATTCTTTCTTGGGGCTTCATTTATTTATTTTTATGGAAACTTATTTCTTGTGGGTGATTCTTGAAAATGAAGGATGGGAAGCCAACCAGGAGAGACAAAGGCGGGGAGTTACGCTAGCTCCAATGGTGGCACCAGGCATGACAAGGTGAAATAAAAACCAAGGCCCCTTTGATGTTGATCCTGCTATCTATTTCCTTGCTACGTAGAGTAGAAATCGTGAAATTTGTACCAATATTATAGTAGTATGTGGAAACAACATATATTTTATGTTTATGGTACTTCATGGTGTGGTTTGAATATTGAGATGAGATAAGATAATTTCTATTAAAGTTGAATAAAATATTATTATAATATTATTTTTTCATATTATTATTATTTTAGAATTTAAAAATGCTGAATTATTAATGATATTTTATGTGAAAATCTGAGAAGATTATAATGATGACATGAGATGAAACACTTTTACAATAAAAATGGGTCTAAACTAGAAAAGAAATGTGATTAATTGAGCATTTGCTTGCGAGGCATTTTTCCAGTTAATTAGCATTGATCCATCTAAAAAATGTTGATAATTAAGAATAACACGAATCGATCGTACATGCTGCAGGGGGCACAAACAATTCAAACTTGAGTGATGTGATAAATAGCCAAAGTTTTTTTTTCTTGAAGGTTAGTAATTCATTAAGGAAAGCTACTACAACAAACTTCAGTCCATATCTAACGACTAAGTAAAGCTACGAAAAAGAAGCAAACAGACATATCATTACAATACATAACATGGCATAATCAATTAACTCATTGGAGGATCTTTGCTACTGTGGAAGCTCAAGAGGCATGGCGGAATAGATATAAGTAGGAGACAACCATATATTTTGGTAGAGGTTGCCTATTACATTATTGAATGCGCACATCGATTTGATTCTCAATGAGTTTTCCAGAGTTGCCAACTTTCAAATGACCTCAGCAGATTATGGATATCTCTAACAATAGGTTGAATAGTCCAATCCATTACTTTGTTTGGATCTTTGGTTGCATCAACAGTAATTTGCGAATCACCTGCTAAGATAATGCACTTGATTTCTCTGGAGATAGCTTCTTGCAATCCTTCGAAAAGTGCCAATGCTTCCCATTGATTGGGGTTAATGTTCGGTATTTCTTTGGTATAGATAAAGATGATTTCTTCGCTTTTTAAAGATCACATTGTTGCCGTTGAGCTAGTTTGTTGTCTTACCACCACATCAAAAGTTAAATAGTGATGTCCTATGGGGAGTGCAGGCGGTATAGGGCCATGAAATAACTCACTAGTGTCCCAAGCTGCTATATGATCATGCAAAGTTTTGTGGATATTTCTGACAAATACATCAATATTGGGGATCTTGTGTTCATGAACCATTTAATTGTGGGTGAACCAAACACTATCCAATGCTATGATAGCATAAATCTAAAAATGGTAATGGTCTCAAGTGGGAATGTCCAAATTCCCAGGAGAAATAATACACTCTATCCATTTTCCTAAACAATTTTAGGTCAGAGGGATTGTCTCCATACAATTTTAGAGAAAGGACAATCTAAAAACAGATGTGTATCAAATTCTTCTTTAGAATTACATAGGGGACCGTGCAACTGATCTTGGGTAAGAAAGTACTTGAGAAGGGACCTAGTAGGTAGGATTTTGTGAAGAATTTTTCATAAGAGTATTTTGAGCCTGTCTTGAATTATAAGCTTCCAAAGTATTTTCCAAAGGGGGTTGGGATTGTGAAGAGAGGCATCCTTAGCAAGGAGCTTATCATAGGCTGCATGGACAGTGAAAGTACCTGAGGAACTATTAATCCAAACGAGTTTGTCATCTATAGTATGGTAGTTGGTAGTGGCCATAGGGAATTCTGGATTGATTCAATAGTTAAATCATTGAAGAAAGTCTGCAAGAGGAGCACATTCCAACTTATGGGATTTTCCATGGTTAGTTTTGCCACTCGCAACTCAGGAAACTGGAGAATATTTCCATTCTTTGGGATGGGTAGGTATTTTGGATTGTTTGGAATTCAAGGATCAAACCAGACTCGACAAGTAGCCCCGTTATTAGCAATAACTACGCCTAATGAGGTCCTGCTGGCTAAGAATACATTTCCAAAGTCAAGAATCTGTAGACTTAGAAAGGACTTCTAGGAAATTGGAGTGGCGAAGGTATTTGACACAAAGCATAGAATGCCACAACAATTGACTACTCTGGACCATAGACCAAGTGAGTTTGCTAAACAAATCTTGATTAAATTGTGAGGTCAGTCTAATTCCAAGACCACCTAGAGACTTGGGCTGGCAAATTGTCTTCCACGACTTTGGGGTGAAGTTATGAGCCTTTTCATAACTAAAACTCCACAAAAAATGCATCAGATTTTGATCCATCATTTTGGTAATGGTCTTGGGGGTCCACAAGGTTGACATAACGTAAGATGGAAGGGCATAGCAACATATTTGATTAAAGCAGTTTGCCTTGCTTGTGAAAGAAGTTTGGCTTTCCACATAGCCACTATACTCGACAAATGGGCTAGAAGATCCTCAAAAATGAGTTTTTTGGACTTGTTGAAAACTAGAGGAAGACCCAAGTATTTGATTTGATTAGGAGCAAATTCGTACCCCATCAAATCGCCCAATCTCATTTTTTCAGAAGAAGGGGCATTTTGACTAAACTGAACCAGAGACTTTTCGGGATGAATATTTTGTCTTGACCAAGAGGAGTATTTTTGTAAGAAGGATGAGAAAGCAGTGATAGATCTGGGATTGGTTGGATTAAAAAGGATAAGGTCATCCGCAAACAATAAGTGCCTGAGTTTGGGCCCCTTTGACTGATACTGAGCACTTTAAGACCACCGAGACTTTATGTACAAGCAATAAACTTAGATAAGCATTCTAAACCTAGAATGAATAAGAAAGATGAGAGTGGGTCACCTTGTCTCAATCTTTTCGAAGGTTGAATGTACATTTGGGTTCCTCATTAACAATATCTGAGTACGTCGGAGTGAAAATACATTCTTTTATCCAGCTGACCCACTTATCAGTGAAACCAAGATGTGATAGAATTTTTATGAGGAAATTTCACTCCATATAGTCAAAGGCATTTTCCATGTCAATCTTAATAGCCATCGAGTAGCTATTTCCTTTTTTCCGTTTGAGATGGTTAAACATCTCATGAGTTATAATGAAATTTTCTTGGATTTGTCTACCAGGAACAAATGCCGTCTGGTGAGAAGAAATAATCTTCCTAAGCATTGTTTTGAGACGATTAACAAGGATTTTAGAAATAAGCTTATAGCAAACATTGGAGAGACTATTTGGCCTACATTGATGAATCGTTTAGGGATTCTGAACTTTGGGAATGATGGTGATATTAGTGTGGACCTGTGGTTTAACTCCTTGAGAAGTTTACCATGAGTAAAGAAATTTTGAACAGTGTTAATCACCTCATTCTTAACAATGGCTCAATAGTGCTTATAGAACATGCTTGTAAATCCATCAGGATCAGGAGTTTTGGACGATGGGGGTACTTTTGAGTGTGCCCCAAATTTCTTTCTCTAAAGGCATATTGCAAAGAAAAAGATTATCTTACTCAATCATAACAGGTGGGAAGAGGTCAACAATTTCATAAGAGATGTTCGAATTAATGGATGTATAAATGTGAGACAAATGGTCAAGGACCACTTGAACAATTTCTTCCCTATTGGTGATCCACTGGTGAGGGTTGGTGCGGAGGCACTCAATGGTTTTTTTCCTTCTTCTCACTAAGATTATCCCTGATGGAAAGCTCAATTTGTGTATAAGATTGAGCAGTTGAGTGGTTTTTAAGAGAAACAAAAGAGTGATTGAATTCGTTGATTTTGGTCTGAATATGACCAAAACAATTCTTGTTCCATTGTCTTAAAGCCATCTTGACCTCTTTGAGCTTTCTCATCAGAATGAAAAGCAGGAGTGCCAAATTTTGGAATATTCCAAACTTGTTGAATAACATGCTGACATGTAGGATCCCTAACCCAGAATTTCTCAAAGGTGAAGGGTTTGAAGTGATCTCTAGTCCCCAAAGAATCAAGCAGAATAGGTGCATGATGAGAGATATGAATAGGGTAATGCTTCACCGTAACATTTGGAAAAAGTGAGGTCTAAGCGGAATAGGCAATATCTTTATCTAACCTCTCTTTTATGTTACTCATTCCTGTTATTCTAAATAAATCTAGGATCACTAAACCCCAAGTCAATCATCCCATTATTGTCCATAAACCTAGATAGACCGATTTTGGAAGAAGTTGAAGCAAAAGGTTTGCCTCCTTGTTTTTTCGATTGGTTGAGGATGGCATTTAAGTCACCAATGAGTCAATGACCAAAGAAGGTCCCCAAACATATTGATGTATTTATCAAGATTGTCCCAAAATTTCCATTTAAGGTGAGTAGCAGCTGGACAATAAGTAAGGCACAATAGCCAAGGAGCATGAGCATGACACGAGTAAACTAACACAACTATAATATTAGCATCATTATACAAAAGTTACAAGTCTAAGTCGGACTTCCACAAGAACATAAGACCACCCCATTTGGATACAGGTGACTTACAAATATACATATCATACCCAAGTCTATTAATTACATTAGAAACATGTTCAGAACTTAAAAGAGTCTCATGTAAAAATAAAGCATCAGGTTGTTGAGACCTGATGTGTGCCCTTAAACTTCTGATTGCATGGGGACGGGCAATTCTCCTACAATTCCAAGTCAGTGTTGGGCTTGCCCCATCTGCCTCTTCACGAAAAGAAAAAAAACTTAAGTGTCTGAGTTTGGTGATAACTACGGGTATGGATGTCCCCCAATCGCAGGTAAGGTGAATGTCGAGCTTTTTTTCCCACACGGGTTGATGAGTCCTTGCGCTTTTCCTTACCATTATTCTTGGTTTTGGTGTCTGCCAGGGGAGCTACAATGTTCTTGCCTTTGACAATGGGCTTTGAAGTTTGCTCGGAGTTAACCTCTTGTTAAGAGGATTCATTTTGTTCAATGGGTTCCATAGCCGTATAGGAAGGGGTTAGGGTCAGATCAACTGGACGAATGGAAAGAGAAGTAGGTGTCGGGTTACTCGATTGATTAGTGAAGGCATCCAAAGGCTCGGTCTGAGTCGTTGCTGAGATGCTGGGCCAAATAATCATTCTGGATTGTGTTGGAGATATTTGAGACTTTGAAGTATCAGCTGGTTCACGGGCCAAGAACCCATGCCCAATCATTTGATTAAACAGAAGGACGACTTGCTGTAAAAGGATTGTCCCGCTATTGTATAATATTTATTGCAACTATTTGGGTTAGCAGCTACCAAATTTAAAGATTGAGGCATGACGTTTGCAGATAAAGACATGTTGTTTGTCGACTTTGAATTAATGTTAGATGACGCCTCCTTAGCCATTGGATCAAAAGAGAGGAGATCCACACGATTGATATTTTCCCTAGCAATTAAGGCAGATGGCTGCATGGAGATCTTGTTCCCCCAAAAGAAAGTTGGATGCAATTGGCGGCTACACGTGTCAGTTGAATCTTGGACATCCCCACTAAGAGAATGATTGCCGCCATTTGACGTGAAAGATACTCCAGATTTCCTCGAATAGTCCATGCTAACACTGAAGGTATCTTGTTGGGAAAGATTCGATGTAGTTGCTAGAAATCTAGAATGATCACCTCCACTGCTTTGAATCCCAACCGATAGCTTTGCATTCATCCAGGCTTCATTAAACATTGGTTGTGGTGACGGTGGAGGATGGACAGATCGTTTGCCTTTGTCCTAGAAAAGATGTTGCATTTGCATATTGGTTTTCATATCCTCTAAATTCCCTAGCAAGGGAATTAGGTTCCAAGTCGTTTGCTGGGGATAAGCAGTATCTGACATAATTTGTCTCCCAATTCCCGGTGGTTCTCCACGCATCCAAGGACCATATGAGGAAGTTAACGGAACCTGAGTAAAATAAGGGCATAAAAATTGTGTATGCCCAAGCAAACCACAACTATAACATAATTTTGAAAGCCTCTCGTACTTAAACGGAATCCAAATCGTGGGAAGATCAGACCTAGGTAATATAAACCCGTCAGACAGTGGTACATCAGTGTTGATTTCTACTTGGATTCTAAGATACCACCTTAGGAGACCGCTGTATCGTGGGGTAGGATCACGCTGCTAAAAAACCCCATAACTTTTCCAATTTCTTCAGCATTTTTTCATTCTTCCTATAATCCCGAGGCAAGCCATGTATTTGTACCCAAAAAGGAGATCGATTGAGAGGAATTTCGTGGAGGCTTATACTTAAAGGCCATTCAGAGAAAACTAGAAGGTGGCCTTTGACATTCCAAGGTTGTTGTTCCATAACTCGAGTTTTGTCCACTGGGTTCCAAAAAGTGAGTAGAAGGACATTTTGAGGAAGATCCTCAATGCTTAAACCTGGTGCAAAACTCCAACTTTCAAGTATTGCAGCATGGATCGCTTTTTTGTTTAGTGGTCGTAGTGTGATGATCTTCCCAAGCAAGACGTGATCAAAATCTGAATCATCTTCGGAAGGTAGTGAGGGTTGAAGATGCAAGTTGCTCCACTTTAGGGTGTCTGAGTCAGGGTATGGTTTAATAAGATCAAGAGTGTGTTCCATCTGATTTTCAAAGAGAAAGCATAGGAAATAAGAAATGATATTTGGAAAGGAAACTAAGTACCTATTTGTTTTTAGAGATGAGATGAGATGAGATAAAAGTTAAAAAAAGAATAAAAGTTTATTGTAATATATTTTTTTAATATTAGTTTTATTTTAAAATTTGAAGAAATGTTATATTTTATTTTATTTTATATGAGATTTTGAAAAAGTGTAGTGTGAGTTTGAGAATTAGATTTTGGATTTTGTCTCCATACGCAAACCAAACCTAAGTTTTAAAAACCTACTTAGAAAGATTAGGTAGGTTCTTACGGGATAAGTGAAGGGAAAAGAAACTAGATTAGGATAAGAGTTTAGATGTACCCATATCCGGAGACGAAAATGGATGCCGGATAGACCTAGATAAGGAAATGAGTGATGATAGATGTACGACCATTTTTATGGTTTTTTTACAATTTATTAGTATAACAGTGTTTTATTATTTTTTATTATTATTTTTAAGTATTTTTTTAATATTTTTAATCATTAAGAAAAATAAGAAATATATATAATTTTATTAATATTCATATTCTTAATTATTAAGTAAAATTAAAAATTAAATAAATTAGTAATTAATAATTATTGTATCATTTCTATAAGGAAATTATGCCCAAAGTCGGATCAAGTAATTATGAAGGAAATGACAAAAAACAGACTGAGATAAAGGAGGTGGGAAGGCTTATGGAACTCGAAGAACATGGATGAAACTCTCATCAGAGAGGAGAGAAAACTCGAGGCATGAGTAGCAACTAGTCCAAACTTGTTAATATACGCTGTTAAATAATAATCAAGAATTAAACTATTCTCAAGTCAGTACAGAGCACAACCTACATTTTACTTAGTATATGATAAGATTTGATTTTTAAATTATAAATTCTCTATCCAAAAAGCGCACCGTAATTAGCATGCTCAAATATAGATGCTTGAGGGGAAGAATAGACCATATGTTGTTAATGACATCGATCAGGAAGCCAAGGAGAGCAGGCCATGCTTGATCTATCATAGCGAGCATTTGTTTGGCAATTGCATATGGTCTAATCGGTACTCCATATCTTTGGCGACTGTCATTATTCTAACAAGATCATGTCCTAGATAGTTGGGAGAACTAATTCTTATGGACAATTATTAAACCACAAGCCAGCGCTGCTGCATATAAAGAAAGCTTTCCACCTCAGCCACAATAGACAATCAAATCTCTAGCTCATCCTGAATCTTCTAGAATAATTTCTCACATAGTTTGTTAGAATCTTTTTTGTTTTGATGATATTATTGGTTCTCTGAAATATTCTTGTATTGAGGAATTTCTTTTTGTTATAACAAACTCGTGCTGCCTGGGTTTTGTATCACAAATCCTCCATCTCGTTTTCTGCCCAACTCCACAAATCCAAATCCAGACTTTATCACTTGGTCACAAACTGACCAACTTATTCTCAGTGCACTCATCTCTTCCCTTTCTGATAATCTTATAGCTCAAGTAGTCGACTACTCTACTTTTCGTGAAGTATGGACGGCCATTGAAAAACTTTTCACATCTCAATCCTACTTTTGTATTACCCAGTTGCAATATCAGTTGGCTACTGTCTCTGAAGGATTCAGACCTATTTTCGATTATTTTCGGAAAGTGAAACATCTTTCGGACACTATGAGTGCTGCAGGCACACCTTTTTCATCTGCTGAGTTTATTTCTTATCTCCTTGCAGGTCACAACAGTGATTTTGATGCCTTCGTTACTATTGTCACTGCTCGTGTTGAATCCTTTTTACCAGAAGAACTTTATAGTCTCCTTCTCACCTATGAAAGTCGTTTAGCTCATGCTTCTCATTTACCTTCTCCCACAAATCTCTCTGCCAACATCACCACCTTTACACGTGGTCGTGGATATCTCGAGGCAACCATCGAGGCGGATATCGTGGCTGCGGTAGGGGTCAGAATCCCACCACCCCAAACAACCCCCTCTCCTCTTCCCCACAATAAACCCACTTGTCAAGTTTGTGGCCATGTAGGACATACCGCCATCCTCTGCTATTACTGATTTGATCAATCCTATCAAAGTGACCCACCCAAATCTCTAACCGTAAACTACACTGCTACTGGCTCTTCCCTTGATTCTGCCTGGTACCCAGATACTGCCACCACGAACCACCTTACTTCGGACTTCAATAGCTTCAACATCTCCTCCATGCCATACTCTGGTCCAGACAGCATCAAAGTTGGTGATGGATCTTCGCTTGCCATTTCCAACACTGGTGACTCCTCCCTTAACACCTATTCTCACTCTTTTCTTCTAAAAAATCTTCTCCATGTTCCTCAAATTACAAAAAAATTGGTTTTGGTTAGGCAATTTTGCCATGACAACTCGGTGTTCTTTGAATTTCATAGCTCTTTTTTTCTTTTGAATGACTTAAAAACGAAGACTCTTCTTCTACGTGGCCCCGTCCGTGATGGTCTCTACTCCTTTCCTACCCCAAATTCTCCTCAAGCTCTTGTCAGTAAACGCACCACAACCTCCCAGTGGCATTCACGGCTTGGGCATCCATTTCTCAAACTTGTTCGTAGTATTATCTCCAAACACCAGCTACCAGTCTCTTCTCGTGAAGCTTCTTCCATATGTCCTACTTGCTGTCAAGCCAAGAGCTCATAGCTTCCTTTTTCTAACACTCATCAACTTTCCTCTCGTCCTTTACAATTAGTTTATTCTGATGTATGGGGTCTTGCTCCCCTTACTTCACGAGAGGGTTTTAAATATTATGTTTGTTTTGTAGATGACTTTTCTAGGTATATATGGTGGTTTCCTTTAATTAAAAAATCTGATGTCTATGCTGTCTTTGTTTATTTTCAAAAGCATGTTGAGTTGCTATTCAATTCTAAAATTGTTTCTTTTCAAAGTGATTAGGGAGGTGAATTTCATTCCCTTCATACTCTCTTCAAATCTCAAGGAATCACCCATCGCATCTCTTGTCCACACACATACTAGTAAAATGGTGCAGTGGAAAGAAAACATAGGCATATTGTTGAAACTGGTTTAGCACTAATGGCTCAAGCATCTTTACCTCAATTCTTTTGGGTTGATGCTTTTCATACTGCTGTATATTTAATTAATCAGTTACCAACTCCAATCCTTAATAATGTCTCTCCCTTTGAAAAAGTCTTCTCCAAACCACCAGATTACACTCTTTTAAAGGTTTTTGGCACAACATGTTGGCCTCATTGACGGCCATATAACAAACATAAACTTGAACATCGCTCAACTCAATGTCTTTTTCTTGGTTACAGTGAATCTCACAAAGGGTATTGTTGTCTGCATATACCCACTGGTCGAATTTATTACTCCCGAAATGTTATTTTTTACGCGACCAATTTTTCCTACTTAAAGAAAGATGCCTTGTCACCAGCCTAGGCCTCTCAATTTACTTGTCTTCCGTCACTTCTGGGCCTGATTCTAGTGATTCAATCCAGCCCAACCTCATCTAACTCTCTTTCACTAGACTCATCTCCTTCTTAAGACTCTTTACTTCCCGAGCCCAACTCACAAACTTGCTCTGCTGATTCACATGACTCATCCCCCACCCAACCTTCATAACTTCGGCCCATCACTCTTACAAGCCCGTCCCCAACTCCAACTACCTCGTCACCTACCTCTCTCTCTCTATCAAATGTTCTTCCCGATCCTTCTTCCACTACTCAAACCATCATAACTAGGTCCCAAACTAATTCTCTCCAACCTCGCAAATTCCATGATGGAATCATTCTTTGCCCCCACCGCGTAAGTTCCTCATCTTTGTTGCCTCTCATTCCAACATTCTTGAAAACCTTAGCTCCTATACAGAAACCTCTAAATATCCGGAGTGGCACACTGCCATGTCAAATGAATTTCAAGCCATCTTACAAACCAAAACTTGGACTTTAGTCCCTTCTTCTAGTGTCACTAATTTGATTGGATGCAGGTGGGTCTTCCGCACAAAACGTCGCTCTGATGGCACTATCGAGCGCCGTAAAGCTCGACTAGTGGCCAAAGGTTTTCATCAACTTGAAGGTGTTGATTTCTCCGAGACTTTCAGTCCAGTTGTTAAGCCAACAACAATCCGGACAATTCTTTCCATTGCCGTGACTTAGAAATGACCTATTCGGCAACTGGACATCAACAATGCGTTCCTCCATCAGGATTTGGAAGAACAAGTGCATATGGCTCAACCAATTGGCTTCATCAATCCTGATTATCCTACGCATGTTTGTCGCTTGAACAAAGCGATCTATGGTCTCAAATAAGCACCACGAGCCTAGTTTCATAAGTTAAGTTTCCATTTTCTTGAACTTGGCTTTACACAATCTATTGCTGATCCATCTTTATTTATTTACAAGCATTCCACTATCACTCTGTTTTTCCTAGTGTATGTTGATGATATTGTACTCACAGGCTCTAACTCAGATTCCTTACATGCTGTTCTTAATGCGTTAAATCAATCATTTCCAGTTAAAGATCTCGGCACTCTTAGTTTCTTTCTTGGTCTTGAAATCACATCCCTCTCTGATGGTCTTCATCTGCCTCAAACTAAATATATTTGTGATTTATTGAAGACTACTAACATGGATCTTGCTAAGCCTATGAAATCCCCAATGGCTTTCTCCACTCATCTTTCTCTCTCTGATGGTCCTAATTTCTCTGATTCTACCTTGTTTCGAAGTACTGTTGGAAGCCTTCAATATTTATCTCTTACTCGCCCTGATGTTGCCTTCGTTGTGAATAAAGTTTCACAGTTCATGCACAATCCAAAGCTTCTTCACTGGCAAGTTGTCAAAAGAATTTTACGGTATCTCAAACACACTGCTAATCTTGGCATTCATATTTGTCCCTCTGCCAATTATCAACTGCATGGTTTCACGAATGCTGACTGGGCTGGATGCCCAGATGATCAGCGATCAACAGGAGGTTTCTGTGTCTTTTTTGGTAACAATCTCATATCTTGGGGTTCCAAGAAATAACGAACTGTTGCTCGTTCTAGTACAGAAGCCGAGTACAAGGCTTTAACTAACATCACAGCTGAGCTTTTATGAATTCAATCATTACTCAGAGAGCTTGGGATTTTTCTTCATCAGCCCCCAACCTTATGGTGTGACAACTTAGGGGCTACATACATTTCATCTAATCCTGTTTTGCACTCCCGCACAAAACACATGGAAATTGATTTCCATTTTGTTCGTGATTGAGTCGCTGCAAAGACGCTAAAAGTTGCATTTATATCCTCCAAAGATTAGCTAGCTGACCTGTTTACTAAGCCGCTATTGGCAAACAGATTTCTTCTTCTGCGTTCAAGTCTTACCATGGTGCCCCTGTCAGACTTGCGGGAGGGTATTAAACCACAAGCCAGCGCTGCTGCACATAAAGAAGGCTCTCCACCTCAGCCACAACAGACAATCAAATCTCCAGCTCATCCCAAATCTTCAGGAATAATTTCTCACATAGTTTGTTAAAATCTTTTTTGTTTTGATGATATTGTTGGTTCTCTGAAATATTCTTGTATTGAGAAATTTCTTTCTGTTATAACAAACTCGTGCTGCCTGGGTTTTATACCAGAGCACCAACTGCTCGAGAAAATGTCCAGCTTGTCCTGGCATTTTCTTATATATACTCTGTATTTGGTATTCAAAATGATCAATGAAAAATATCATTTTTATGTATCTTTACAACAATAAACGATTTCATCATTTCAAAGATGACAAATGTTCTTTTGGGGATTATTGGTGATGTCCGTCAAACATTGAACTTTTTATTTCTTTATTTTTTTTTATTTTAATGATAAGAGATCCTCACAGATTATCTTTCCAGTTGCTATTTGTTTTGCCAAAGTGCTAAAATTGCGAAGCTATGTGTGGACAGAAGAAACTCCAGTTATACTCTTTAGGAGGTGAACCTTCAATTGCTATGTAATGTAACTTTTGTTTATTTCAACTTTTGATCAAGTATTTATTAAAGAGCTTTCATTTGTTAAGTAGGGTATGTGTTGTGTAGAGATGCTGAATATAATTTTTTTCATGTCCTAAAGAAAAATAGGACCTCTCAACTAAGATTAACAAGAATCAACAAACTCAATTTTTTTTTCTTAATACCCTCGAAGCCATCTTGAACATGATAATCATGAGCAATGCGGGAGAGCATCTACTATTTGATAGCATCTATTGCACTCAAGAATAATGTTAAAGGAAAAATTAGTCAATTTCTCTTAAACATTACTCATAAGTACAATAAATGCTTTCAATAGTGAATGCTCTAAAGATTTAGATAGTTTGCTCAAAGAGCTTCATTTTAGAGATATTGAATCGGAAATCGAGGAAGCTAATATATTACGTTTTCAAAGTATTTACGGTAGAAATTAGCTGTCTTAAATAAGCTTTAAGGGATGCATCAAAGAGCATATCAAGAAACAATAAGGGATACATGAAAGATTATTTGGCTCCCACCGCTGGAGGATAAAGCAACCAAAAGGTAAGCTTTTTGGTGACATAACTAGAGAAACCGATGTGGTCACAAAAGAATATAATACATTCTTCGCAAAAAGTTAAATTTCTCTATTGGCTTGTTCTGCAGAATCTCCTTCCCAATTCAAGGAGGTTATCTTTCCCGGTATAGAACCCAAAGGTCGTTAGTCTACATGCGAACTGTATTGAACAAGAGGGTCAACAATATCAAAATAATTGTATGGAATAGTTCCCGGAGTCCTGAAAAAGAATCAAAACTATATTTGTTTTAATCATGGTGGTCTTCCATTGTCTAAATCCTCCATTACTTCAATGTCCTTGCGAGCTGTTATCTTCTGCACATATCCTGCAATCATGAAAACTGTGTGAACTTCAGAACACCGACGCAACTACTCTAATCAAGCACCAATAATTTTCTGTGACCAAACACCTAACAATTCACTTTACCAGTTTTCATAAAGACATATGCTTGATAATAATCATAGTTTGACAAGGGCAACCTGGATATTCAAAAGGTGCCCATCATTCATCAACATGCAAATGAACACAAAAAGTAACCACACCAAGATCATTACATAACTTAAGGGAATCTATTACACCTGCAGAACATAAAATTCTTTAAGCTGTTTAAGCATAATAAAGAAACCTGAATAGAAAGTAAAACTCAAACTTGAACTTGGAACCTTATGTACAAACTTCTTTTCCCTACCTTCTAATGCATCAAAATCGAGAATGTATAACCCCTTGCCAAACTTTTTTTCTTAGCCTTAGCTTTGCCAATACCAACCACCCAAGAACAAGTTACTGACAAGTGAAGGAACACCCCAACCAAAAAGAAAGAAGACCAAAGACCAGATATCATTGACTATGCAAAATAATAGTGGAGATAGTGCACATTATAGTTAATCTAATTCTGAGATACCGGAATTTGTTTACTGAGGATCTCCCATATCCATCTGACATGTTGACTGACCTAACAAAAGCTACATTAAACTCATCCAAAAAAAGCAACAGAGCCTCGACCCTACTGCAAGAATAACCGAGTAACACCAAACAGATTACCCATTACTGGGTGATCAGAACCAAGACTACCATCATACATCAAAGAAGCCCGTTCATGATCCAAAGAGCATGCTATCTAACCATGCACCTGAAAACCATCCCCATTTTAAAGATAACATGTTTCATACTCAGTTCATTATGGATATTTTCTTTGTAAAGTTTCACGAGTGCTGTAGATCTCTCTTGGTTTGTAACCTACATGTTGAACATATAGCAAACTGGACCATCATTAAACTAAAAATAGAAACATGGTAAGATAAGCAGGTGCTTAAATTCATATCACGTAAGCACCACTTCGAGCCTTTCAACGTTATAAAAATCCTCATTCAATGTAATAAATTATAAATTCCTCGGAAGTACTCGATAACAACTTAACAAGAAGAATACCAATTCCAGCACAAGGTAAGCATTTGCAGACGATCTCTTTTCCTCTTTTATTATAATAGCTGGCAAATCCGGATCCTTGGCAACTTCGACATTTTCCTGTCCATTCATACACGACTTCCTTGCAATCCTGCAAATCCAAAATAAATCAGATCCAATGATTCATGTTTCTAGGTTTTATTCTCCTGCTTTGTGAATGTGACAGGGAGGAACAGGGGGAACTGCCATATTGGTGATATTTTGGTTCTAAGAGTTTGGAAACCAAGTTTTAAAGTACAAAACCGTCACACACAAAGACAATGCTTCTTTGGTATAGATCATATGCGATTCTTCTAGGATATGAATTGCCAATTATATGAGAAACATAGAAACTTTAAGCAAGAACAAAAAAACAAATAAAGAGGAAGCCACAGGCCCACATGTGAAATAAGACGATGAAGAAGTACTAAACCTTAGCATACTCAATGTGGCTACTAAACATACCTCACCTTTACTACTGTAGTTTTGTTTTAGGCTTTTATTAAATTGAATTTTTCGCTCATGAAATTGAAATGAGTCATTGTTTTAGATTCTACGTCTTGGAACCAAGCCAATTTTGAAGCAGCTGAGGGGTAATGAAACCAACCAGCAAAAGCTCCTAATCCAGTTGTATACCACCACCGATAAGCACCAGAATAAGCTGTCCAGTGTGTGCTCTTGATCACAATCACTAAATGGTCGGACTGGCTGGCTACCTTTTTAATCAATCTCTCGCCGCTCAGTGCCGCTATTGATGCAAGTTGTAAGGAGTCTTGGTCTCGAGTCGAGCTGGGCTGAAAACGCCCTTTCTACCTTATTATAAAATGCTAGGGGCTTCAATCTTTCTAAAGCGTTAACAAGCAAGAAAGCGGATGCGCTCACGCGCAATTGTTTTCTAAAGTTCATTGCTTGTTGCATAATTATTCAATAAAAGTTTGAGCGAAAATGTTAAGACTTGGAACCTTTTCGTCTCAAATTTATTTTTAAGCACTTTACAATTGGAAAATGGAGGAATTGCAAGCACTAGAAAGCTATATCTGCAACTCAACTTCAACCCCCCAAACCAAAAGCCCTCCTAACATTAGAAAAGAGTAACATTAAAAAAAAAAAAAAATCGAATGCAAGATTTAGGTAACTTTGGAAGAGATAATATAAAACCTGAACTTGGGGATCGCACCGGAGGCGTCGATCGATCTCTTCGGGCGGGACCGGAGAAGAATTTGGATAGGTCATTGGAAGCGGAAGAGCGTCGCTATCGTCATCCAAGTAGCTATCTCCCCAAAGAGACCATTTCTTCTTCTCTCTGGCATTAACTTTCAGGTTGTTATTACCGGATGCGCCGCTCCTAGCCGAGCCGTCCTTGGCGGCTGCGTCAACATCGTGGCCAAGACGGACGCCCGGTATTTCGGCCGAGGAGGGGAAGTGGAACCACCGGGGGAATGAAGGGCCCACCGGGATGTCCCCGGCGGCGCGGCAGCGGAGGGCGGAAGGCTTAGATGGGAAGAAGAGAGAAGTAGGGTATAAAGCAAACATTCAGTTCGAGAAGCTACGGTTTGCGGTTATTTTTTTCACATTGGCTTCCCTTCCTCTTTTCTCTTCTCCTCTCTCTTCTGAGAATTTTGTGGAGTGGGGGTTTGGATGTGGTTAGTCGAATGAAGGTGACGGGTCCACGTTTTGGTGGTACCATTCTAGTAACGACGCGTCGACGACATTCCCTTTCCGTACGACAAAAGTTTGCTTAGGCCTCGTTTTCAATTTTTCCTTTTAAGGCCACAATGTCGCCACGATAAGTCTGGATTTAATATCAAATATTAACTCATAATATGGCCCAACCATTTAGGCGAAATTGTACAGAGGCTCCATAATCTCAAATGATTAATTACATATATAGATCAGAAACATAAACATATATAAACTCGATCAAGAAAGTCAAACGCAATAATGGTCAATAAGTTATATAGTGGTTTACTCAGAGCTTAGTTTGTTGATTTAGCATCAATCATGATGCTGACACTGAATAATAGTGAAGTAGTGAGAAGCAAGACACAAACATGTAAACCTTCATCTTAGACCAATGCCAATCAATCTCGACACACCCTCTGCATGCTGTACTCGGCCTGCAGCTACAATGGTACGTCAACTTGTTTCCGTTTCATCACCCAAGGCATGCACTAATTAAAGTGGTGCAGAATTATCTGTACGTTAGCACTCCTCTCTCATCCATCTCTATCATAGTCCTGCTTATATATCCCTACAACCTGCAGAAATAAACCAGAATTAATGTCAGTCGAAGTCATGAATATAGAGAACGTCCAGCAAATATATTAGCTAAATTAAAGACCCTCCATTATAAATGCTTAATTTACATTAATTAGACAAAAAAATTAAGAACCAAGAGGATGTTTTGTACTTACTGAATATTAATGTCTTTTCTCTTTTGTAGCGAAGGAGGAATTTTACCATCAAGATTGTTATTTTGGACGAATCTGTTAACAAATCATTTCATTCATCAAACTAGCTACCTCTCCTTATTACAAGAATTAGAAAAAGGAGGGTTAATTACAACGTCATTTGGTAGCTTCTCTGATCTCATGGTAGGAATACTTACATCTCATGTAGTTTAGCAAGTTGGCCTAATGATTGAGGAATTTGTCCTTCCAACTTGTTGTTATCCAAATGCCTTTCACCAGATTCACAAAGAAACCGAATTAAGGAATATCAATCAGGATGTTGCGTATGAATATAAGAAAAGCTAAGAATTAATGACAAGCAACGAATTAGCATATAATATACAGAGTTTGTAGTGCTTTCAATGAGCCCATTTCTGGGATGGTGCCGGACAGCTTGTTCCCCCCAAGCCAACTGATGCACGCAAGCAAATAATTCCAATCAACAGGCATCATGAAATAATATGACGGTCATGTGATATTATCATGAGATGGACGTAGTACAGCATGATTGTGAGAGCCGGAGGAGGGCTAGCTAGATCATTACTTACAGATGGGTGAGTCCAGTTAAATTGGAAATGCTTGATGTCAATGAGCCGGACAGCCCAGCATTTGTTAAATTCCTTCATATTATCAAAAACAACTTAAAAGTAGTTCTTGATTACCGTATAACCAATAAAAATCTGGAAAAATATTGTTACATTAACTGTTCGCATGAAAACTTACAGAGCGACAATGCGAGCAAATTGTCCCTTGGAACATGTAACTCCGGTCCATGAATTATCTCTAGGTAAGCAAGGATCACCCCTCCAATCGGAAGGTGGGTTGTCCAAGTTTCTGGCGAACTCATCCATGGTCGTTACTGTGGAAAATTACAAGAAATTAAATGACTGAAGCAACGTAAAAAAATTAAGAAATCTGTAGTATAAAAAAAATATCGTTGCAGTATAAAATTAACTTTACAATCTAACAAATTACATAAATTATGAGATTATTTTTATATAATTCAATTGTAACTAAAGTATTTATCTAATAATGACTTAAGGGGGGCAATTACCATCTCTAGAGAGGGTCCTTCCACCAAGAGGAAGAATCTGAAATAATTCAGCAGCACTGATGACAGGTCCAACAGGTATCCCATTTGCAGGACTCAATACAATTTTGGTCTGCCCAGAAAGAGGCCATTGCGTTGAGTAGACGGTGACGCCACTGGCCGTGACATTAAGATCGGCGTAGAAAATCCGGGCATTGAGAGAAACATTGAAGACTCTCCAGCTGTATGGACTCGGGGTCCGATTGTCCTGGAAATAGAGTGAGATGTAGTAGCTTGTGTTAGGGAGGGCCAAAGGTGGCCACTGGATTTGGAGTTCCTTTCCTCGGCTTGTTGTGATTGCAGTTTGGAATGCCTTTGCTGGTGGGTGGTTCCAAAAGTCTGAAGTAGTTACATTGGAGTGGCTTATCACAACTGGGTTCTGATCGTCATTGAATGGTTGCCATAACCGGTTGAATTCGTCATCTGGATAACTAGGAAACATATATGTTTGTATTTTCACCATCAGAACTTTCTCAAGCTTCTACTTCACATTCTTTTTCTTCATTATTCTAAGGATAGATAGATGAAAAATACTTTAAAAATTACACAAAAATAAACTCAAAAACTGATACATAATTTGTGAGTTTATTTTGTATAATCTCTTATATGTAGCAGTGCTCTATATATAGATAGATCAACCAGAAGTCCATGATTTCCGGTCGACATACCTTATGATGTCATCCTGATTACTTCCAAAGGTACTCCTCGCAACCGTGAGGAGAGCATACTTGCTAAAATCCGTGGTGTTATACACGGAATCCTCCAAGTACTCGAGCTCAAGAGCCGAGATAAAGGGGCTGGAAACAGTCTTCTGGTTCCTCGCCAAGCACACACTCAGCGTCTTCCCCATTGCCATAACCACCACCTCATAATACGAACTAAGTCCGCTCGCATAGTCCTCGGTGGTGTTGACTGTGCTCCACTTAGTTCCGTCCACAATCTGGTCAAAGACCGGCGGCTCCTTTCCTCCATCGAAACCGCCGTAATAGTACGTCGTCCTCAACAGGTACTTCCCTCCTTTGGTCACAGGAATCACATAGCAATATTTACGTGCGCTTGTGTCGGGAAAATACCGCAAGGTAGAGAGTACGGGCAGCAGATCTTTGGTTTTAAGGGTGGTTATGTTGCCAACTGATATGAAACCCTCGTCCGTGATGTACTTTAGGCCGCCGGAGGTTACCTCACCACCAGACGAGCCCGCACCGCAGTTTAGGAGATAACCTATTCGCGCGTTTTACGTACGGATTCATAATATTAGAATAATTACAGGAAAAAGAGGGATAAAATTATGTTTGATATTTAGTATATATAGTTCTTCATAGAAAATTTATGATTATAAGCTTTTTATATTATTCATTACCGAACATATATAAATATCATCAAATGAATGGTCAACATCATCTTATGATTTAATTTTCTATCGTCTTCCTCTCTTGAGCGAAAGCGTGATCTATGAATCACCACTTACCCAAAAAATGAAGGTAAAAAAAAACTTGAGAGAGAGAGAGAGAGGAATGCAGTACCTCTAATGTCAGGAGCTGGGAGAGAGTGAACGAGGAGAGGGATGCTGACGAGCCATAGGAGGAATACGGAGAGTCTCATATTCTGGGTATTAATGGCACCCAGAAATGAATGTAGACCGGGATGTTTTTGGACTAATTGTTTTTTTGAAAAGAAAGAGAGAAAGGTGGGGTAGGGGGCATCGTCAAGTTCGGGATTCACATGCGGGCGTCACGGGTGGAGGACAGCGCTCGAAGAGAGTGGTGGGATTTTGAGAACATGTTGACCAAGTCAGTTGAGCTATCATCAATTTTTTATTTGAATTATTAAAAATAGATACCATATTAGAAACAAAAGCGCCTGTAGCTCAGTGGATAGAGCGTCCGTTTCCTAAGCGGAAGGTCATAGGTTCGACCCCTATCTGGCGCGTTGGTCCTTTTTCAGTAGAGATAGCAGCAGCAGATGTTATCCTTTTGCTTAAAAGCATGTCGTTTTTAAGTGCGGTACCATTCAGGAGTGATGTAATAAAATATATATATGAAGTGTAAAATGCGGAATTTCAGTTCCTTCCGTCTTTCCTTTTCTCGATTGGAAACCAAAATCTCACACTTCCCTCATCTTCAACCTTTAGCCATTTCTCAAAATCTACCATTTCCCTCATTTTCAGCTGAGAGCAATTTTATTAGATTGTATAAAGTTATTCAATTTGATTTTTGTTGAATAAAATTTTAATTTTATTATTCACAAAAGATATTTTTTATTTTATTTTTATTTTTCTATTTTTGATGATCAAATTTTTTTAATAAATATATAAATTTATACTTTTTAAAGAATAATTTTAAGAATGTTTTGACGGTTGATCCTCGAAATCGACCCCCTCACATTTTTCCTCATCTTCAACCTCCAACTATTCCCTAAAATTGACCTGTTCATCTTCAAAACTCACTTTCAATTCGAAAGCTCACCAAAATTGACTCGTTTATCTTCACGTTCGAAAGCTGATTGCAACCTCTCGCCCAAAATCGTTTCTCCTTGAAGCCTTTTAGTAAGGGCTCGCTTGGATTCAAAGATGATTTATAAATAGTAATAAAATGAGTAGTTGAGATGAATTGAAATTTGAAATGAGTGGTTGAAATGAGTTGAAAGTACGAAATGAGATGAGATGAGTTGAACCCAATTTGTAAAACAAATCGAGCCTAAGTGTGAAATCATTTTCTATTATCTTCTCCCCCATCTTTTAGTAGCTACATACGCAACACACACATACCCACGTGTATATATAAGGAGAAAACAAATTATGGGCATGTCTTTTCCAATGAAAGAATTCCAAGAAACCAAAATTCCAAATTACAAAGGAAATGCATTTAAATCCAACTTAAACCAAAATTATAAATTAAAAAGAATAACACCAAAAACAATTCATCTACATTCTTGTTCGACACACTTGAGATGAGCGACAATCCAGTGCTTGCCTTGCTATTGTTGTGACCGCTGAAGCAACGGTGGCTTCGTTCACCGATGACGCCGTTTGATGGAATCATTGGTGAAGATGTCCGAGTAGGGATCGAACTCCCGAAAGTTGAACTGCTAGATGAAGTGCTGACCGGTCCCGCAGGTGGATAGGTTGCCGTGCTCGTCAGAGAATGTGAGATCCAACTGGATCAGATTGAGCATGGTTGAAGATTTGAGAATCGATTTTGCATGAAAGTTGAAGATGGGGAGTCTGCGGTGCCATAAAGGCAGTCTCTGTTCAATTTTGCCATTCTCTCTCTTCATCCCGCATTTGACAATTTGTTTTTTTTTTTAATCACTGCTGATGTGGCATCGTGCATCGTAGACTCCCTATCAACTCTCCAAAATCAACTTTCTAAAGAATTACTTGGAGTATCATAAATGAGGAGGCCTGGAGCAACATGTGGGATCTCATTAACAAAACAAGATGAACTAACTGTAAGATAAAAACAAAAGAAAAAGTAACAAATAGAGAAGCCCCTTCTGCATAAATATTTTCCATTGTAGTTTAACCATAATAGGTTCAAGATAATATTCATATTTTTTTCAAAGAAGTTATAGATTATTACATATTTATTCTATTTTCAATCTTGATTCCTATCACAAACATGGTTGGAGAGAATATTCTCATCTTTGTCCCTAGGTTGGCCTAGGCAGGATGATGAAGCTGATCTCAGTCCGAATCACTCTCCTCTTATGGGTTCAAGAATCACCAGTAAAACTCGACCATGAACCGTGCTTTTGTGGAAACAAATCCTGCGAGCTGGAGGGGTGACAAGACAAGCCGATCTTGACATCCTTCTACGACACATAACATATAAAGATCTAAACTGGCAAGGGAATAGAGATTACAGATTACCTTCCATTCCTTACAAAAGAGATAGAAAGTGACTTTACTGATCGTCTGTCGTTGAGACGCCATTTGGCGAGCTATGCCACATTAATCATGCTACTTCAGAATCCATGTCGTAATCAACACTATGGCCTGATAACTGTGAGCATGACGTTGTCTTCTGATACAGGGTATGAGATTTTTCTTGATATTTTGTATAAAACCGGCCTAAACCCTAGGCTTTCAAACTCCCGTCAAGCCCACCTTTGTGTAGAAAGATCCCAACCTGAATTGCTAGAACTCGGCTTAGGTGTGCGAAAATGCACAATGATAATACTAAAATTACACCTTCTGTTAATATATGAGCATAGTTTTTTTACATATCAATATATGTGCATAGTTTACGTTATAACATAGCCTTAAAAAAACATTTTCTAAAAAAAAAAATTAATGAAACCGATTAGAGCACTAGTATTGGACTCATAAAAAAAATAATTAAAATGTGATAAAAAATACAAGTTTAATGGAAAATCAATACCAAAATAATCCTATATTGGACTTATCAAAAATATTTTCATTATATTTGATCAAAAATGAGGAAAATAAAGTGGAGAAAATAAAATAAAAGTTCTTTTTTTTTTTACTTTTGAATAATAATCTATCAAATTTGAAGTTCATCAAATTTTGATGATTTCTTTGATGAGTTTCCTATTAAGAGCATCCTCATTGGTCTCATCAAAATAAATCATTAAAATTTGATGAAAAATACAAATTTGTACAAATATCAAAATATTTTCGTCATATTTGATAAAAAATGACAAAAAAAAAAGTGTGAAGAATAGTATAAAAGTACTTTTTGCTTGACTTTTGAATAATAAATTATCAAATTTGATCAATTTTTCAATATGTGTGTGAATTTATACTTTTTATCAAATTTTGATGATTTATTTTAATGAGACTAATAGGATGCTCTAAGAGCATTCACATTGGTTTCATCAAAATTTATTATTAAAAATTGATAAAAAGTATAAATTTGTACACATAAAAAAATTTTCGTTATATTTAATCAAAATTAAAAGAAGAAAAATGAGATAAATAGAATAAAAATATTTTCTGTTTAATTTTTGAATAGTAATTTATCTAAAATTATTAAATTCGATGAGTTTTTATTTAAAAATTAAATAAAAAATATTTTTATACTAATTTTTTTTTTTATTATATATGAAAAAAAAAAATTTAATGTGTATATAAACTTATATATATATTTTATTAATTTTTAATTATAAATTTTGATGTGATTAATTCTAATCCTCAAATGCTCTTATAAACGGTGACACACTCCGTATCAAAGGGCCAGAGTCCAACTAACTGCTCCCGAGATCGCAACGACGCCAAGTTTAAACATTTCTGAAGTTCCGCACTCCAATAATTTCTCAAAAGCTTTCGACATTTTCACTCTCTCCCTCTACTACGATGGGTACCTCTCAGAGCCGCGACGGCTTCGACATGGCTGACTCCGACTCGGACCGATACACTGAGGAAGAGGAAGAGGATGAGCAGGAGCAATACGACGACGCCGAGGACCAACAAAAGCCCCAAACCTCGCCGGCGACCCAAGCTAATTCCAAATCCCTAGCCGAGGTCGACGCCAAGCTCAAATCCCTGAAGCTCAAGTACGGTGCCTCTGTCTCTCCTTCCTCATCGCAAAATCTTAATTCGACGAATTCCGTCAAGCTTTACCTCCACATAGGCGGCAACACCCCCAATGCGAAGTGGATCGTCTCAGAAAAGCACGCGTCTTATTCCTTTGTCAGAACCTCCAAAGTATACGGTGAGGATGATGAAGATGAACAGGACGGCGCTATGGGACAGTCTTGGTGGGAACTGAAAGTGGGGTCCAAGGTTCGTGTGAGGGTTTCGACGGAGATGCAATTGAAGTTGTTCGGCGATCAGCGCCGGGTAGATTTTGTATCCAACGGGGTGTGGGCCTTGAAGTTCCCCACCGACCAGGCGTATAGGAAATTCGTATCTGAATTTCAGGATTATATGTTTGAGAATGTGCACGGGCTCAAAGCGAATGAGGAAAACAAGATTAAGGTTTACGGGAAAGAGTTCATTGGGTGGCTTAAGCCCGAGGTGGCGGACGAATCGATGTGGGAGGATCCAGACTATGGCGGCGAGCCGGAAACACCTATCCGGGCCAGCCAGGACTTGCTAGAGGAGTTTGAGGAGGCGGCGAATGGTGGTGTACAGAGCTTGACTCTGGGAGCACTGGATAATAGCTTCTTGGTGAACGATATAGGCTTGCAGGTTTACAGGAATTTTAATCGTGGAATCCATGGGAAAGGTGTTTCTGTCAAATTCGATGCTGGGAACTCGAGTTCGAGCCGATTGTCTACCCCAAAAAAGGCGTTGTTGATGAGGGCCGAGACGAATATGCTCCTTATGAGTCCATCCAATGAAGGGAAGCCCCAGGCCACGGGGCTTCAGCAGCTTGATATTGAGACAGGCAAGATTGTTACGAGGTGGAAGTTTGAGAAGGATGGGGCTGATATTACAATGAGGGATATCACCAACGATACTAAGGGGTCCCAGTTAGATCCTTCGGAGTCGACCTTTTTGGGGTTGGATGATAATAGGTTATGTCAGTGGGATATGCGTGATCGTAGAGGAATGGTTCAGAACATTGCGATGGCAAATTCACCAGTGTTGCATTGGACGCAGGGGCATCAGTTCTCGAGAGGGACGAATTTTCAGTGTTTTGCGACCACCGGAGACGGGTCCGTTGTTGTTGGTTCTCTTGATGGGAAGATAAGGTTGTATTCGAAGTCATCGATGAGGCAGGCCAAGACAGCTTTTCCTGGGCTCGGCTCACCGGTTACAAATTTGGATGTTACGTACGATGGGAAGTGGATTTTAGGCACGACTGACACTCATTTGATCCTTATCTGCACTCTGTTTACCGACAAAGATGGGAGGACAAAGACTGGATTTAGTGGTCGAATGGGGAACAAGATTCCTGCTCCAAGGTTGTTGAAGCTGACTCCTCTGGATTCGCATTTGGCTGGGACAAATAATAAATTTCACGGCGGCCATTTCTCGTGGGTAGGCATTCTATATCCCCTTTATATGTTTCAATCCTTAATTGCTCTGTAATATATCTACATAAGACCGTAGTTTGTTATATGTTTTTAAGTGACAACTTACGACTGGCGAAGTTGTTTATTGCTCTGTCAGTTCGAATGGAATTCACATACAAGCTTGCACCAAGTAAAAGTTCTGATTTGGTGCTAAATTGTGATGGACATCTTGCATATTTGAAAGTTAGTGTGCTCATACTTTATAGCTTCTTGAGGGTTGTTCTATATATATGGTTGTTGGCTTATTATGCTATTTATTTTTTAATCTGATCCGCGAGAAGGAAATGGTAAAGAAGAGCATTTCTATCTTGCGGAGACAGAACACAATTTTCTGATCTCCATATGGGGAGATGTTTGGGTTTAGAAAAATGATTTATACAAATTTCAAATAGACAAGTCTAGCAATTCCAAATACAAATGGCAAATAGCACACAATCTGCTTGTACCTAGCTAGGAAGAACTGTTACCATCAGAGATTGGACTATGCATAGACACTGAAATGATGGGTGATGTTCTTCAGTCATAAAGAATGAATCCTGAAATAGCTGATGAGGACAACGAATGAAAATAAAATTTTCTGTAAACTCCATAGGTAACTTGTACTGTTGTATGTGCATATGATTCGACTTTTAGGTGCCGGTGCTTAGATTTATAGTTTCATTTGTGTGCTCAAAGTTGGGGCCTGGGGAGGGTTCTGTTAAACTACCTATTTCCAGTTGAATTGGATTAATTATTTGCCGTTTATTCAGGGTGTTTTTTGGAACTTGGTGATAGAAACTGCTTTTTTGATCATTTAGTTGGTGAAAAAATATTACCCTAAACTAATGGATTTGTTTCATGTGCAAAATTGGGTTTTAGGTGACTGAAAATGGAAAACAAGAGCGGCACCTGGTTGCAACAGTGGGGAAGTTCAGCGTGATATGGGACTTCCAGCAGGTGAAGAACAGTGCTCACGAGTGCTACAGGAATCAGCAAGGCCTTAAAAGTTGTTATTGTTACAAGATTGTGTTGAAGGATGAGTCGATTGTTGAGAGCCGTTTCATGCACGACAACTTTGGTGTTAACAGTGATTCTCCAGAAGCTCCACTGGTGGTGGCAACCCCTTTGAAAGTTAGCTCTTTTAGTCTCTCTGCTAAGCGACAAGATTGATATCCATCCCAGGGTTCCCGTTTTGAGTTTTTTTTTTTGAGTTTTTTTTTCATGATTTGTAAGTAAGTGTTTTTAAATAATATTGTAATTTTTTTATATTTTTAAAAAATATTTTAAAATGTAAAAAAAATCATATTAAAAAAAAAACCTCAAAGCGGAACCCGGGATGTAAATGAAGGAGAGGAATAGCATTTTCCATGTTTGTTTATCTAAAGTTGCATTCTTTTTCTTTCGCCGATTTCTGTGCCGATTTCTGTGCATTCTTTTAGGCTCTCTCTCTCATCTCTCTCTCTCTGTCTCTGTCTCTCTCTTCTTGCCTGCCGCTTGTATGTACATTGTACATGAATTCTTTGTTACATTTTTACTACGTGACAAAAACGTTGGTGGTGTCGATAATTAGGCAAGAGTGATGACTGATGAGGTTGATCATAGATGGGAGGGATATTCGTGTTTCACAGCTGTAAAAATTGTTGTAGGCACCATACCTAAGATACCTTTCTCAGGGAGAACGTCTTTTCCAAATCAACTTGTTTTCGAATTTTATTCCTCTGTTACACGCTCAATTACGGACCTGCGTTTGTTTGTACATGTTACCACTCCATCTCATTCTGAATAAATAAATAAATGAGAATTTTTTTAATTACAAAGAGATCCTACGACACTGAACCCATAAATTGAAATATATTAACATAACTTCCAACTAAAAATTGCGAAACAAAATTAATGTAAACAACAACAAAAATCCCTCACCCCATATGTGGTGTCTACAGTCACACCCCCTTGGAGGCTACTTCTCAAACGCAAGCCAGCTTTGGATTGGCTACTCGGAGAAAGATCACCTCTAGGATGCGATTCAGACCAAACCTCGGTTGCTCCTCTGCGCATGAGAGAGATGTTCTTTTTATTTTTTATTTTTAATTATTTTGATTTCGAACGGTTAATATTATTATTGTCTTAATATTTTTTGGTACTAATTGTTTTGTTTTTTAAATTTTTTTATGGTTTTAAATATTTTCTCACAATCATTATATATTTTATTAATTACCATTCCTAAATCTACTTATTTTCTATGTATATAGATATTTTTTTTTTTTTGGAAGATAAAATATATTTAGCACAAAAAACTTATAATCATCCACCTAAAAAATCGACTTTGAGTTTGAGTTTGAGTTTGAACCCCACCTTGCCTCTATCTTACTTTTTTTTTTTTTATTAATTGTTGAAAAAGCCTCTTATCTTACTTTTATTTCAAATTACAGTCTTCTTTCTCCAATTGACCTTCTATCTTTTAACATCTGCAAATACACGTGATATATGGGAAACGTGATAACAGATTCTATTAAAATAAAAACGGAAATGATGAATTAATACACGTGGCCACAGCCAATCTGCTTTGGTAGTTGGTACTCGATCGTAGTAAGGGCAAATATCATGGTGGACACTGGACACACGTTCCTTACTTTGTGGGGACCCGATCGATATTTTTTATGAGAGATTGTGGCCCGTGTGGATCCCCCTTCTCAGATTTGCCCGACAGCCAAACATGCTAACTGAAGCTACAATATAATAAATAGTAAACAAATTTATAATTTTTTTTGGTTGGCGATGGCAGATTCTGTAATTGTCATTACAGAATATATAGACGTTCCTGATAAGACTGGCATGGTTTTGCCTCTCAAGTGAAGTCGGACTTATTTAGGAGCATTCAGTCCTAGTAGTAGCAGCAGATTCAGAAGAATTCTCAGAAAAATCCATCATTATCCACCGCTGAAACTCTTCCTCACTAAAAGGTTCACACAAGTACTCATTTTCCTTCGATCTACTTTCAATTCCTGCTGAAGAATAGGAATTAGAAGCATCCCTCTCTGCTAATTGATGTTGTTCTGATGATGTCATGCATGACTCCGAAACCTGATCCCCATCCGTCGTATATTCCGAAAATGAAAAGTTAAGCTTTGCACGCGGCCCTCGAAAGTCGATAGCCGCCTTGTCATAAGCTCGAGCGGCCTCTTCTGCTGTGTTGAAAGTGCCAAGCCAAACTCGAGTTGCTCGCTTTGGGTCTCGGATCTCCGCTGCCCATTTGCCCCACGGTCTCTGCCTGACGCCCCTGTAGTTCTTTTTTGCTCGTCTCAGCTTCGTCTCTCCGGTGGGTATTTTCCCTTTGATCTTCTTCTTGTTGTCCTCTACCTCTTCTTGAAACTTATCCGTACTGGGAGGGAAGAAAAAGTTGCAGCCGAGACAACCTTCAATGTTGCACACATCACAAGTGCGCCCCAACTTAGTGAAAGATGGTGTGTGAAATAGGAGGGAGTTCGTAGAATAGTTGGGATTAGCAGAAGTGCCGGAGACAACGTTGGTGAGAGCGAGAACCATGATAGAGAGTTCCTGTTCAGTTGTGAGCCGAGATGGATGTTGATTGCTCGAGGAAGCCTCCTCGTTTAGTGCTGGTGCATTGAACGAATTGCCCTGCATCTCGGTTGGAGTTGCAGAAATTGGTTTTGAAGATTTTGTATTGATATTTGGAATGGGCAGTCTGTTGATCTATAGAATGTTGGGGGCAAGAGATGTGGGGTGGGGGGTTTTATATGTTGGGGTGAAGACTGAAGTGTAATTGCAGCCAACTGGCACACTTTTCTCACACGGGTTTAATAAGGATTAAAATATTAGTAGGAGGGGGAGCACGTGGGGGAATTAATTGTAGAGCGTTAAAAGAGACAGATAATGGCGGTTGATGACGTTGGAAATGGTGGTTTGAGGTTGAGGTTGACGTAGGAGAGAGGTAGTGGGGGACATCTCAGTCCCACTCATTGACTCACAGACGCGGATTGTTTGACGGCTTTGCCAGTGGGTGAAGAGGCATGTTTTGGAGCCGTACTCGCTCCACTTTGGTTGAACGCGTGTGCTATTTTATTTATATATTTACATTTATTTATGTTTAGTGCCAACTCGCTTCAATTTTCATGGCAATGCCTAATTTTTTTGTGTAGACCTTTTTGTTTGGAGAGCCACAGTCTCCATCCATCGGTCCGGTCTAGACATCCTTGTACTAGAAGTGACCTTTTCAGCAACCGTAGTACTTTCTGTGACCTTTTTTGTTTTGTAGACAAAATATATATCAAATGAATTAACAAAGCCGATTGGTCATTGGAATAGGATTTTATATAGAAACAAGATTGGATTAGAAAGTATCGTTTTATTTATTTATTTAGAAATAAAAGTATCGTTTTATATATCTATCTTTTTATCACTTTTCCCTTAAAGCTTCGGATAAAAGTAATAAGAATATGATGGGATTAAAATATTTATTTTAAGAGATGGGATTTGTTCGATTCCTGTTGTATGATGTATTGAAAGTCTTTATTTTCACCGACTTAAAAAATCGATGAAAAAAAAAAAGGTGGGCGGGTGGGTCCTGGACAGCTGAAAAACAACCGGACCGCGCGCACACAATCAATTCAATTTAGCGGATCTAACAAAAAAGGAGAAACAGCGTCCGCGGTTCACAAACAGGATGTGAAAGCGGTTCAAGTGTTGTCACAACAAATGCCAACTACATAACGGAACGTGGGTTCATAAGCTGTTCTCCACTATTCGATCGGCAGTGTCATTTTATTTTTCAGGTTTATAAATTTTCATTTCGATGATGTTACTTAATCGATACTAATAATACTTCCATTGGGACAAACAAAATTAAAAAAAATAAAAATAAAATAAACAACATGACCTCCAAAGCCCAAAAAGATCAGATGGTACATAATGCTGCAGCAAGCAAGCAAGCAAGAAAGATCATTTTGCACACTTTCAAAGTATCTCCAAATCACTAAAATTTGGTTTCGCTAAAGATCATAGGTAGTAGTAGTAGTAGTAGTAACATAATCTGTTGCTTCTGGGATCTTCGCCATTTTATCAATTATCCACATGACAAAAAGAAAAAATGAACAATTATACAGGAATTTCCTATTGTGTATACACCTGAAAGATATCTGGAAAAGAAATGCTTAACATTCCTTCCTCCTCCCCATCTATTATACCCGAAAAAGGATAAAAGGAAAACCAGAAATCAAAGAAAGTTTCCACCCCCTCCAAATTTTACAATTGGTGACAACCCACTTGATATCAGATGCAAACCAACAAACACAGAAATCATCAGTGAGAGCATCAAAACTTGAACAAAAACCTTCCACCTATTATTCCTCGTCCTCTGAATCTGTATCAAACAGAGATATAATTTGTCTTCAGCGTGAAATTAAAATTGCTGCTTCAGATTATAAAGGAGATAAAATTTAATGACTCTTATCTCCAATACCATTGGTGTTTGATATTTGAACCAACATTATTGGTGTAACCATAATGTGTATCAGAGATATCCTCGGCTGAGTTTTTCAGTGAACTAGGCATTGTCCGTGTACACAGAATATACAAACTCTCACATTTTTACTCCGGTACACATTTCACTATGTAGAAATCTAAGAGGGTGAGTGTGTGTGTGTGTGAGAGAGAGAGAGAGAGAGAATTCTCACAACAATTTTCTGAATAACAATTATTATGACAAAAAGGGAAACCTAATATGCACAGGGCATGAACTGAATGATAATACATAAGCAGTGAATGGCTTACCAGATCTTATATCTTCTCCAACCGTTCCCCTGTTTTTCAACTGTCTTTGGATCATCGAGCATATAAGTACCCACCAATATATGTGAAACACGAGTAGCATCAATAACATTGTATTGAAAACATAGTACAGTAATGTAGGATAGGCCTCCTCTGATAACTTCAAGACCTCACAAAGATCGTAGCTGGAAAATGCCAATACCAAGAATAGATAAGTAAAAGGAGCACTAACGCCACATCTGGTGAATTAAAATCAATTACCCTGAGGGCAAACCTTGATGCTTTTATAAGCCAAAGAGGGAAGAATACTAGCCGCAGAACAAGCCATGAAACGGCAAAGAATCCAAAAGAGACACTTGCAGCAAGCTCCTTCTCAGAGTATTTAAAAACTTTAGCAGCTTCCATGAATATATCACTCGCATCGTGCAGGGCAAGAATAACAGAGCCAATTCGAAAAAAACTGTAGAAGGAAAATGTTAATGGTTCTTTCACTGCATAATTTTATGTTAGCATTAATCTAAATATTGCTCGGTGAAATCAACCTAGTCCTATTCTGAAACACCGAGAAAAATAGTAGACAGAACTCTCAAGGGCTATGGTTTTTATCTGTAAGAGCTCTTTTACACAAACTTTATTGATGTAGACCTATGCACCTAAAGACCCAACTAGAGAACCCCTGAAGAATTTGCAAAGCTATACAAGTGCTTTCCTCCTTGTGATGGTATTGCAATATTAAAATGATCCATGGACGTGATGCCAAATGGAAACAGTTAAACAAATTCTAAAATAAATTATTTCTTTTCTCTATTTTGACAAGTTACAACATAGTTAAATATTAACAATACAAAGCCCCAGAAGTTTTAAGAATATAAGCATTGATGATCTTTATAAGGCGTAGTAGCCACCAATACCGTCTAACATGGCAAACAGCAACGGATTATGAGAAAGATGCAAAATAAAAGACAATAAAAACTTGAAAAAGGCTGATGCAATTCAAAGGACATGAACAAACAGACATAAAAGGATCTCTGCATGCCCAGGCTGGTTTGCCTGAGCAGAATCAAAAGAATGGAACACCAGTGATGCGATGAAATAGGACTTGGCTAACTTCCACTCCACAGTGCATTGAATGTCCCCAGAAACTTAACACTCCATGTACAAGTTATAAGTGCATTATCCCACCACTTTTAGCATGCCCATGGAACACCAGAGACTTAACATTCCATGTTTACACTGATGAGAAAAATCCCAGACCAGTAATGAAAATGTAACCAAGTACCATCAGCTGTTAACAACTCTTAGCACGACCATATATATATCTAATCATCATGGCAGCTGAGTTTTAAATATATCTTCGTACTAGACAGCAAAGTTGCCAACTATCCCTTAATGCTAAATGGTCGAAAAGCATCTTCAGTATCACCCAGCAAACGGTCCATTCAAATTAAATATGTGTGTTTGTGTGTGTGTGTAAAAGGCTGAAGCTAATCACCGCCGCCTATATAGGTTATCTAACATATCAAACTCTGAATATTTTATAATTCAAATATTTTTATTGGGAGCAATGGAACTGATAAGAAAAAGTCCACTGACTTTAAAATAGCATCTCGATTGTTATGTTTTATCATCATATAATTAAAATACTCCAATTCAATAAGAGACGCCACCTGGTAATCATTAGAGCACGCATCAACCAAGCTTTCCATCTTCAAATGAAGCAAAGGCCCATTGCTCAACAGTGTAAACTCTTCATATAAATTTTATTAAACTTGTGCCAGTACACAGGTGTTCTGCAACAATGTTCTTAAGCCTTTATTGTCAATTTTGAAGCTAGAAAATGAAGACAGCTCTATGCCAACAAAAAGGGTATGAAAGCTCCCACACAAAAAAATGAAAAAACATTTTACACGTACAACTGATTGCTAATCCATTGTACTGAGACAAAAAATGGAAGTAATACCTTGTAATATATGAGTACCCAATCAAGGCAACGGTAATTACATGATGGGACATCATTACTGAGAAATCCTTCCTTCGAGTCTCCCACGTAAGGAGGGCAGCAATGCTGTAGATGTAGAATCCACATTGGCACATGTAGAAAAGCTTTAAGGGAAGACTGAAATGAGAATTTAACGATCAGTTTAAAAAACGTATAACAATTCATTGCAACCATACAACAGAATATTCTAGAACCATCCTAGAAAAGGACAGAATTTTAAACATTTAAGACGTTGCAAGATATATCCTGATGCAAAGCACAACCTATGTTGCCCCCTCCATATTCCCCCTGTTGTATGACTTAAAAGAACTGAGATGCTGGCTAGAGAAAGTAATACTATACCCAATCAAATGCATTCAGAAGAGGAGGGTCAAATTTAAACCTAGGGAAAAAACCCATGCCAAAATTAGATGCATAGTTACAACAAAGCGGAAGGAGCTAAACCATTTGCATATATTTTTCAGTTCCCACACAAGGAACCTGCAGTAACTTGACCATCTTCTATTGCAAATACATAAATGATCTCTTCTATTATAATTATAGTTTCAAAAGGAGATCTGCCAACATGAAAATAGATTTTTTTTTTCCTTTACACTTTTTTTTTTTAAGTAAATGATATAATTAATAAAGATAGGCATAGCCCAAGTATACAACATGAATACAAGAGAAGTCCTTTACACATTTAAACAATTGTAAACAAAAAAAAGAGCAAATTGTCAGATAAATTCCACAGTAAGTTAATAACAATAGTAGCTCATACTTATAAAATATAATAATAACACAACAACAACAGTAGCTCACAGCAGCTCTTGATTTGGCCAGCCTCTAAAGTATCCGTTTCTATCCATGAGCCATGGTTCGTTTTGTATAATATTGAGAATACATGCTTCAACAGCTGCATAGTATGTTAGTTTCCACATTGACTCTGAGCATTTTACAACCTTTGCTCGTGTTGCTTCATCAATATTCAATGGAACAGTTCCATTACTCAACAACCGGATGGCCAACCTCTGAAAGAATCGGAAAGAGAATAACTAAGTAAGATAATATTAATGAAAAATCTGTGTGGAAATGCCTTGTCCTTTTGTTTTTCTTGTCCATATATCTATATATTGTAACAAAAACCTGAAAATTTATTCTTTTTTTTTTTTATAAGTAGAAAATTTATTCTTAAAAAGAGAGCATAGGATATTTTCAATTCCCATTAAATCTATGTCAACATTTGGATCATAGTAATAAGGAAAGAAGTTTACTCATTAGTACCTGTAAAAATTAAAAAAAAAAAAGTTTACTCATTAGGACGAGATTCATGGAGAAGTATCATTTCTTAAAAGAGTGGAAAATTTCACAGGGTAATGATTTTAATCTGTCTTATCGTTGAAAATAGAGACGGAGAAACTTGAGCTGTAACTGATCGCGATTCTGCACTATGGTACATATTCTTACACCATTAAATTTCATGGACTCAAAAGAGCAGCTCATACGTGCTTGTTATAATGCATTCAAGAAGTCTCACAAATGCTTCCGATAAATACAAGAAACTGTAAATCATGCAGTTAAGAAGCTGCAACTTAACTTATAAAAAAAGAAGAAGCTGCAACCCAAGAAAATAAGAAAGTTCACTCAACCAAACCTAATAAATCACAATGCAGCTCATTGATGATGAAAATTACTTAAAACAACTTGATCGTAAAAAGAACTCGAAAACGCAACTTGTCCCTCCCAAGATTTTCTAGTACACCGTAGAAAGAACTCGAAAATGATAAAGCTACGACAAATGCTCTAAGGCATAAGGATATTAAGGCAAGAACCTTACGCGAAAGATGAATCTGTCAAGGTAGAACCTGGCGACGACGAAGCCGAGTGCAAAGTAGACAGCGACGACGAAATGGCACGGGTGCGGCGTGCCATCCATGTGGCTCAAGATCGATTCCATGTAAGTGTTGGCGTCCAAAGTAGAGTGCAAGGAGAAGCATCAATCAGCAAGTAAATTATCAAAAAATACGAAATAATGGAACGAAATGAAAGAATCAGGTGCAAAGAACTTCCATTCAGCAGATAATCTCCGAGATCCAAGAAATTGATCTGCCCTAATTTCAGAGCAAAGAGAGATCGAAAAGAATTTTGCTAAATGAGAGAAAGAGAGGGAACGCAGAGAGAGAGAGAGAGAGAGAGAGAGAGAGAGAGAGAGAGAGTAGAGACTGCAACTGAAACGGAAATGGGATATAGGTGGAGGTTGAGGATCTTTGTGCTGTCTTTTTTTCTTTTTCCTTCTCTTTATATTTCTTCTCTTTTTGGGTTAAAAGGCCACCGTTGAGCCTTGGCCCATAAGTGGGGTTGGGCTCTCTTTTCTTTCTGCGATTTTAGTTACGCAACTCAACTATAAACAAATTAAGTTAATTAAAAAAAAATGAATAACAGTTGTTGTTCTGTTTAGTTAATATGATTAAAGAATTATTTTTATGACACACAAAAAATTTAAAAAAAATATACATCGAGTTTTAGATCACTCAACACGTGTTGAAATGAAGTGCGGGAAAAGTGATTGATATATTAAAGGAGAAAATCTCACAAGATTTCAATTAACAATTGAACTCAACTTCCCATGCAAGTCGGAAATTAAAGTATCCGTTTTCATATAATATTGCCAGATCAACATTAGCTTCATAAACGAAGCTAGCCAATTATAATGATTTCAACAAGGATTTCTGGGCTTAAAAAGTTGCACGCATGCTTGCTTTCTGATATAGAATATATAATTTTCAAATAAACAAGCTAGTCAACGGTGGGCTGTTAAAAATATTAATATATATATATATATATATATATATAATGCCAGCCATACATTTAAATTTGGAAGCATACTCCTGCAAATGATATAGTTTTGGCTGGATCTGATCTGCCATGGCCCATAGAGATCAAGATCACAGTTTGTATTTAGGGTAGCGCTTGCAACCGGTCGGGCTTGTTTTCGACAAAAGCAGCCATTCACTAAATTTTGCCACATCAAACATTTTATAAAATAAGAGAGGCGCTGCAGGTCCGTCGGTCTGCTATTAGTGAGATAAGCAGACCATTAATTATAACCAATCGCATAATAATACGTATATAAAAATTTGTAATTTTATTATGTAAAAGTGACATCACTCAAATTGATAATTGCGTACATAAAGAAAAAGTCAAATCTTATTGAAATCAATTCACCGACCAACTACGTACAATTTTCTGGTGTTTTGATCATTTTGAAATGACTCTATCCATAAATACCATTTTATACACCGCCACACTTATAAAAAAAAATACATACGATTAATTATTTTATAATGTTCCAACGCCAATACATAGACTGATGGATGTGTTATATATATATTTTTTTCGATATTTTGTTTGCATAATTTTATTCATTTATTTATTTTCTTAATTCTGTTTAAATTAAGAAATGAAATTAGTTGAGATAAATTTTAAAAATTAAATAAATTATTATTTTTAATTATTATTTTAAAATTTTTAAAAATTAAATTAATATTTAAAAAAATTAAATTATTTATTATATTTTATGTAAGAATTTAAAAGATTATAAAAATAAAATTGAGATGAATTAAAAATAATATAAAATTAATAATGATAAAAGGAAGAACTGGGGGACGTACAAGATGAGATGTCCATTAGAAAAAGTAAGTCAATGATACAGGTGTATGATATTGTCAAATTTGCAGCACAATAAAAAAAAAAAAGCACAAGCATTTCAAATATGCATTGGTGAACATTCACAAAAAATTATTTAAAATGGATGCACATACCCAACATTTACAAGGAGTTGAGTCAAACCCTAAAAATACCAGCCAATAAGTCAAGTTCAGTTAAATTTAACTCAAATTGTCAACGATCAGCCAAGAGTACCCACAAAAGGACGCTCCAAAATCGAAAAGATCACAAAATCCAAAAGAAAACCTACCAACCAAGAAAATGTGTTGTGGTATTTGCAAAAATGAAGAACATGCTAAAAATCATTGTCCTTTAATGAGGTATTGTAGGGAAGAATTTTATTTATTTATTTTTTGTGATTAAAGTGTTATTATATTTTTTTTATTATATTTGTGACATATTTATACATGAATATTAGGAGTATTAGTATTGCGGTACAAGCGGCACCTGAGGTTCAGCGCACTAAATTGTAGATTTTTAATTTTTTAATTGATTTGTTTTTCTATTATTATCAAAGTGTTATTGTGTTTTTATTGTTTAATGCTTATGTAGGAACATTTGGGGTTCACCTAAGACACATTGTGAACCTGCAGCACCTAAGTACTAACTTGAAGAAATGATGGAAGTTTGTTTAAGTCAATGTTCAAAAATAAATTTAGTATTTATATGTTTTAAATACGTATTGTAATCTATATGAGATTTTTTTTTTTTTCATATTTCAGGAGGGTTGTGAAGCTTTTGAAATATTTTTAGAGGGAATAACAGACTTTGACAATTAAGTAAAAATTATAGATGTTATTTTTTAGATGTAAAAATGAACGACGAGTAAAAATATTAAGAAGTTATTTTTCGTAACCTCACTATTTATTGAACAGTGAAGTAATAACATGGTTGTTACTGTAACAGTGAAGTAGGAATATTATTTATTGTAACAGTAACTTTGTGTAAATATGATTGTTTTTTCTTTTAAGACATGTTTAATATATGTAATTAAATTACAAACTTTTTAATATCATATATTTGACTCTTCTATCCAAGTCCAATTGTAGTGATAAATATGATTTTTCTATCCAAATTTTTCGTTTTGAAGAATTTTTTAAAAAGGAAAAAAATATCTAATTAAAAAAATTAATTAGAAAAATGAGAGACCAAAATTATAAATAACAAAAGTTCAAAAAAAGGGTTTGAAAATTTTATACTTGAAAATTTAATGAAGTGGAAATTTAATTTGAAAAGACGCATCTTTAATTTAAATTTAATTTGAAAATTTAATGTTTACTATTGTGAAAATTTATTCGTCAATAGCTAAAAATATAATTTTATAATTTTAATGTTGATTATTTTTTAACTATAATACTATTATAGTTATACTTCAACCACCACCACATGTCACGTTGTATTATATAGTACTATATAATATTATTATAAGTAAATTAATGTGTAGCTATTAACCATAATATATACTACTAGTATATATATTAGTATTAATTAATACTACAATATTATATAGTACTATATTATATTATTTTTGAACATTTAATTATATTAGTATATAGTATATGGCATATAGTAGTAGTATATATATTACTATATTATAATTCTATTCATGTGTAGCTATTAACTATAGTATATAGTACTATACTATTACATAATTTGTATAGTCTATAAAATCTATAGCAGTATTCATAATATAATACGAATATAATAAATATTGTTATTTTAATATTAGCAATGTTAAGTTAAGTATAATGTTAACTATTATAGTTATTACTATATATTAAGTACAATTACCAAATAGTAATAGTATAATTAAATTAATAATTAATGTTTTCTATAGTATATAGTACTATTATAATTAAATTATATTTATAGCTATTAACTAAAGATAAATTATAATTATAACTATTAACTATTATAGTTAAAATATATACAACGAGAAAAAGATCACTTCTAACACTTTAAAAAAAAAATAATTATAAAATATCACTATTATAGTTAAAAAACCTCACTATTATAGTTAAAATATAATCAACATTAAAATTATAAAATTATATTTTTAGCTATTGACTAATAAATTTTCACGACATTAAACACTAAATTTTCAAATTTAAGATTTCCAATCTCTCATTACTATATAGATTAATTATAGATAAATTGTATTTATAGCTATAATTAAACTATAGTAATTAAACAATATTATATAGTATTAGTATATATATTAGTACTTAAAAGACATGTATTTTCAAATTAAATTTATACTTCATTAAATTTTCAAGCATTAAATTTTCACACCCTTTTTTTTTTAACTTTTGTTATTTACAATTTTGGTTTCTCATTTTTCTAATTAATTTTTTCAATTGGGTATTTTTTTCCTTTAAAAAAAATTCTTCAAAACAATGAATCTGAATAGAAAAGTCATATTCATTACTACAATTGGACTTGGATAAAAGAGTCGAATATATGATATTAAAAAGTTAGTAATTTAATTACATATATTAAACATGTCTTAAAAGAAAAAACAGTCATGTTTGCACAAAGTTACTGTTACAATAAATAATGTTCCTGCTTCACTGTTACAATAACAACCATATTTTTACTCCTCGTTCATTTTTACATCCAAAAAATAACATATATAATTTTTACTTCATTGTCAAAATCTGTCATTCCCTCTAAAAATACTTCAAAAGCTTCACAACCCTTCTAAAATATGGAAAAAAAAATCTCATATAGATTACAAGACGTATTACAAACATATAAATATTAAATTTATTTTTGAACATTAACTTAAGTAAACCTTCATAATTTTTCCAAGTTGGTGCTTAGGTGCTGTAGATTTACAAGTTAGTGCACTAGACTTCAGGCGCCACCTGTACCGCAATACTAGTACTCTCAATATTTTTGCATAAACATATCGCAAATACAATAAAAAAAATACAATAACACTTTGATCATAAAAAATAAATAATAATAATAATTCTTCTTTACAATACCTCACTAAAGGCAAGAGTTCTTAGCATGTCTTTCACTTTTGCAAATACCACAATGCATTTTCTTGATTGGTTGGCTCTCTTTTAGGTTTTGTGATCTTTTCAATTTTGGGGCGTCCTTTTGTGGGTACTCTTGGCAAATTATGGACTGTTTGAGTTAAATTTGACTGAACTTGATTTATTGGCTGATGATTTTCAAGAGTTGATTCAATTTCTTGTAAATGTTGGACATGTGCATCCATTTCAAGTAATTGTTGGTGAACATTCACCAATACACGTGTGAAATACTTGTACTTTTCTTTTGATTGTGTTGCAAGTTTGACAATATCATACAGTTGTATCATTGACTTGCTTTTTCTAATAGATATCTCATATTGCACGTCTCCAAGTTCTTTCTTTTATCATTATTAACCTTACATTATTTTTAACTCATCTCAATTTTATTTTTATAATTTTTAAAGTTCTCACATAAAATATAATAAATAATCTAATTTTTAAATATTAATTTAAATTTTTTAATTTTAAAATAATAATAATAATTAAAAAAATAGTATTTTATGTAATTTTTAAAATTTATCCGAATTAATCTCATTTTTTAATTTAAATGGAGTTAAAAAAAATTAACAAATAAATAAAATTACGCAAACAAAATATAAAAAAAAAATATATATATATATATATATATAATACACCCATCGGCCTATGTCTTGACTTTGGAACATTATAAAATAATTAATCGTGTGTATTTTTCTTATAAATGCGGCTGTGTATAAAGTAGTATTTATGGATATGGTCACTTTGAAATGATCAAAACATCAGAGAGTAGTACGTAGTTGGTCGGTGGATTGATTTCAATTGGATTTGACTTTTCTTCTATGTACGCAATTATCAATTTGAGTGACGTCAGTTCAGCGTGGCGAAATACAAAATGTTATATTGCACTTAGCTCACGTGTCATTGTGCGATTGGTTATAACTAAGGGGTTGCTTTTCTAACTACTAGCAGATCGACCGGTCCCCAGATTCTTCCATAAAATAATCGATAGATATAACTGCAGACAATCACAATTAAGGTGAGCCCCGTTTCCAAATTTTCTCTCCCTTTCGTCGTTGAAAGCTGCAATCGCCATTTTTCTCGACGCCCACCTCAATCCGACACCTATGCCGATGGTTCCAACGCTGACAGGTCTCATAACAGTTAGCTTCTTCTTCAACGCACAAACTAAACCAAAATGAAAGGGCACCAAACCAAAAATACTAAATTGCTCATTTATAATCAAACACCATATACAAGAAATTGAGGTTCTCTAAGTTCTTTTGCACACCCCCCCCAACCAAATCTCTGTCCCGTTGAAGCTCGCACCTCCTCCCAATTTCTTCAAAGCTATTTGTCCTGCAAGAGCTAGATTATTAAGAAAAGAAATACCGTTTCACTTCGACATTCTTCCTTCAGAAAACTTTAAAAAAAAAAATCATATAAAAAATAGAGAAATAAATGGAAGGGGCACCTGAATTGCCACCAGCTTTGGCAACTTGTTTTCTCGCACAACGTCCAGCCATTTGCTAGCGCAACAGCATTTGGGACAGATTACAAAAACCAATATAAAAAGTTCAAAAAGAAAATTCAGATTTGCAAATTTATGTTTTTGTTTTTTGAGTGAGTATGCAGCGTACGTGGCATCAGTCAATTAGTTAATTGGTGGGCTGTTTTTTAGCATAAATGAGCCCGATCGGCTCTAAGATATTGAGTGAGTGTTCTTGGATGTGGTTTCTGCCTAGTATGTCTCATCTTAGAGCCGATCGGGCTCATTTATGCTCAAAAACAGTCCACCAATTGACTGATGCCACGTACGCTGCATACCCATTCTTGTTTACCTTCGCGATGCATACGATGAATCTCAATCTCAACACCCTCTCCGCTTATTCATGTGAGTGAGTGCTCTTAAATGTGGCTTCTTCTCATCATTTTTGCTCTAAGATATTCTCTTGTATATATTGTATCCACAGTCAAAAGCTGACGCTAGGTAGGTTACTTCAAGGGTGGGTCATTTAATTTCCAAATTAATTAATTAGGTTTAAAAAATAAAAAATAAAACTACAATCTATAATAATAATATTAGATCATCTCGTCGACTTATATATATATATATATATATATTGTGAATATGTGCCAAAACTTAGTGTATAATTGTATATTAAATTGATTTAACGTTTTCTTTTGTGAAGCCAATGATGTGCAGCCACCTGTATACATTTTGAGCCATTTGATCTTGTTGATCTGCATGGGTTAACTCGCTGGACAGAAGGGCAGTTTAGTCATTGTGCTGAGAAGATATTATATCGGATACTTGTTTCTGGACCGTTGGATTGCCACGTGTCATAATCTCTGTTTCTGTATAAATATATCTTATACGTGTGATTAGGGTTACGGGATTATCATTGTTGTGTTTGGCTGAGAGAGGCAGAGAGTGAGAGCGAATACGAGAGCCCTTTCTGCTAGGGTTTTCTGAGATAGAGAGAAAGAGAGAGACTGAGAGGGTTGGTTCTCTTGTACTCGAGAGCTATCACTCGATCTGTTGTAAACACTGAGGCTTTTGTAGCTGATTCTTCAATGAAAGGATGATCTCTGAGGCCGTTCCCGCCGTGGATGTAGACCATTAGGGTCGAACCACGTAACTCCGGTGTGTTCTTTCTTTATTGCTTTCTTACTTTACTTTGCTGTTTTTCATATCATCGTGAATCTTGAATCAAGAACAAAGTCTTTATATCTGAAACCCTAAAGATCACAAAAGAACTTTAAATCTCGGTATATAAGGAAAAGTCTTGTTACTGGCTTTTAAAACTTAACATATATATTAAGTATTAAATACCAAAAGAAGAATTGAAAAAGATGTTATTCAAACTGTTATTTGTTCAATATAAGCATGGTTATATCTTGTATTGAAATTAATATAAATTGGATATATAGTTAATTATGTTATATATATATTTTAGGAAGAGTTAGTAGCCATTCACATAGCAGTTTCGTTTCAAAATTATTAAAGAATTCTCATTTATGACATATGAATACCGTGATAACAAACTTACACTTAAGAGTTTACAAATTAGAGAACAAAAAACTCAAATCCAAGCATCAAAACAAACTAAAAAACAGCACTAAACTAATAAAGAACATTGCAAAAACAATTAATAAATCCTTTCATTTGCCAAATCCACCTAATCCAATCTAAACAAACCTCTAATAATCCAAGGCAACGGACTCACCTTCCTAAACACAATATTCTCTTTCAAAGCTCTTTTACGTGCAAGACCATCAACCATAAAATTACCCTCTCTAAAGCAATGATTAATGGAAAAATTAAACCCATCCAACAATAGCAAAAGACTCTTCCAAATATCCTAGCCGAGATCTAAGATAACACCACATTGGAATTACATTCAATATCAATACACACACACCCCAACTCTTTACAAATCTTGAGACCTTCTAAAACAACACGTAACTCAGCTTCATTATTCGAACAACTTTCAAAAAGTTAAAGCAAAAACGAACTTCTTGTCACTATCTCGAAGAATACCCCTTCCACAACTTTTTCTCTGATTTCCAAGACTACATCCATCAAGATTGAGTTTATATCTGCCCCTCAATGGCCTTAACCACTTCAGAATTTGAATAGGCGTTCTCTTTGGTTCAACTAGCCTCACGCCCAACTTAGTAAGTAGCCTCCTATTCACTTCATTTAATCTCTTAACTTTACTAACATTAGAAGCAAGAGACCGGATCCAACAAATAATAAAACCAAAAATCAGATTCAAGGACTCATACCTTCCTTCCATCCTAGTCAAGCACCTCCGTCGCCATAACCTCCACACAACCATAGAAGGAATGAGACCCAAAATTATTCTCATTTTAGAGGACTTAGAAGCTCGGTTAAACAAAGCTTGGACACGTTGTTTCCAACCTTGTTGATGGACAAATGGAATGCCAATTTTAGAATAAATTCTCCTCCATACCTCCCTTGCAAAATCACCACTATTTAATACATGATCAAGATCCTTTTCCTGCCTCAATAAACAACAATTACACTGAGATATCACTGGAATACCACATGCCGAATTTGAGAGTCAACTAGCAAACAATTAAAAGCCGCTTTCCATAAATATATAGCAATTTTTTTGGCACTCATTTATTCCAAATCCACCTTCCCATTCAAACTTTTGCATTTTTATCTGAATGAGGTCCCATGCCGACTGAGTAGAAAACATCCCATTTTTATCTGGCAACCAGACTAAAGTATCTTGAGCACCTTTCAAATTACCCATTGAATTCATAACCTCTAAAGACAAACGATCACCCAGTACTAAATTCATTCTATCCACATCCCAAACATCATTTATAACAAAATCTTTAACACGTACTTGTGACTTTACAACACAATCCACAACTTCGTTTGATAAATTTTTGGATTCTAATCCCCTTTGTGACTTTACAACACAATCCACAACTTCACAAAGGGGACTAGGATCCAAAAATTTATCAAACCATAAAGAAATATTTCATTTTCTGACATGCCATTTTGAGTTATGAATTAATGTCAATATCTCCTCAACCATTTTGTTCTAGAAAACAGAACCACATCTTCTACTCTCATTTATATTGCCATCCCTCACATACTTAGTCCTAAAGAACTTAGCCCATAAAAAATCATGAATAAGCAACTGCCAAGAAAACTTCATAAAAAGAGAATTATGCACCTTAGTCAAATCCCTTACCCCCACCCTGCCTTCCTCCACCGGGGCATACAAGTATCTCCAAGGCCTCCATTTTCTCTTCCCAACTCCATCCACATCTCCCAGAAAAAATTAGCAAACAATTTATTTAATTTCCAAACCACAGCTTTTGGCATAGGAGAAATTGAAAGCAAATGAATAGGTATGCTCAATAATACATGTCGAAGGAGAATGAGTTTACCCCCTGAGATAAAATCCTATTTTTCTAGCTAGCCACTTTTTTTTTTTTCAATCTTCTCCACACGTAGATCAAAATGACTAATTTTTAATTTCCCATCAACAATTGGGTCACCCAAATAAATGAAGGGGAACGTACCTTCAGAAAATCTGTCTCTGCAAGAATTTCTCTAGTGCGTCGAATAGGCAAATGTTTTGAAAAATAGATAGCCAACTTTTCAAAATTCACTCTTTGCCTCGACCACATCTCATACAATTTAACCACCCATATTAATTTACAAATAGAACCTTTAGAAGCATTTGCAAAAACCACAACATCATCTGCATAAGCTGAATGAGACACAATCGGCGCATTAATCGGATGTGAGAACATACCAATTTTTCCTTCTGCCATTCTAACATTAATAAGTCGAGAAAGTAATTCTTCCATAATAATGAATAAATATGGCGACAACAGATCCCCTTGTCGAAGACCCCTTTTAGACTTAAAGAATCCTCTAAAAGTCTCGTTCATCATAACTGAGAACCAAGGAGACGCCACACAATTGAATATTAGCTTGCAAAAATGATGAGGAATGCTTAACGCTCTTAAAACCCGCATTAAGAACATCCAATCCACCTGATCATACGCCTTACTCATATCAATTTTAATCATCACATTTCCTCCCCTCGACTTCTTATGAATATTCCTAATCATTTCTTGAGTGAAAGAAATATTTTGGAAAATACTCATCCCTTTAACAAATGCACCTTGATGAGGAGAGATTAATTTATCCAAAATTTGAGCAAGCCTATCGCTTTGTAAAAATCTTATAAACGACATTACATAAGTTAATCGGCTTGAACTTGTCAAACGAAGAAGGATCCTTGACTTTAAGAATAAGAACAATAGAAGACGAAGTGCACTCTTGGTAAATCAATACCTTGAAAAATTTCCAGCATAACATTCATGACATCCTCCCTGATAATCTTCCAACAAGTGATATAAAACTGAGATCCAAAGCCATCAGGCCCAGGGCTACTATTAACATTAATAGACAATACACTTCAGCCTCTTGAGGAATAGAAATAAGTACTCGAAAATCCTCCTGAACCAAAACAGTCTCTATAATATCTTAAAGGTTAAGATCCTCTTCATGCGTGACTTGGGTCAAAAGCTATTCAAAAATTCCACTGCCCCCTTATGAACTAGTGCTAGAGTGCCCAGAACAATACCATAAGAGAACTTCATACTATTCACACCTGCCTTTCTCCTTCGTTGAGCAATCACTGCATGGAAAAATTTTGAATTCTGGTCCCCTTCACAAAGCCAATTTTGTTTTGCTTGTTGTGCCAACCTTATCTCCTGCCTTTTGACCCAACAATCAAAGATCGTTCTGAATATAAATCAAATCGACATCAACCGCTTCAGAAAAATTTGATTGCAAAATCTCTTCAAGCACTTCTACTTTTTCTTCTAGTTCACAAATGTGACCATCAACACAGCCAAAAATCATTTTATTCCACGTATGAAGACCGAGTCTTAATCTTTTTAACTTCTGAGCAAGCACCATTAAACCCCCTCGACATTGATCCTATCCTTCCAGGACTGTTCCACAACCTTTAAAAAGCCCTCATGTACAACCCACATATTTTGAAACCTGAATGGTACTAGGCCATATCTTAGAAACTCTTTAACAAGCTGAAGCAAAATTGGAGAATGATTCTGACGACTCGAAAACCAAGCAACAACACCTCCATATTTGGAAACAAACTCATTCTTAACGAGTACCCTATTAAGCTTAGCCCAACTACGGGCTAAACCTTGATTCCCATTACACCAAGAGAGCTGCTTCCCCTCCATCCTCCAATCAATCAAACCACAAAAATGAATACAAGTATTAAACTCATCCATTGAAGATCTCAGCCTTGGATTTCCTCCCACTTTTTCATTATTCGCACGAATTATATTAAAATCCTTCACCACTATCTAAGGGATACCAACACAAGAGACACCACCACTATGATCCCATAACTTCTTACGTTCAATCATTGTACACTTCACATACACAAACGAAACCAATACCCCTTTGATCCGACACCAAATAAGTTATACACTGATTACTTACAGCCACAAAATCCATATCAATACTATCTTTCCAACACAACCAAATCCTCCCCCCCCCCCCAACAAAAAAAAAAGAATTAGAAAAGACATAAGGCAAGGCAAGACTACTTGCCCACCTTTTAAGCTTATCCACATTATGAAAAGGTTCAAAAATAGCCAATACAGAAATATTATACTTATGAATAGACTTCCTAATTCTTATTTTGGACGTCCCCAATCCACGAACATTCCATACCATTAAATTCTCAATCATAGGTTCAACTTTTGGGCTTAGGCTTTCACCTTGGTCGACTTTCGAATAGCACTTGCTTTCTTCCCTAAATTCCCTGACTTGACAGGATGGGAACGTTGAGAGCCAGGATCCAAAGCATAATCCTTTGACTTATCTGTCTCTACCACTTCATTTCCTTCAGACAACATATCAAACATATTATTACACTTCACCATATCATCATCTTCCTCTCTATCAAGCTCTGGATTTTTCCCTAAATTACTCAAACCAACCCCAACTTCACATTGCCCTTGTTCCAGACCACCATGGTACTACAATATTCAACCCTCACCTCTCCATCCTCCATCTCATAACTAGCCATACCCAACACAACATCACTCGAACCTTCCCCCATGTCACTCCTCTTCAATCGCTCCTATAATCTCCTCAACAATCACATTTTTGCCTTTGTCACCAACACCTTCCAGTACTCTATTTTCATTCAACAAAATTGGACTCTCCAAAACAGGACCCTCTAGAACAGAGTCCTTTACCTTCTTAGAAACCTTTCCATTCTCAGAAACCTCTATCACAATCCTCTTCTTTCCTTCCATGCATATCACCTATTCACATGTAGGTACATATCATGTAATAGAATATGGCGGTTTGTCTAATTAGAGATAAATAATTAACCGTGTAGCTAGCATGCATGCAGCTGCATCTCAATGATCTCATGATCATCATGTAAATGAAAGTTTTACTAATTGATCTCAATCTAGCATTTCCAACAAGTCTTTTTTCTTGAAGAGTCATCATGATCAAACCCATGCTAATTTATTATGTTGATCTTTCGTTGTAAAAACATGATGATAGTACTCACATTATAGCTAGCTAGCTTATGTGTAGTTTACATCAAATTAATCCTATTAAGTTTACCATCATTATGTAAATTATTATTATATGGATTAATAACGTCCTGCAAGAATTGATGTTGGGTGGCATACATGAGTAGGAACGTTGTTGTTGTTGGGATTGAGTCCTCTCATTATAAGAAAATTATTTATTTATGACCAATTATTTTTAGTAAAATGATTATTTTAAGTTAAAATGAGTCTGTTTTCGTTACAAATAATTATTTTCATTAAAAATAATTTATTACAAATATCAATTTTTCTTATTATAAAAATAATTGATGTTGGGTGGCATACATGAGTAGGAACGTTGTTGTTGTTGGGATTGAGTCCTCTCATTATAAGAAAATTATTTATTTATGACTAATTATTTTTAGTAAAATGATTATTTTAAGTTAAAATGAGTCTGTTTTCGTTACAAATAATTATTTTCATTAAAAATAATTTATTACAAATATCAATTTTTCTTATAATAATTTTTATAAATTCAGGCAGAATATCAATAACGTATATTTTAGGGATGCGTGCTTTATCTGCATATATAGAGATGTTTCACCGAGTGTAACTTTTTCTTTTTTTATGGACGTCCAAAGTAGTGGTGATGGATTGAGCTCGTGGATTCCGCTTATAATGATTATGTTAACTAGGAAGAACGCAAAGCATGCAAAGATATCATGCATCCACAGGACAGGCCGCAAGGACGAAATGATGAGTGAGGATTCAAGCAAAGGCCCGGTTATGGTACTCATTGCTCATGTTGAGTACCATGCCATGTGAATGTCAAGCTGCTTTCTACCCTGGTGAGGATTGCATACTTGAGTGCCTTCCAGCCAACGGCACCTCTATTTTCATTCAGATTATCAAATTGATAACACGTGGCTATTTTGACACCACCTCTGTTGAACACCCCCCCCCCCCCCCCAACAACAAACGATTTAGACAATGCCACGTGGAAATTGTTTAATTTATGATCCTTTGGGCTTAGACAAGATTCAGTACTTGGTGCTCTAAAATCGCATATATTGGATATCACAAATAACTGGGGAAAAAAATCTTTCCCATTCAAATTCTCTCTCTCTCTCTCTGATCTCTCTGTTTTTATTGAACTAGTCAAAGTCAAGTTACCGGATAATTGGTAACATGAGGAATAAGATAGATTAGATAGTAACCCCGTTATATAAAAATTAAAACAGAAGGGTTTTGATTTGGGTGGGATTAGGCCTGGGAAAGCAAGTCATCTTGTTTGGGACTACTGCTGGGTTGTTTCCAAAATATGGCTGGGAGTCCATTCAGGGGAATTGGGAATGGGCCATACTGAATCCCACTTTGAGATCCCACTACCTCCCACCTGCAAACATTAATAACCCCAACAAACATCAACACAAACACACACACACACACACACACACATATATATACCAATTATAATATTTTTGTTTATTTTAATTTCTGGGTACCTGAACCTGGTTACTAGATGGTGGATCAAAACAAACACCTCTAGCTTGGCAAGCTCATTGCCGGGACAAGCGTGCACTCCGTTTCCAAATGGCATGAAAGTATGGGGTTTTGGAGCAACCTGCAGCAGCCACAATATGCATGTTTATAAACAAATTACTTAAAAAAGGTTGTTTGGGAACACAATTGTTCTAAGATATTCTCAAACTAATTTACTACTCTTTATTATTAGTATTCTCAAATTATTTACTACTATTTTCTTATTATTTCTAAGACCTTGTATGTGACTTGTCTAACTTGTAATTAAAACCACCATCGATCTCTTGATTAAATGGAAACAGCTTGACGTCTCTCATGATCTCCTAGTATTTGATCACTAAACACCAATTCTTTAATTTGTTTGTACTGACTCCCACATACCTCAAATCTAGAGGCATCAAACTTATGAGGATCTGGGAAATATTCTGGGTTGTGATGAATATTCCTGAACAGTGGCAGTACTTTCCAACCCTTTGGTATTAGATATCCTGAGAATATTGGAAGGAAACTTTGTAAGAAACAAAAGCGCCCTCGCAAACTTGATTGCTCAAGCCTCAAGATAAGAGAATCTACTGGCTAGCTGTTTGAATCCTTACCCTTGTACTCTACATCGACCACTGCTTCCCTAAACGTAAATGATACAATAGTTGCCGTCCTCAAGCTCTCTTGGATAACCTGAAAGTTATAAAAATATCCAGCTGTCCGTTTAGAATCCCACTTTATTGAAATTGTTATCCAGAATAGTACTACGTACTAGTAAATTAATAAGCACATACCCTATATGTAAGTGGCATACTCCTAGTCTGAGCCCATGTCAAGGGCCTCTTCCCTCCATCGTTCTCTTCATATATTGCATTTTGCTCGGCCTGCAGTAACATATACAAAAGCAATTACTTTGTCCTTGTCCACAAACATGAAGATTAATTTACTACTCCAAAGTTTCTGGAACTTTAAGGTAATTATAGACTATTCTTACCTTTACAGCTTCGAGAAGTTCCTGGTCATCATTGAGGTACTTGAGAATCCATGTTAGGATACTAGCTGTTGTGTCCTGAGCTGCAAACAACACTCCGATGATATTATCAGCGATTTGATCCCTAGTTAAACTCTGCCCCTTTTGATCTTTGAAGTTCATCAAATAACCCAAGAGATCCTTCTCCAGCAGTTTTTTCTCCTCTCTTTCACAAATTATCTTGCTTACAATCTGACTAAGCCTTTTCCTTGCCTTCAAGATTTCATATATGAGTAGGAAAGAGGAAGATCAGGGTAAGAAAAAAAATTTAAGGATCAGATTATCAAGAGCGCTCCAGTAAGAGGTTGTCAGGGATTATTAAGGTGATGTTTCTTAATTACCGAGAGTGCTTTCGCATATGCAGTACCAGGCATTTTTGTTGGAAAAGAATTGTAACCCTTATCAACTATGCAGTAGTTCTCCTTCAACTTTTCTCTATATTTGCCTTCTAACTGACCAAAGATAGAAAGAATGCCGACATCGAAAGAGAACTGCATGCGAAGAATCAAGGAGATCAATATATTAGGAAAACATGATCCAAAAAAAAAAAACAAAACAAAATCTCATATTAATAAAAAAACTACAACTTCGTCAGTTACCCAAGAAAAAAGTGTCCACATAAAATCAAATTAGAAACATGTTTGATAAATATGATTACTATCTATACATTAATGTCGCGCCAAACCAACCTTCTTCAGCTCGTGAAACGAATTAATGATCCCTTGCTCCCCTGCCCATGACTCCAAGGCAGAAATGGCTATGACTTCGATATCAGGAACTAGTTTCCGGATTGTCTCAGGGGATAAAGAACTTAGGACCAGCTTCCTAAGGTGGGCGTGATAGTTTCCTTGGTGAAAGAAGAGTGCGGAAGGGCCAATCATCCTCTCTTTGCTTTTGGGGTACGTGGGCTTGAACAAATGAGCATGAGTCACTAGCACAAATCGGGCCGCCTCAGGGCTAGCCAGCATGACGCTAGGACAGCCAAGTATGTGGGTTTTGAATATTTCTCCATATCTAAAACATGTCCGAAAAAAGATCAGCACCATCAAGTTGAAGACCATGCATGCAGAAGGATATATAGAATTAAAGAAGAATTTAAGAATAATAATAATATCAAGCATAGATTTTAATTAAGAACCTGTTTTGCTTTTTGGCAAAGAATATGTTTGGGTCTTGAGAGTAGAGTTGGAGAGTATCTCCTATGTAAGGCCACCCCATTGAACCCGGAGGAAGTTCCGATATGCTTCCAGTTTTCTTCTTTCTTTTCCTCATTAAGGCCGGATATGAGGAAAGGGTTGTGAGAAAGAGAAATATGTATATTAGAATTGAAATAGTAGTGTCCATTCAAATGTAGCACCTCTCGCGCTCTCTCTCTCTCTGAATTCTAGACTATTAATGCTGTAGTGGTGATCTTTTTTAAGAGTGAAAGAAGTGCATGTACTATAAGGTGTATTATGCTGCTGGTATAAAACCACTCATGAGAAGTGATGGGGGTGCCTTGGGGTTTATATAATGTGGTGAAGAGGTAGCTACTAGCTAGCTAGGGAAGAGCTTGCAGAGGGACAAATCTAACGAGGGAAGATTTGCCAACAAAATATATTATATATATAATATATATATATATATATCCCGGGTTGCCTTAATTAATTAAACTGGCATTAGATCGATATGTATGATGATCACGAGTAAGTGGAAATTCAACTTTAGTTGATGATCAGAGACAAATCTGCTAATGAGAGATCAAGGTAAGAATATTGGAGGACTACTATAGCTGCTACTACTTAAATTCTTTCTATGTTATGTTATATTTAAATAAGAAATTTTACATTATTTAAGAAGAAGATTGTCTTAAACTTTAAATAAAGCATCATCTCTCATTTTTTATTAAAAAAAGGAGAGAATTATTCATTTAAAGTCTAGAATAATTTTCTTTTTATAAGACGGTGCCTAAACATTTAAAGTCCTAAACATTTACAAGACGGTGCCTACCATACGTCCTAGCTATTTATCCCATGCACCCTTATACCGTACTGTGTGCAAATTAAGGGCAACAGTATCAATCAATAATTTGTTCGTGTTCTTCACTTTGTGGGGCATTAATATATTGTATGGACTTGCCGGCCTGACCTAATCCTCATTTTCATGCCTCGATCGATTCTTGACCGTCAACTGACCCTACAATTATCAGACTTTTGGGGTTGCAACCTATACAGCTTGATAGTTTAGCACATTGGCATCCTCGATTCTTGGCGCGCGAGAGAACACAAAAAGATTAAATTTTTAGAGTAAATCCAAATTCAGAAGTTGAAATTGAGCCGCCCAAGTACTGCTTGAAACCAAATTTGATCATTAATTTATGGCTGAGCTGATCTGATCAAGCAATGAAAGTGTCGAATTAAACCAGTACGAGAGACCCTCAAGCTGATGAAAAACAGAGAGAGAGAGAGAGAGAGAGAGAGAGAGATGGGCCGAGAGGAATCTAGTTTTGGCCGGCACGGCATTTCTCAGCTAGAGATCAGATGGGACCCAGTTGAAACGGCGGTGCATCACAGTTCACGCAATCTTCAGGCCGTTTTGAAACAGACACATCCTCGATGTCGTAATAGCGATTGGCGAATGCTGTGTCGTTCTTATCCACCGGTCGGTGATGTTTATAGTTTGTACGGGCCCCGTTTTTATGAAAAAACTGGAATTTTCCAGAGCTTCTGGCGGGGAACAGAGGAACGACTGACGTCATTCTCCCCGAAGCGCACGTCAGATGGCACCGTCGCTGTCGGAAACTCCTGGGACGATACGTGTCTATACGCGGGTGGTCCAGTGCTTATAGAAAAATAAAAAAATAAATATTAAGTACAGTTATAAAATACACAAATATTAAAAAAAGTGAAATTTATTATTTAATAATCAATATTTTTATATTTATTAATTTATTTTTAAATTAATTACATAACATTTACAAACCCACGATTAAAATTATCATTTCTCAAATGATAAATATGCATTATGTTTTATCGTATTTTATATAATAGAATTTTAAAAAGAGGGATATCTCTATAATATGTTTTATAAAACTATTGTCATTTTATTAAAAACATTCTTATTTTATAATATAGGTTAAGAAATGTGTTATAAAATGTATTATTTGAATGATATCATTATTCAAAATTATATTAGATATTGCAATATCTTTATTTTTTAATTTTTTTTCATGAAAATTGATATTTATAGTCTTAAATTTTGTATATTTTTATGTTAAAAAAAAGGTAAATTTAGAATCTATATAAGAAAGTAACTTTTTATCGATAAATCTCATTTTCTTTATTGAGAGTGTAAAAATAAATATCTTAAGATTGTATCTAATATTATTATTTTTTAATATATCAAGCAAATTATAAATACTAGTGGTAAGAGTAAGATTAGATAAGTGTAGTAGTCTCTCGTGTAGTTCATTAAAAAACAGTAAAAAGAAAATATTATTTATAATTATAATTTTCGTTACATAACTTTACATGCTAATAAATCAATTATTAAAAATGGTGAAGATTTTAAATTTTAAAATTAAAATATGTTAATAAAATGTGGCTGTTTGTACTTAGTATGTGTAATATTGTGCATATAACATGTAGCACTACTATTCAAAGTACAATCCATAATTAATTAATTAATATGTAGATTTTTTCAAGTGTCTCATATTTAGCTTCTTCTTCTTTTTTTTCTTTATTTGAGGAAGTGCATAAAACTTGCGCATAAAACAATGGCGCCAACTAATTAATTAATGTAGCGTGATTATTGTAGCGAAATGGAAAATGAAAATAAAATACATGATCCGTTAGAGTTTTTTTTTTTCAGACAAATAATTTATTATTTAAATGTTCATGTAAATTAAAGTGGAAGCTGGATCAGTACTGTTTAGTTTGTTAGGAATTAACAAAATCAATAATCTTATTTTCTATTAATTACTTGGCTTTTGATGGTTCAAGGCATTTATAGTGATGAGATATTTTCGTATAATCCAATCCCATTCCATCGATGATCGACCCAATGAGTTACAAATCACAATCATTTTATTTTGAACTTAACCATATATATTTTAAAATATGCAAGTCTAAAATCACTAATCAATAATATCATAATTAATATAGTTAATATTGTAATAATGCAGGAGAGCACTGAATGACATTCCCCTTATCAAACCTCTTCCTTATCGACTTTTGAGGAAGAGGTGAGACAATTTATTTAAAAACTTTATACGTGTACAATAACTTGCACAATAATTTATGCTTATAAATAGGAACGTTTTTGATCAATTTTGTACAAGTTTTACAAGTAAGAAGAAAAGAAAAGAAAAGAAAGAAAAGTAATAGGATAGAAAGAAAGAAAGAAAGAAAGAGAAAAAATTCAATCTTGCAATAAATTCTCTTACAATAGTAGTTTATTCTAGTTTTATAACACGTTATCAGCACGACTGTTTTACCAATTCTGAAGTTAGTGGTCTTATTCTTTAAGTAAGTTTTTCAATATATTATTTTTAGTCTTTAATATAAATATGAAATATTTTATTGATTAAATCTATGTAATTTTATAAATATATTTATGATATACACATATATATTTCATTATTTATTTATGTAGAAAATGACCAATCTTACAAAATTGGAATTCGTTACTCTTGATATATCTGAGAAAAATTATTTATTATGGATTCTTGATGCTGAAATTCATTTGAATGCTATGAACTTGAGAGAAACAATTAAAGAAGGAAATCAATCGTCCCTGCAGGACCGTGCTAAAGTAATGATTTTCCTACACCATCATTTTCATAAAGAATTAAAAATTGAGTATCTTAAAATAAAAGATCCATTTATTTTGTGAAATAATTTAAGAGAGATGTATGAATATCAGAAGACTGTCATCCTCCCAAAAGCTCGTAACGAATGGTTACACCTGAGATTTCAAGATTTTAAAAGTGTTAGTGAGTATAATTCTGCACTTTTTAAAATAATTTCAGTACTAAAATTATGCTAGAGAAGACTTATACTACTTTTCGTGCCTTGAATGTGCTCCTGCAACAGCAGTATCGAGAGAGAAAGTTCGAGAAATATTCTAAACTTATATCATGTATTCTAGTAGCTGAACAAAACAATAAGTTTTTATTAAAAAACCACCAGTCACCCCCTACTGGCTCAACATCATTTCTTGAAGTGAATGGTAATAGGTTTGCATCATTCCTAGAAGCGAATAGTGCATCCTTTCGAAGAAATCGGAGGCTTGGACGTGGTAGGAGAAATTATAAAAATATTGGTCCCAGAAGTGACAACATTAAAAAGGATAATAATATACCGTATCACTAGAAATAGTACAACTCATAAAGGGATAAAATCCACCAGAATAATTCTTCAAACAGAAGTGAAGATGTGTATTATAGATGTGGTATAACTGGACATTAGTCACGTATCTGTCGTACGACCAGACACTTAATAGATTTATATCAAGCATCTATAAAAGGAAAGAATAAAATGGTTGAAACAAATTTACTAGTACCATCAGATGATTCATTAAATATATATATATCACTCATCTTGATGTTTCTGATTTTTTTTGAAAATCCTGATGGTAGAATTAATCACTTGATTGGAGACAGAAGTGTTCCTCCCAATTAATGTATTTTTCTTATTATTTGTAATGAAAATTTTATATATTTTGTAGAATCATGGATCACATAGATGAACTTTTTATCTCTGAGTTGAATGATAAAGATGTATGTCTGACTGACAGTGCTACAACTTACACAACACAATTCTCAAAGATTAGAAATATTTTCAAAATCTAACACTAAGCAAAACTATACTATACCATATAAGGTTTATCAAATCTAATTGAGGGCTCCAAAAGAACTTATATTATATTGTCTAATGGCACCAAATTTTGTATTGATGATACTCTATTTTTTTCACAATCTAGAAGAAATTTATTAAGTTTCAAAAATATATGATGTAATGATTACCATATTGAAATGACCAATGAAAGCAGTAAAAAACATATTTTTATTACTAAAATAGTATCGAACCAGAAGCTCATATTAGAAAAATTGTCTACTTTCTCTTCTGAATTGTATTATACAAAAATGAGAATAATTGAATCATATGTGGTAGTGCACTATAAGTGCATTGACCCCAAAGTATTTATGACTTGATATGATCGCCTTGGATATTTGGGATCAATAATGATAAGATGAATCATTGATAATTCACATGGACATCCCTTAAAGAACCAAAAGATTCTTTTATCCAATGAATATCCGTACTTTACATGTTTTCAAGGTAAGTTGATTATCAGACCATCTTCTTCAAAAGTTGTTGTTAAATCTCCATCCTTTTTACAAAGGATTCACGGAGATATATGTGGACCTATTCATCCATCAAGTGGACCATTTAAATACTTTATAGTTTTGATTGATGCATCAAGTCGATGGTCACATGTTTGTTTACTTTCCACTAGAAATATTGTATTTGCTAAACTTCTTACTCAGATAATCAAACTACGAGTACAATTTCCTGAGTATCCAATTAAAACCATTCGATTGGATATGCAGATGAATTTTCGTTTCAAGTTTTTGATAAATATTGCATGTTAATAGGAATAAATGTTGAACATCCTGTTACTTATACATACACTTAAAACGGTCTAACTGAATTTTTGACCAAAAAGCTTTAGCTAATCGTAAGACATTTACTTATGAAATCAAAATTACTTGTTTCTACTTAGGGACATGCTATACTTTATGCTGTATCATTAATTTGTATTAGACCATCTGCATATCATAAATATTCTCAATTACAGCTTGCATTTGGTCAACAACCAAATATTTCTCATCTTCGTATTTTTGGATGTGATGTATATGTTTCAATTACACTTCCACATCGTATAAAAATGGGCCCTCAACATAGACTTGAGATATATGTTGGTTTTGATTCTCTATCTATTATTAGATACCTTGAACTCCTTACAGTGAATATGTTTAAAGCACATTTTGAGGATTGTCACTTTGACAAATCCACTTTTCCATTACTGGATAACGAAAAGTCGGTGCCTGAAGCACGAGATGAAATTACTTGGGATAATAAAACCTTATCTCAATTTGATCATCCTACAAATGAATGTAAACTAGAAGTTCATAAGATTATTCATTTGTAAAATGTTGCAAATCAATTATCGGTTGTATTTACTGACTCTAAAAGTGTAGTAAAATCTTATATTTCTGCTGTTAATGCTCCAACAATGATTGAAATCCCTGAAAGATAAATTGTTAAAATAACAATATGTGAGTCTAAAACACGCCTGGAGCGTGGAAGACTTATTGGTGCAAAAGACAAAATTTCTCGAAAGAAAGAAATACAAAATGAATTTGATATTTCTGAAAAACTAATATCCACAATACAAGTTACAAATATAGTTAATGCTTCTAAAGAGATCAAATCTTCTATTCCAAAATCTCCTGAAAATGAACCTCTTGAAGAGGTGTTTCATAATGTTTTCTCCTCAAGAAGAACAAATACTTAATAATAATGAGATCTCAATACATTTCATGAGTACTGGAGAAATTTTGGATAGAAATAAAACTATTGTCGATAGCATATTTTCATATAAGATGACACTTGACATTACCATAAGTAATGAAGAAAGTGAGTTAAGAACCGTCGAAGAATGTCGACGTAGAAATGATTGGACAAAATGGAAAACAGCTATTGAAGTTGGATTAAACTCGCTAGCAAAGCGAGAAATATTTGGACCTATTGTCCAAATACCAAATGATATAATGCCTGCTAGATTTAAGTGGGTATTTATACGAAAACCTAATAAGAAAAATAAAATTGTGCGGTACAAAGCACGACTTATCACACAAGGTTTCTTGTAGAAATCCGAAATTGATTATGAAGAAACATATTCTCCCATTATGGATGCAATCACATTTAGATTTTTTATTAGTCTGGTTGTTATAAAATGATTAGAAATGCGGTTGATGGATATAAAATGCCTGAAGCATCTACAAGTACATCTAAAAGTATGTACTCTATCAAATTTCAAATATCTTTATATGGGTTAAAACAATCTGGACACATGTGGTATAATCGCTTAAGCAAATATCTATTAAAAGAAGGATTTGAGAATAATCTTATATGCCCATATGTTTTTATTAAGAAATCAGAATCCGAATTTGTTATTATTACGGTTTATGTTGATGATTTAAATATTGTGGGAACTCCTAAAGAGATTTCAATAACCGCTACATATTTAAAGAATGAATTTGAAATGAAAGATCTTGGCAAAACAAAACTTTGTCTCGGCTTGCAGTTCGAGCACTTGCCAAATGGAATTTTTATTCATCAGTTCATGCTTACAAAGAAAGTTTTGAAGTACTTTTATATGGACAAAACTCATTCCCTGAGTACTTAAATGATTGTTCGATCATTTGATGTGAAGAATGATCCATTCCGTCCTTGTGAAGACGATGAAGAAATTTTTGGTCCTGAAGTACCATATTTCAGTGCAATTGAAGTTTTGATATATCTTGCAAATTACACTCAGCCTAAGATTATTTTATCAACGTGGATCAAGTCTACAATTGACTGGGTATGCAGATGCAGGTTATCTTTAAGATCTACATAGAGGTATATCTTAAACTGGATATATATTTACTTATGGAGATACTGTCATATCATGGAGATCTGTCAAACAGACACTTTCTGCCACATTTTCAAATCACCCAGAAATTATTGCTATTCATGAAGCAAATCGAGAGTGTATTTGGCTAAAATTAGTAATTTAACATATCCAAAAAAAGTGTGGTCTTCCCATGATCAATGATAGTCTAACAATTTTATATGAAAATAATACTGTTTGTATCACTCAAATTAGATGAAGATATATTAAATGTGGTAGAACCAAACATATTTTACCTAAATCTTTTTATACTCACGAACTTCAAGATTAATGTGAAATTGATGTCAAGCAGATACGATCAAGTTATAATCTGGCAGATTTATTCATGAAGGCATTACCAACTGCGACATTCAAGAAAATTATGCAGAACATTAGAATGCGAAAACTTAAAAATCTGTTGTCATGCACTTTTCAGAGGGAATAAATGTCCTGAAGACTTGTGCTGATTGTACTCTTTTTCCTTTGCTGAGGTTTTGTCCCACTAGATTTTCCTTTGCAAGATTTTAATGAGGCAATCTTAAAGCACTGTAGGTACATAAAAATGCTGTACTATTTTTCTTTCCCCATTGGTTTTTTTTTCCACTGAATTTTTCTTTGGTAAGGTTTTAACGAGACAAATTTTTTATGAGTGGTCATTCAAAGGGGAGTGTTATAATAATGTAGGGGAAGCATTGAATGACCTCCCCCCTCCCTCACCCCTACCAAGCCTCTCCCTCAACGACTTTTGAGGGAGAGGTGGAGCAATTTATTTGAAAATTTTATATATGCACAGTAACTTGTACAATAATTTATGTTTATAAATACAAACGTTTTCGATTAGTTTTGTACAAGTATCACAACTAAGAAAAGAAAGAAGAAAAGAAAAGAAAAGAAAGAAAGAGAGAAAGAAAGAAAAAAAGAAATTAAGAGAAAAAATTCAGTTATTGAGAAATAAACATTTCTAAATATTTTCTCTTATAATAAATTCTCTTGCAATAATAGTTTATTCTAGTTTTATAACAATTAAATAATTATAATGATCGTGCGACAATTACGATAAATAATATAAAATTAATTAAATAAGAAAATAAGAGAAAATCCAATCCACACATAAAAATTTACGTAGTTTGACGTTGTGCCTATATTCACAGATTTGTTTGTACGTTGTGCCCTCAGCCATCTTGTCACTGTACACACATCAAATACGAATTATATACCTTTAACAATAATTAATGAATAGCTAGATATTTTATGTTAGCAAGTACTTCTAATTAATATAGTTAAATAATTGATGTGATCTTACGGTAATTACAATAAATAATATAAAATTAATTAGATAAAAAAAATAAGAAAAAAAAATCATACACAGAAATTTATGTAGTTTGACAGTGTGCTTACATTTACGGACTCGTCCATATGCTGCGCTCTCAACTATCTTGTTATTGTATATGCATCAAATACGAATTATATACTCTAACAATAATTAATGAATAGCTAGCTATTTTATATTAGCAAGTACTTGTAAGAAAGCTTATAAGCAAGTTCTTATAAGAAAGCTAGCCATTTCATGTTGGCAACTCTTTTAAATCGTGTCTTGGCGATCGACTCTAAAATATTAGATAATGCCTCGATAGTTAGCTAGCCATGCCCTCAATCTCCGCAAGGACCAACGGATCATATAAGATTTTTGTTTTGAAAATCGAGGACAGACACCAATTTCTATCATCTCAATGATTAAAAAATAAATAAAAATTCTATCATCTCAAGGGTCCTACGTATGTACGTACTCAAAGTTAATAGGAATATGGATCAGCCATCCACTCTCCCTCCTCATATATCACACACACTTGATTCCTTAGGATAAATGGCCTCTGCGTCACTTCTCCACGTATGTATGAATGTGATCTAACCGAGACATGCAATTTGTTTCCAACACATGGCATACATCACTCTTCCACTATAAATGCACGCTAGCTTATCAAAAAGCTGCTGCAAATTAACCCAAGTAGTAGTACTGTTGTATGAATATATATCCCTTTTAATTAATTGGTTACCGGTTAAAAGATAATTTCTATAATTTTTTAACGAATTGATTATGATTCTACTTTAGAACAAATCAATCAAGTATAAAAATTTTATTTGATTTAATCACATAGGTTAATCTAGATATATTGTCAGAAGAAGATATATGGATCCTCTCAAAAGATTTAGAAATTCAATTCCAGTATATTAATAGCCAAGATCTAAGAAGTCCATCAGAATTTATAGATGAAGAATTACATAATATCAACAATGCTTGAATATTGAAGGTAGTGAGAGATGATTAAAATCATGACATTAGAAGATTTTTTAATAACTATACTAATATAATTGATATCTTGTCACCACATACTTTCTATCACGTAAAATTTTTTTAAGATAAAAATCTTAATTTATAAAAGAAGATATTTCATAGTGGTCCAAAATTTTGAAGAAAAAGGAGCGGTTTAAAATAAAAGACCACTTCTTATCTTCAATATTGTACACTATAAATAGAGGAGATGTAGTAGACATCAAATATCTCTTAGCCTTTCTTTCTCTCTTGTAAAAATTTTTTCAATAATTATTGATAGAATCTTTCCAAATTAAGAGCACAAAATCAACAATTCCTTAATTCTTGTAATAATTAGTCCCATAATTTTTTTAATTAGCAAATCATTTCCTTACATACAAAAGTTTCCATACAAAGTCTTAAGAGTCTAGTTTAATGTAGCTATATATGTAACGTCCCTCATTGTACAAAGCAGAGTCTAGTCTAAATTTGATATGGTATCAGAGTTAGATCACTATAAGAAAATTAGGTTTTTTGTGATCAATTATTTGGGCCGAATAGATTATTTGTAACTTATTTTGATTTAAATAGTTATTTTATTGGAATTAACTGATTACAAATAAATAATTTTTTTATAGTATCATTAGCATGCACACATGTCTGTTATTGACTTGATCATAATAAGGATATATATATATATATATGGATAAGTTTACTGTGGAATATTTGCTGCGTCGGATAAGATCATGAAAGCAAGATTTCAATAATTTCAATGCATCAAGGAACCCATGCATATTATATGGTGGTATCGTTTGACTTATCTTTGGCCAAGTTCTTTGTTCCAAATATCAAAAAGTACTGCTCCACTAAAGATACATGGCGCTTAAAAGTAGTCAGAGCAATTCTCAAAAGCCAAAACTCTTGCAAGAAGCCTGAAGAATCTTACAAGGCCAACATTTATCCACGAAGAAGATCTATTGCAAATTAGACCTAGCTACTCACCACAAGGGAATCAGACTTGCCTACATTGCATTTGCTCGCCTAGCAAAACATGATTTGACCTTCAAACTCCTCTTATAAGGATCCAAAGTGGGATAGTTTGGCCAAATGTGGCAGAGATTTCTGTGAAAGGGCAAAAGAAGATATGGGGATCAAAATCCACAGGACCTTCTTCTGGAATTATCCCAGGAAACAAACAGAAAAGGGTATCCTTTCCAATTTCCATATACCCAGAAGGATTCACCATATCCACTTAAATTTAGCCAAACAAATATGCTGACGTAAAAGCTGACCTCAGCCTTTGGCCGGAGGCCTTGATCAAGTATATATTATCATTCTATATTTGGAACATACGGCGGATTGTGATCCATAGCCTATCTCTAAATGCCTAACCCACTCAATGCTCCCTATGATGTTGACCATGATGCGTGTGTGTGTGTGCGTGTGCGTGTGATGCAGAGACAGCCTGAGAGGTACACCACGTGCGATTCTCGTGATCAATGTGGAATAAAGTTCCAGCTATAGAGGAACAAGTGCCCCAATGAAATGGTGCACGGTGTTGGCAGTACTGTAGCATTCCATCCACTCAAATCTTTCTCTTGATCTACAGCCATCATATAGAGATAAATATAGATTAATCATACAAAGCTAGTGACCTTTAATAAGGACATCACCATGGCCCAAAAAGGCGTAAATGAATTGAAGTTGCATGCTCTTTTCTCGAGTACTAATCGGAGCATAATTTTCTAATTGTAAGCAAGCAAATTGGGAGTTATGCTTTCTATGGAAAGTCTTTGTGAAAAAGTAAAACAAGAGCAACAAAACAATCATACCACCACATAAAGACTTATGTGATTCAATAATTGCCTACTTTTTATAAAGTTGCAAATGATTTTATTATTTTGAGGAATTATGAATAATACTAAATATAAGTCTCAAATGTATAAACTTTATACAAATCTTTTGTTATAATGTGGTCCCTTTAAGAAAAAGAAAGGTTTTTTTTTACACTTAATTTTCATGTAGGGTCCACTATTTTAAAAAAGATGCGTAAAGCTTATATATTTGAATCTTGTATATATCATTTCTCTAAACATATATATGAGATTGTATGACGAAGATCTTAATTTTGCAAAATAATAAATTTTTTATTTGAGTAAATTTTCTGTCACTCTATCAAGCAAATTATTTGCTAAATTTTTTTAGAATGAATTATAATGTAAACATCAAGCGAACTTTCTTCTTGAGGGTTCTCGAGTCACAAACAAGATCAAACAAATTTATCGGTCCGAGCCTCATTGAAAATCTACAAATTAGAAGTTATAAAGAGTTCGAGTCCGATCATCAAATCAAACCACTATAAAAATAAACCAGAATCCACTAACTCAACAAAATCTAGCACGCCACCATTCTATTTCTTTTTTGAATTCTTGCCACGACTCACTCCATATGACAGTTTATTTTACACATTATGATCTCCACGAAAAAGCAATTTTTCATTGGAACACGTACAATAAAGTTATATATTCCGATTCCAAAATGGCTGATCTCTGCTTTGTCTATATACCCCATGCATCATTATGCTTTGAAAACCAGTACGGACTGGAAGTCATTATAACTATTGTTGATTGATGGAGAAAATCTGGGAACAATGATATCCAACATGATTCCAATTACAGCTAGCAAGCCACCTCCAATCGGATTAAAACATATGTCGAATAGGAGAGGGGGCACCCTCAGGGCCTCATCAACTTATAATACTTTCTCGAGGATCTACATAAGGTGCACCCCTTTTTTTTTAATTTTTTTTTTATCGGACACAACTTCCACGTGGATTTCGCAGGATCAACCAGATTTACTCTTTAGATCTTGGCATGCAGGACACCACGACCACTTGCCAGAAAAGGGTCCCCACTCATCCTTGATTCCTTGATATGCTTCAAACAGCTTATCATTTTGATTCCTTTTGTTTCCATTTTGGAACTGGGTGGATCATTCATTGTTCAGATTAACCAAAAATTTGTCTAATCATTAAGTTCTCTAATAGTTTTTCCTTTACATCCTGTTTTATAGACCACATCTAGTCATCTTACTTGTTCCCATTAGTTTCTACATATTTTCTTGTTGCTACGTGGGATCGAAGTGGCTGTCTGGAATTGTCACAATCCCAGGTAGCTAGGCTGGTTTTGGAGCCACAACTCTTGCGGATCTTAAGGTTGTTATGGAATTTTTTTTTTTTTAAATTTCTGTCTTGCATAAGTACACTGTACAATCATTGCAGAAAGTTAACTGCAACCTGACATTGCCTAATTAATTGCAAACGGCTTTGATTATCATATATATGGTCAATATCGCGTGGTCCAAAATGTTTGTTGTTGAGTCCCGGCCAGACATTGGTTGATTTTTTTATTTTTTTTAAATTTTTAATTATTTATTTTTCTTGGTCATGTCTCCATCTTATTAATTAGTTTTTCTCCTACGTCCGTCTAGTTATTATTCTTGATTTAAACAACTCATGCAAGTTGTTCAATAATGGGTTGAAACTGTAGTACAATATTATCATAGGCATTATCGTGGGGGCAAGTTAGCTAACTGTCCCAATTGACAGGAAAAATCTTCCGACCCTTTGATTTACGATCTTTTTCTTGTTTGCAATCAATAAGAAATAGATCAGGGATCAAAAAGGAGCTTCTGAAACTCTTGAGTGCTGCTGTTGATTAAAGCAAGCCGGTCCACCAACCAGATTCCATAAAAAAATATTGCAAAATCCAAGAGTTGACACCCTATATATAACTTTGTTTCTTGTTTCTCAAAACAATTTCCATTTTCAGATTCATAAAAAAACTGAAACATTTGCAAGAAGTTTATTAGCAAATATGCTCTTAATAAAAACTATTTTTTCAATATAAATTAAGTCTGTTTGCAGATAATCAAAATAAAGTTTCCTTGAATTATTCTGTATATTCTTTAATATCCTGTATATTCTTTAATTAGGATAAACAAACTACTGATCAAAAATCTAGATGGTCAAAACTTCCATTGGGTGAGGGGGAGGTCAAACCCAAAATTTCCATCTTGATCAAGACTTGGCCGGTGTTATGCCATCAGGCCGTAGAAATAAACTCATGTTCAAGAACAGTATCTTTCTTTCTTAGGGAAAAAAATCAAGCAACTACAAATGAAAAGCAGAAGCTAGCAAGCATATATGCAGTGTTTAAGGCAGAAGGCAATCTCTTATTGGTTGCTGCATCCTCGGACCTTGGAGGAAAGTGGCTATTAAAGCTAGCCATGCTTGGTGCCGTAAGCATAAAACATTATAATATAACTGGGTTTACACCAACTTAATTCCATATTTTTTTAGCTCTAGTATCACTACATCAATGGCCAGGTTTTACAGGAAAATCACCAAAGCTTTTATGTACTATAGTCTAGGCTCTCTTTATATATAGAACGCCACGTTGTTGATGGAAAAATCTTACATCTGTTGCTAAAACACCCACACACAGAGAGAGAGAATCTTTAATAGAGAGAGAGAGAGAGAGAGAGAGAGAATCTTTAAGTGAAAACATGCATGAATAATAGCCTAAGTCCAATGGATGAAGTCGTGGTATATGATAGGGAATCTTTAAGTGAAAATTTTGGGCCTGCCCGTGGACTTATAAGCTCGGGCTATACGAGATTTACAAACTGCGTCGTGCAGAACCCAAGTTCCTTCCTTTGACAGTCCAACATACGCAAGATTGGTGCTAGTTAAATAGAGTTTTAATTGCGAAATTGGGGTGGGCCAGTGGCCCACTTTCTTCTCTAGCTGGGTTGCAAGAAAGATTCGAAGATGTGCTGAGAGTGGTTTAGTACGGGAATAGAAAAAAAAAATACTAGAAAGAAGCCTACACACTAATAATTTTTAAGTGTAAAATAAAAGAGTATAAAAATGTAAAATTTAACTTTTTAAGAAGGTGTGCAGGGTGTGCAGACTTCTTTTTAAAAATTTTAAAAAAATGTTCCTTTTCTTTTATTCCTTTTAACAAGACCATTGAACTCATGGCTGTTATTTTGATACACCAAACAAATTAACAATTCAAACAGACTCATACCATTTCCAAATTAGCCAACCCTATTAAACGCTGGTTATAGCACTAAAATGTGCCTCCCCCAAATCTCAATCCAATTAAAGAGCAGCCAATGTTAGTCCCACCATGATGCATCATTCATATTTCATGCTCCATCTCCCTGATCAAATATTTGCAGGGACTCATCCAAACAGCTAAAAGATAAGTTATCTGGATGTTTAAATCAAATTTCAATCCTCCTCGTCTTCCCTCTCCCTTGGTACAGCTCCAAAATGTTTAACCAGAATGTCCACCACTAATGGCACCAAGTCCTTGCAAGGAACACCCTTCTTGTAAAGATCTCCCAAATGTGAGTCACTACCAATTCTGCCTCCCAAAAAAACATCGACACCTTCGCAAGGCTTCTTATTCTCATCCCTTGCCATGCACCCCAAGAAACCAATATCAGCCACTTGTACTTGCCCACAAGTGTTTGGACAGCCAGTCCAGTGCATCCTTATCGGCCGAGTCACTGCAACTTGCCTTTCAACTTCCTCAGTCACCTTCAAGGCCCTGGCCTTTGTCTCTATAATGGCTTGCCCACAGAATTGGTTGCCGGTGCATGCCACCAACCCTTTCATTAAAAGAGGCGGTTCTGGCGAAAACCTGTCTTTCAATAGAGGCTCTTCAAGTAACTCGTTGAGTTTCGAGTTCTCAATGTTTGGAATTATGATGTTTTGCTCCACAGTCAACCGGAGTTCGCCTGAACCATATGAGTCTGCTAAACGAGCTAGTTCATCCATGTCATCTGCCTGGACTCGACCTACAGGGATGTGAAGACCAACATAACTAAAACCTTCTTGCTTCTGTGGATGGACACCAAGATAATCTCTCCTTTCCCATTGCTTCTGAATCAGGTCTTCAGGAGAAGCCCTCTCCATCTGCTTTTGGGGCATTCTTTTGACTACCTCTGACCTGAATCCTTCAATACCCTGCATTTAGTTTAATTACATAGATTAATAAAGTGAATAGTATCAACAAATAAAAAACTCTGCACACTAGAAATAAGAAATCACTAATTCAGCTACTTCCAGATTTTTATAATGTTATTCCAAATGTTAGAATTGTAAATTATATTTCTGAATCTCATGCCATTAAATCAGGTAGCTTCTGCTTTAGAAATATGTGTGTGTGTGTGTGTGTGTATGTGTGTGTGTAAACGATAATTCTGGATGAGAAACCTTGGCCATAAGAGGGTTATCAATAAAATCCAGGGTAACGTTCCTCTTCTGAAAAAAAAGGGATGAGAAACATTGCATAATAAAGAGAATGATTACTCACAAGTTCATCAATCAACCACATCATTCTTGTTTTTTGCCGGTTCCCTCTGTTGCCGAGATCCCTATAAGCCTCTAGTATGGCTGCGCACACTGGGATCACATCATCTGCCGGGACCCAGGCATCAAGAGGTACTGCCTCTGCACATCGCTTGGGACTAAAGAAGCCTCCAACCAGCAAATTGAAACCAAATCTCCCATCCTTTACAGCAGGCATGTAAGCAAGATCATTGATGTGAGGATGCTCAAAGAGATCATGAGAACCCACCACACACACATTCCACTTCCTTGGCCTGTTCAGACAGAAATTAACAAGAAACCTTTATTTTTTTTAAAAAAAAAAACTCGATTTCATATCTATTTTTAACATATACACAATCCTCTGGCTTAGTGAGATCCTCTGGACTGACTATCAAAATTTGTCACGCACGGAACATGACTTCAAAAATAAAAGCCAAAGCTGTTGCAACCCCATATAGAACCTCCCCAACCTTTGTGAACCAGTATCTAACTTCCTCATAAACCATAAGGCAGTTTCACACTACAAAATTATTACAACACAAAAAGCTTGAATTTTCCCCTGCATGTTTTAAGAAGAAGAAACTTAGAAGTACCAAAATAATTAGAATTTATAATCCCGGTGTCCGATCATACCATATTTGGGCTTTCCCCTTCCCAGAAATTCCAATATTTTTATGCCTACTAAGGCTCTGAACAAACAATGAGGTTAAACCAAATACACACATTTTAGACCAGTGATAAACTCAGAACACGGCATAATCTGAAAACTCTTAACTGGAGCAAACCAAAAAAACAATAATAATAGTAAGTGTTTAGGGCCAAAGACTTACAAGTTAGTAACCGCCGGGTTACCATATGAATTGGCAGTGATAAACTGTGATAACAAGTTGGAGTAAGGCCGTGTATCAACAATCTCGTGTGGATCAATCCCTGCAAGAGGGTTCCCAACAGGGTTTCTCACATTGTCCATTCCACTCTGCAGGCTTGTTAAGCCAACTTCTGCTAGACCTTTAAGTATTTCCGGCACATCAGGCAGTACCACTCCACGAATTTGCCAATTTTGCCTGGTTGTCACATCGGCGCACCCATCCTTTCCATATTTCCTAATCACACTCGCCAAGTATCGAGTTTGCGCACTTGTTGTCACCCCATTAGGTAGTTTTAGTCGCATCATAAATCTACCATCTGATCATCACCAACAACAGCAGATTTCATCAAGACCAAAGGGAGACACCAAAATGGTTTATACTCTAACTACAAAGTGATTGCACAAAAGTAATTCGACAAACTGAAATGGCTTAATCTGATTTATTGGTGAGATTGTAAAATTACTATAAAGTAGTTTAACGGATAAGATAAAGCCAAGTGAGATTGTTTTTGTATAATTCTTTTGTATATGTAACAGGTCTCATCGTATAATATCATTAGACTTTCACTGTTATCAATTATGTAGTCTACAATTTATCAGATATTTTATCTCTTCCCTCCAAAATTGACCCAGCAATAGTGAAAGATAAAAGAGTTCTAACCCATTAACTTAATCTAAGTCGCACAATTGTGTTTTCTTTCACATTAATCAAAATATGAAATTTTTATTTCCAGTTGCAGAAAAAGTCAAAACTTGCCATAACTTACAGTGATGCTTTCTCCTATGGAAGAGACCAAGCCACTTAAGCCTCACATCAATATCGTCCTTAGTAACTTTACTGTTCTCAATCTCCTCCATCGACATCTTGGCCAGCTCTTCTATCCCCTCTTCCATGAAAAGCTTCATGGGCTCTTTCTGAAGTTTCACCTTCTCCGAAGGGTTTATGCCTTCCCTGTACTTCTCCTTCAACACCCAGTAACCTTCTCTCTCTTCTACTCTCGGCTCCAGCCTCTCCACCTTCACCTCCTCCGTAACAGGTGCCACCGACTGAGTGGATGAGGACCTTGTCCTTGGCCATGCAGAGGTGGAAGAGGACAGGGGAGGTGAAAGAAAGCGCACTGAGAATGACGACATGGGACACAACTGAAGAGCCTGTAATTGTAGTTTCGGTGGTGGAGGCAATTGTAGTGGCGAGAGAACGGAGGGTGAGCATTTTGTAGAGGGTGTTGGGGGACCTTAGGAGATGAGAAGAGGTTCTTCTGAGGAATTTCGTCTCCTTGCTGCGGCTTTGAGGACCTTTCGGAGGTACCAAGGGTCGTTCTACACACGTTTGTCCCTAACCAAACATCTCGCTGTATTATTATTATTATTATTTAATTAATTTGATTTTTTACTTTAATAGAGAATAAATTTTGATTTTTTTTAATATTCGACTATGATAATGGCATTATGAGACTTTGGAATTGACTTTATCAGCATCATTTTCAACAAATTTTCACGTCTATGGCATCTTGTTTCATACATATATATTTTTTATAAATTAATTACTTTCTTGTGAGTTTAAAATCGTGTAGACAGAGCATTCTATGCACCTGTTAACGTAAAGTATTTTGTTTAGGAAAATGATAAGTATCTCGCTGAAGAGTCTCGTTTTTGTGTTTCCCTTCTTCTTTTTTTAATTTTTTTTTACTTAATAATTAAGAAAATATTATTTAATAATATTATGAATTTTTCTCTTTTTCTAAAAATATTTAAGTATATTAAAAAAAATACAAAAAATAAAAATTAACACTAACACTAACAGAGCATTCTAGCATGACGCACTAATAGCCCCCCTAGCAATGCCCATTTTGTTAGCATAATCTTTAATAAAAATTTAATCTACTTGAATTGTAATATTCATTATAATTGAATTAGGAGATCTTTCAAAAAAGAAATAATTGAATTAGGCGAGAGTTTGTTTTGAGATAGAATTAAGAAAAAAAATGTAGAACATATTTAGACAAATACGATAATAGTGTAGTTTCGACTGTTGAGTTTTGTGATAAATAAAACCGAATCTTTATTGGTGATTATTAGGATAAGGTACAAATACAAAAACAAGTTGCAGGTCAATTACATACAGATCTCCATTATCAGCCAGTCAGTAAAAATGATTAGGCAAGAGTTCCTACATGTAAATATTTCATGTTAAAACCTTCAAATATCCATGCAGGACGATCTGAAAAAGGACAAAAAAGCTGGAGTCTGTTGTTATAAAGACACTGGACTATTCTTTTTCATATCTATCAAATAAAGACACAAAAAAGAGTACAGAGACCTCAGCTGCCTTATTCTTCTAGCCACCAACGGCAGCTAGGAACTTCCTCTTGTTAATGGGTTCTTCATGCAACTCCACCACATCACTCACTTTCTCAAGCAGTTCCTCTAGCTGATTCACACCTAATTTTTTATATTCAAGATGTTTCTTGTACCGTTGCTCGTATATTGCCTCGAAGCTACCGAGAAAAATGGGACAAGAATAGCTGACTAGAATCTCTTGCAACTCATACTTGAACTGCTCAAGACTGCGGTCATCAATTTCACAATGGGCTGCTGTTCCCTGATTATAATATCGGCTCTTGCTCGCATCATTTTCTTCAATAACCACTCTCTCTTCATCTGAGAATTCATCTGAAGAGCCACCACCTGTGACATTATCCATGCACTCTTCCTGAGTCCCCTTTCCCTTCTTATCCTTCCTTGTCGAAATCAAAGGAGGAGCGCTCGGTACAGACTTTCGAAGATAGACAAATTTCCGCTGGCTCTTCCCCCCTACAGCCATTGTGTCACCCATCTTCCTGAAAAGATCTACCAGCTTCAATGCTCCATACTCTGATACATAAAGAGGCCGCCCAAAACATTTGTTGTACTCAGCTGGAACTCGGGTCAGAGGCAGGCATCCTCCTGAAAGTTCCAGCAATTTTACCAACTGGCTTTTTAGTCCATTTAGATCTCCAGGCTGTACCCACAAAATAGATTCCATCTGATCACCAGAAGATACACCACCTCCTGAAACTTCATTCAAACCAGAAGGAAGACTTTGTGACCTCAAAGTCGAAGCAAAACAAGGCAACATTGAAGAAATATTGTTGTATTCAGATAAAGATTGTGGCGTTAATGAAAGATCCCTCAAATTGCAATAGCTTGGTGAGATTCCCGTATATACAATTGCTTCCTCATCATTTTGGGCATTGGGGTTGTCATTGATATGGCATCCCATGAGATACGCTGCAGTGTCAGCTACACCTCCACGAGGGGGCATTAAAACCTTGGTGGGGGGAACAAAGCCTTCACCACGAACCACACTAGGCCAGTCCCAAACAAACTTACCAGCATTAGTGAGTGCTGAGGAAACGCCAACACCAGCGGGGATAACAAGGATCATGGTATATCCACGTTGACCAAGAATGTGAAGTGCTGGAGCAAAATCCACATCCCCAGAGATCAACATGATGGAAGAAGGTGGAGGGTTATCAAGGGCAAATAGAAACATGTCAACCAAGATTGCCTTGTCAGCAGCATCCTTTCTCCCGTTTGGGACATCTATAAGCTTGACACCGGTTCTCTGACAGCCTTCTCTGAGTCGCCTAGGGAATGCATTAAAATCTCCGTAGGCAGAAAACATCATAACCGCTCCTTTAATTACAGGGTGAACCCGCAAAGCCATTCTAATATTACCAGCAGCATCTTCAGGGCGGACATCATTTGGGACAGGGCAATTCTCAATGTCCCAAAGGATAGCAATATGACCATCTGAGGAGCTTCGACTTTGATGGCTCGAAGAAGGTTGAAGCATGTTTATGTTTGAATCTGTCAAATGTGTGGCCTTTTTTCCAGAGGATTCCGAAGATGCTATTGATGTGGATGCATCTGGATTAGCCATCATTGTTCATTAACAAAATCAACAATTCCTGCACACGGCAGAGAGCAGAAAACGTAAGTAAATACCATAGGGAAGCACCTCAAAACAATTCTAGGCAGCAGTTGTACATATGTGCAGGTAAAATGTTCCAGAAGTACCTAGTGATGGGATGAAAACAGCATAAATCCAGCACTTACTGATCGAAATGCATAAACCTGATTCACAGTTGATCATAACATGATGGAAAATGAAACCCGATTCAGCTATATGATTTTGTTCGTTCACGAAGCCAGGATAATTAAAGAAACACCTAAGAGACCATTTGCAGAGCATTTCAGCACAGTTTGCGGGGAAAAAATTATTAAACCAGGACGGCCATCAAATCCCCGTCCCCTTACAGCTAAAAGGAATGAGTAACCTAAATATTTTTGCCATTACAGTTTACAAAATAGAGATACTGTTCTCTTTTACACTTTCAAATAACACTTAAAGTTCCAGCCTAATTCTTTTGATATCTTATTGCAAACTAGCAAATAAAGTCCAATAAGATATGATCATTTGAGCAAAATATTATATTGGAGAGACTGTCTGAGCGCATAGAATCTCACAGGATACAAAAGACAACATAAAAATTTAGAGCTTTACGGGTGACGTCTATTTTACCGATGATAATGGCAAGAGACATATTTTTATTCGACCCATGTCGGCGAAAATTTCAATCACTCTCAACACCATACCGACAAAACTTGAAATACTGAAATTTCGTTTATTTATTTGTTATTGCGTTTTCTTAGCTACCAAAACATTCGTTATTGCGTTTCCTCAGAACGAAAGCAATCCCACAAAATCAGATCGTTTATGATTCCAAATACCGATCTCCTAATTGACAATAGATTGGGAAAATAACATCAAATAGTACCTCGTATTCGTCCAGAGCTCCTCTCTGACTTCCGGTTCCATCCCAAGAAAACCAAGATACTTAGATGCTGAAAAAGAAGCAAAAGTTAAGCGATTTAATCAAAGAGAGATCTTTGTTTGAATGGTTAATCAAAGAAAGATCTAAATAGATAATAATAAAATATAAAATAAAATAAGAAAGAGGGAAAGAAATCCACAAGAGACTGTAAAAATAGCCGAGCCAGAGAGGGAGAGAGAAAACCTGGGCATCGAAGGTAGGCGGCTACGGTGGTGGGATTTTCCAGAAAACAACTGAGTTCAACGATTTATTAGATTAGGAAGGACTTGGAAAGGGAGGGGGGTGTGTGTTGATGGGGCTTCCAGCCCAACAACGGTAAAAAGAAAGAGAAATGCTCGCATCCAACACACAATATTGATCTCTCATATAAACAACAATATTTAATGTGTGCACACTACCCTCGTATACAAACCGACCACGACCAAATAAGTTCTCATTTTCATCCAGAATTAATGAAAATACTGAATTTTTAATGAGCTCCACCACCAAATTTAAAATTAAAAAGAATTAATGAAATAAGTAATGTTTTTTAGAAATACGGTAAATGTAATTAAAAAGTAAATTTTTTTTTTCAAAGCATAACAACTAATTTATAAAAATTTTAATGAGCAAAAATAGTTTTAAAAAAAGTTATAAATAATAAAATAGCACGCCCGGTGGGACTCGAACCCACAATCGCCTGATTAGAAGTCAGACGCCTTATCCATTAGGCCACGGGCGCTTCATGCAAACTCAGCTGATAATATATTGAATTATATAAACTGAACTTCACGTGTCAATTCTTGCATATGAGCATATCTTACTTGATGGTTCCATCCACTAAAGACCTCATTCAAAGGTGGATGTAGCCGTCGAGTTTGTATCAATTGAAAAATCTATGCAAGTCTTGGCATCTTCTTAGGAGCATAAGAACTGTTGTTGATGATAAAATTAAGAGAAAATATATTTGCAATCGTGAAGTGTGTAAATACTTTAAAAAAATTGAATAAGTATAAATTTATATAAAAAAAATTAATTTTTTAATAATAAATCTCATTTTTTTGAAAAATATTTATATGATGTTTGCACACTTCACAATTATATGTAATATTATTTGTTAGTTAATGGATGATGCTGTTGAATCAAAATATACGAACTAATCAATTCTTCCATTAAGAAGCCTTTTGGTAAAGCAATAATAGCATGAAATGCCTTATTTCAATGGGAGTCGGGAGAGAGCCGAATCCCACTTTCGGCAGATGGCCTTATTTCAGAGTTTGGTGTCTCTTCTGCAGAATTGTTTGCCTGTGCAGTGCGTCCCTGAGCTGTGAGCATATATACAACACAGCATGGATGTTCAAATAGTATGGCAGATAAAAACAATAAAGTTCCGTTGCCGGGACTCGAACCCGGGTCTCTCGGGTGAGAGCCGAGTATCCTGACCAACTAGACTACAACGGATTCCTGATAACCGTGATGCAATACGTAATATTATTTTGTTTTAGTAGAATAAATCTCAAAGTTGGAAAGGTAAAAATACACAGCTTGAAAGTTATTTGTGAATCTAGACACTTGACCTCTTTTATTAGAGGGTGTAAAACACAAACATACACCTCGTCCGATATATGAAGTTATTCTCTTGTTGTAATGTATTTTTTTTTAATATTTTGAATTTCTTTTCAGTGATTATTCTAATTTATGTATTAAAATAGAATATTTTAATTTTGGTGTATTCTCGTACACAATTTTGAGATTACTTATATATTATATATAAATATAAATTAACAATTAATAAAATAAATACATATGTGTAAGTGTGTATCACATATATATGTGTACATTTATGAAATGAATGTCGGTTAAAACAAGTTGAGAAATAAAAACAAAGAAAAAAAAAAGAATAGATAAATTATTAATAATAATCATATTTTAAAGAAATAAAATGAGAAGACATATTTAAAGTTACAAAAAAATAAAACTATATTTTATATTTTATATTCTAGAATTAATTAAATATCATCTGAATTTAAAATTTTAAAAAAATTATCATTCAAGTAAAAAAAATTATAAAAATAATCCGAAACGAAATAGAGACTGGAATAGTCGAAATTAGATAAGAATGGACCGAAATTTGAAGCGAAACAAGATAGAGGGATGTAGCATACCGGATACTAGACCGGAACAAAAAATTTCGACTAGATCGGAATAGAATTTAAAACTACAATTTTTTTCCTAAAAAGAATTTTGAAAAGTTAAAAGAAAAATTAATTGTGTTGATAAAAAATTTTAGAAAAAAAGGTGGTCAATTTGGGGGGACCTCCCTAAAAATTTATGTTAATTTAATTAATATTTCAACATCCTTGACATGTATTCAACTCCTAATTAAATGTGGGAGGAATTCATATCATCTGAATTTCACAATCTATATATTGCCATTAAAAATATATGGTTGGGAAGACAGGAAAGATATTTCAAAACTATTATTATCAGTTGATGCCCTACTCGAAGGTTCCGTCTATTGCTTTACATACACTAAATCCTCCAATGGGAACAAAAGATGAATCGAAAGATAAGGCACTCAGATACAGACATGAGTTGTGTACAGATATAGAAAGTAACTGATAGCTTCCGCAGAAGGGAAAGAACCAAACAAGCAATAATGAGATATCACAAACAAACAACATAAGCCTCAATAATTTTACAGGATAAGACTTAACTCAGTTCATAATTTACAACTCAAAACAGTATGTGCTCCTTCTCTTATAATGCTCTTTACTATATACAGACCTAAACTAAATTGTAGTAGGAGACCTGGAATGGGATAGCATCAACGCCTACATCAGCATACTCAAAACCACCAGTTCTACTTATAAGATTATTATATCCACCCTCGAATTTATCATCTCTACCAAGGGCCCGTCATTGTCCTTTCCAAGCACTCTCTCTTACTTCCCCACCTCTGATTCATTTTATCAAGAACCTGCCACAACAGAGATAAAGCAGTTGTTCAATCTCTAGTTTAGAGTTAGAACACTTTATATATATATATATAATATGGATTACTATAAGAACCTATTAAAGGAACAAGATAACATCTTGCTCTACTTGTTAAATCGACAAAGAACTGAACTGAGTTCAAAATAATGTGTTTCTCTGTATATGTGTATGGTCTGGGGGTGGGGGGGTGTGTGTGTGTGTGTGAAGGCTAAGCAGAAGAGACTGCAACTTCTTCTGAACTCTTTAACCAGCTATTTTCTAGGCTTGAGTGACTAGAGTTGAGATTTCTTATCGTTTGAACGTTGAAGAAGATGTCAGATCTATAATTATGGGAACACGTATATGTTGTTTGACTGAATGCTTGCTCTGTAATCAGTATCTACATAAAAGAGTAATGTGAAAAGAAATATCTATGGGGACATCTACCTTCTTGTTCTTCTGCATCTCCATAATTTCTTCCTGAAGCAAACAAAATGAGTTCAAAGAGGGTTTTTCATAGACAAAGTACCAAATTAACTGACCAAGATTTTGCCGTAATAAAAGACATACCTGTTTTTCCTGTAATTCTTGGTTCATTTCTTTGAGTTTGGCAACTTCTGCTTCCAGTTCCAAGGTATATGCCTAGCACAAAACCAAATGCAAAAGGAACACTAATCATCCATCATTCTTCCGTATACAAAATCAAAATAAAATATAATTAAGCAAGCAGAGTATCATAGAAAGATTGGCATTGTATTCATCCAAAGTTCTTTCAAGACCCATGTGTCAAAAGTGAAGACTCAAATTTTTTATCTTGTGCCACATTGCAGATGCACACATGTTATATCATCGCCTCATTTTGGAATCATTGAAAGCTTCTAATATTATCTCATCAAACCCTCTTATAATTGCAACCCACGTCAACATCAGATGGAGTTAAGTTGGTGTTAGCAAAAGCCTTTTTTTCTGTTATGGAAGTCATCATGCTGTGGCATGTTCATAGATGACACCAGAAACTTCACAAGAAAGAGGATTCACCAATTAAACGTTTAGGAAGTAACATCTTCCCTTGTTTTTCCTGTTTCAATTTACATCAATGGGCATATAAAATTTCTTTTAAGGGGAAATAAGTTGCTAGTTGGTCAATTTAAGCACCATGATTGTTAAATTGACAGAAACACGCACGTTCGAATTATAGTATTTAGTCAAGGACAGAAAGCAGTTACTTCCAGAGATACTGCAGTTTGCAATAAGATGCCTAGCGTCGAGTTTATCCACAAAATCAATTGCTAACAAAGGGTAATTTCTATGACAATTGGCAGGCTTATAGGGCAAAATAAAGCAAGCGAGGTGAGGTTTTTTTTCAGTTCAAATCTAGCAACTGTAAGGATGCCCTTTTATTTTATTTCAAAGGGAGGGAAATATTGTAGGAATGTGCACAAACATCATGACAATGTGCATTTATATGCTAAAGTTGATTTCAAACACCGTTAACCAAACATTAAGTCCTCTAAAACTATAATCCCAATTTGACACAGAAGCAAAGCAACACAATCAATGTAGTATTATCCAGCTAACTGCTAAATAAAGCACACTTGGAAACACATGATTACCTGCTTACGAGCCCGTGATCTTGCAGCTGACTCTCTGTTCTTGATCATTCTCTTTTGCCTTCTCTCAACTACTTTCTCCTTAACCCCGCATCTCCTTTCCTGTCTAAATGCATATGAAACTGGTGGCAATGACGCCGTATGTACACCACTCTTTGCAATCACATCTGATGATATCTGACTTGCAGCGGATCCAGCCGCACTAGAGACAGCCCCAGGACCCAAACCAGTATTCACAGTAGGCTTTGCACCTCCAACGACTGTACTAGGTTGCGGACAAGCAAGCTGAGCATTGTTTACTAGATGTATGGGTGAGGCAAAAGGCACAATTGAAGGTTTGGGGAAGAGTGGTTGTTGCTGCTTCTGAATTTGTTGGCAAGGAGACCTAACTCGGCCTGCATTCAGTGCTAAACTAGTAGGCTGAGTAGGATTTGAGTTATTGTTCTCTATTATCTGATTGACAAAGACCCCATTACTTCGACTTGGCTGTTGAAACTCAAAAGCTAAATTGGTATTATGATTTGGTTGAGATGGTTCACCATAAAATCCACTATTAGGAAGCCTTCTAGCTAGTTCAAAATCTTCTCTCACCGCTTCTGCTTTCATCAGAAACTCTTCTAAAGTTATCTCTCCCAGAGTTTGTTGCCTCTGCGGCAAATTTGACCCCCCAGTGACGCTCCCATCTAGAACACCGTACCAACTATTTTCCCTAATCAAGTCTCTCCAAACTTCATCAACAGTTTTCTGACTAAGTGTCCGTGACAATGTCAAAGATCCTTGCCTCTGCAAATTCCCACCCAGGACATTTCCATCCCTCCCACCAGCCAAAGATGTCATGGCTTTGGTCTCCTCAGCAGTCCATATATTTTTCATAGCTTCATCCATATTCATGGATCCGAAATCCTTTCCTTGGTCACGCAAGGTGTTCTGGAACTCATCAAATGTCAAGGAGTATATAGAAGGCTGCCGAGTCAATGCATAATTTCCTTGTGCCTTCTCGTTACTTCCATCCCCAGGTGGTGCATCATTGATTTTCTTGAAATTCACATAAGACCCCATATTTTTGTTTAGGAGCTTCTAGCAGTGGCAACAGCTCAACTTATGCAAGTGTCTTAATATCTAGCATCCTCCGGAAGTAGATCAAGTTCAATATTCAGTTGGCCTTGTATTGGTTTCTTTAGATTCAGATCCGGAGTTCACCAACACAAGAAATGATGGATCAGTGAAAAAGAAAATTCACACTCAACTCTATCAAGGGATCACTAGATAGGTGTAAAACCCAAATTAGAAAAATCATAAACATTTTCTTGAGAAGTAGAAAACCCATAAACATCACCCTGCCTACATAATAATCCTACAATTGATTTGACCCGAAGTCAAGTAAAATAGTACCCATGAAAACCCCATATGAGTAAACAAAGTCCGAATTAAGAATCACAAATATTGGAACCATGAAGGGCAAGATTTACACATAAAAGTCTGATAATTAAGAACTAGAGTAGTAGAAACTAGGAGGTACGACAATCACAAGTTTCAAAACTGACAAGTATTAAGAGTACCAAGACAGAAAACAAGCTCAGATACTGCTTGAGGTGGTTGAAACCCTTGAAAACCCAGAAAATTGGTTTAACAAAGAATTTTCAAAATGTTTTCTAAAACCAAGCCAAACATCTTTAAACTCAAAAAAATATACATTAGCAGCAATCAGCACATCATCCACGCATAAAGCAGTAAAAAAAATATGGGAACCGTCCTCCATTTAACATGGACGCAGCAATCATACTAGGCAATATTTTATTGTGTAGCAAACCATTGGAAACTATGTCTATGTTGTTCTTGCTGTTTCAGTGAGTGAATATCTGTAATTATTAGATAATGATCAACGGAGTTTTTACAAAACTCCAAAATAAAAATACTTTAAAAAAATTCTATTAAAAGAACTCTTCAATTCCACCGGTTTACTTTCACAAATTCCCATATAAAAAATATTTTAAAAATGTATTTTTTTTTTTCTCTCTTTTTCCAAAACTCAAATCTCAAAATAATTCTCAAATATTCTTAAAAGATTTTTCATAACCAAACTTTACTTTCGAATACAACCCACGTTGCTCAGAAAACAAACAAAAAACAAAAACATCCCACGTTGAAGAATCTGAATTATTCTGAAATACTACAAGCAGAACTGACTAGAAGTTAGAACCAACCAATCTGTACACCCATGGCCCATCAAATAACTCAGATCAGATGAAAGACCACATGAACACTTTTGTCCCGAATATGCTCCAACTTCATTCGGATCCAAAATAAACTAAATGCTCCAACTTCATTCAGATCCAAAATAAACTAGCATGTGTATCAACAAAATTACACAACTATTAATTAGCAGATATAGCCAAACCACGACAGAACTCCAAAACCATCTTTAGCCTGTGGGAAAATGGAGAAAATGGGGGGAAACCACTACCATTTCTGCTACAGAGTTTCACAAGCAACAATCCTAAAAATATGAACTTTTTTTTCTAAATTTAGTATAGAAAACACTCAAGCATCAATATTAAGAGCATGCAATTTTCAATATGAATAAATGTTTCATAAATCATGCAAACAAGTTTAAAAATATAAAATAAAATTTTGGAATATTGACAGAAAAGAAGAACAAAAAAAATAATGGAAATAAACGGAGCACAAAACAAAACAAATAGGACAAATCTGAGCGAAGAAGAGGCTTTTGTTTGTTTTTACCTTTTTTTTCCGTTTTTCCTTTTTTTTTGTAGCGAAAGTCGGCTGGAGAGTCGTGTCGGAGGGAAGCCAGAGCAGAGCTAGAGGTGCGTGGCGGAAGTGACATGTGTCTTATGCATTAAGTAGGGATTTGGGGGGTGGGGGCCCAGACTTTAAGATCTTTATTTTTTATTTATTATTTTAATAGTGAGCATATTGGGGAGGAGACCTGCTCAGGTTTCAACCATCCAGATTTCGCAACGTGGCCCGTCGACAGGTGGGGAGTGGGGAAATCTGGACCGTTCCCTTATAGCTTTAGACTTAACGATTTTAATGATCTTATCCTCATAGAAGAAACAGATTTTCACAATAATTTTACTAAACCAAATTTATACATAATGCTTTATAATTTGAGGCTATGCATTAAGCTATTTTTATATTTAATTTATTTTTGTGAAATTTTTATGTACATTAAGAAGTTTTAATATAGCTAATATCGATAATCCAAGAAACTTAAATGATAATCACTTACAAAATATCTCACGACATTGACAAATAAATGATAATATAATATTGTTTTTATGTGCCGATGGTACCTGCTCGATGGAATGAAGACATCATCTTTGACAATGAGACCAGACGACATATTGACATATTGTCTTGTCCCTCTTAAGTAATGAAAGGCTTCGTTCCTCTGATTAGGGGGAAAAGTGATAGGATATAACATATTTATAATTTGAGTAATGCTGGGGAGTAGCCAACATCCACTGCATCTATCTCACATGAACAGTACTGTGAACAGTGCACAGCACTGTTCATGTGAGATGGATGCAGTGGATGTTGGCTACTCTCACTCATTTTCCTTATAATTTTATGAAGTTCTTATCCGAAATGTTTATTGCACAGCTATTTATCAGGAAAAATGTTAGATTTATCTACAAATTTTATACACAAAAGTTACGTACCGACTAAACTTAATATAATAATTCGGATATGTTTAATAATAAAAATAATTTTATTATCTAATAGACCAGACATAAAATTCTCAATTTGTAAATTTATAGAAAAATGATGTTAAGTAGCTTTTTTAAGTCTAGTTTATTTTTATAGATGAGATCATCAGATAAAAGTTAAAAAAAGAATAATATATTATTATAATATATTTTTTAAGGTTAATTTTATTTTAAAATTTAAAAAAGTTGAATTGTTTTAATTATTTTATATGAAATTTTTTAAAAAAATTAATAATAAATTTAAAATAAGATAAGATGGTTTTGAAACTTGTTATTTCTTTTACCTTTTTTTGTACTGATCAATAATATCCCAGGTGCATTCGTGTTTTTTTTTTTTAATATTTAAAAAAAATACATAAAAAATACATAAATAATACAAATGAACTAATGATAAGTTTGAGGGGTTGACTAGCAGTCCCCTGAATTTATTGTGTAATATTTATGTGCAATCAATTATTTCTTCTATTTTATTTATGTGCAATCAAATGATCGAGTTAACTTCAAATTGATTTGTCTAGGAAAAAGAAAAATTTTTCTTTATGGGGTTCAATCCCACATCTCATTTAGAATGTGGATGCAAGCTTATAGTTATCCCATCTGCACTTTGTGCTTGTCTAATATAATGATAACAGTATCATCAAATAAATATATTTATTTTTTTAAAAAGAGTCAGTGTCACATATCCAATTCATCACATAAATATACATCTATAAAGACTCACTAATTATACATTCATAATTAACTTACACAAAGAACACCATAGTGATGTACTGGAAAAGAAAATTTATCTACACCACATTCTCATTTCATTTTCATCTCAACATATAAAATATGATACATTTATCATGATAAGAATAATTCTTTGTGGGATGAGTTTTTATCATCCAAATAAATGTGTCACATCTTACATAATACGATAAAAATGGGATGAGAGTGTCGTATATAGAATTACTCACTGGAAAAACAATCATATGCATTCCAACTACCAACACAAATATCAAAAGACTTAAGTTGGTAAAACATAATTGCTGATAACTGGGAAAAACAATCATATGCATTCCAACTACCAACACATATATCCAACCTACCAACAGTGTTTGTTGTAATCTAACAAGTAACATCGTTTCTGTGAACATCCAACTAGCAAACTTGTCCCTCAAACTCTAAGCTGGAACTGTATAATATGGACTATGGAGAAGTCACCGATAACTGCATCAATTCAAGACAACATTACAGATACCAAAGACTTTTTTTTTTTCAGTCAAAATGATGGGTATTGAGTCTATTGACATGAAGAAACTTTACAATTTCATGCCGTATGTATACTATGGGTAATAAAAGATAAGCAATACATTTATTTCTCCCAAAATCTCTTGAACATATAACAAAAAACCGTGTACCGTGATTACTCTTGTAATTTCCTTCTTTAACTTCAACCAAAGGCAGTAATAAACTTTGACGTGCCTCCAGAAGGTGAAAGACTTTGCTGTGAGAATAGAAACCAAGCATACATGCAACCTATTTCAAGCCCCTCTAATCCAATCTTTCAACCGGACATAGTTCATGTGCCAAATGATAGGCATCAAATAGAGAGTATATTGTTCGGAGACTGCGGAGAGCCATTTTCAAGTAAAAAGCTCCTACTACAATATGACCTAGATGTGCTTGAGGAAGAAGCAAGATATCTACCATCTCCACTGTGAAAAATTGCATCATGCCGACCTCTTTTGCCCTTGCTTCTCCTTCCTCTCTCTTCAATTCCTTCATACTCTTCATCTTTCAGTGCTTCTAAAAGGCCATTTTGCATTGGGTCAGAACTCTCATACAGAAGCCTAAGAACCTGTTTAATTGAAGGCCTATCTCTGCCTTCTCTCTGGGTACACCATCTCACAATAGAGACTACTATTTGAAGCTGGTCTAAGTCAAAATCATCCCTGATACTAGGATCCACAAGTTCTTGCTGCCTTGATTCTGATGCCATATATATTTGGGACCATTCCAATATATTCTTGTTGTCTTGTATTGCTCGCCTTGCAGTCACTATCTCCAAGAGTAGCACGCCATAGCTGTAAACATCGCTCTTCTCGGTGAATTCTTGATTGACAACATATTCAGGATCCATATAACCTAAAAGCCATCCAACATTTACCTCTTGTTAGCACAAAAAGCAAATAGTTATACTCAAGCAGTCATGGATTTTTCCTGACCTGGAGTTCCCCGGATATCAGTATTTACTGACTCGAAGCAAACAGAACCATCTTTTGAAGCATGTGCAAGGCCAAAGTCTGCAACCTAGAAAACAAAACAGAAATGTTGGTACACAATACAAAGCTTTTAAGATGGTTTTGGAAGTGCATTTTTACCAATGTAAAACTCTAACAAAAGAAAAAGAAAGGAAGGAATTATGGACATACTATCCCATAAAAAGAATTCGCTTGAGTTACTTTGTGCAAACATGTCCCTCATTCCTGAAAGTAGTCTAATTAAGAGAGAATCTCATCTCCTGAACTCTATTAAGAAAAATCTAATCTCTTCCACAAAAGTAATGATGGACTCAGAATTATGTACAAGAGCTATGCGTGCATCCGGCAGGTACACTACCTTAGCCACGAAGTTCTCATCCAGTAAAATGTTGCTGGACTTAATATCTCCATGGCACAGAGGAGGATCACAGTAGATATGGAGGTACTCCTGCAACGACAACAGCAAATAAGAAAAAGCAGTTCCACACAATATCAGTAAAGGTTTTGGTACATCTAAAGTTAACAGAATCAAAACCCAGCCAAAGTAATGAGCATGATTTAGTAGATTACGAGCGCATTAGCCACATCTAATGCAATCTGCATCCTGGTCCGCCAACTGAGAGGGGTTCTACCAGGATCTGTGCATACATGGGATCAAATTCCATTAGAATATAGCCATCAAAGAAGGGTGATTTATGGGGGAAAGTCTAGCTACGAAAATAGATAGGATAAGAAGGAACAAGTTATGTATTAAAAAAGTTTAACTTCAGCTAAAGTTCAAAACAAAGAGATTTTTTTTTTGGCGTTGGGGGGGAGGGAAGAAGAAAACTGAAGAAGCAAGAATCATACCATGAATATGATCCTTTAAGCTTCCATTTGCCATATACTCATACATGAGAAACCTGCCATGATGCGATCAAAAATTTTAAATGTTCCTAATGTATGAGGAGCATCACTAAAATGCAAGCATGATCGAACTACCTCTCACGTTTTGCAATGCAAAAGCCCCTTAGAGCAACAAGATGGCGATGATGCAATCTAGCAAGAAGCTCGATCTCTCTGCAGAAGTCATCCTCCCTCTTTTCTGAAACTTGGTTCATACATTTGACTGCTGCCACTAAGCCATCACTAAATTGAGCCTTGTACACTGTTCCAAATCCTCCTTGCCCAATGATAGTGTTAAAACTGTTGGTTGCCTTCTTTATCTCCTTGTAGCTGAATTTACAGAATGTAGACGAAGGACCTACACCTTAAGTCCAAACGACACCGCCATCCCCCAAAAGTCAAGAACATATAAATAATAAGATATCTGATATATGGGATTGTGAGCGAGAATGTGACGATAAAAGATCCAGGGGGTCATACCTTCCTGGAATTTCCACACGGGCCAAGGAGGAGGAAATTTTTTTGAAGATGTCTTATCTATATTTCCAGTATCCTCCAGCTCTCTGCTTTTCCTACGAATAAGAAATATCAAGACAACAAGCATTAGAACAGCAACCGCAGTAACCGCAAGTCCAACACCTGGAATCAATGTCAGTCGATAGCGATGGTGCTTTTTTGACAAGGGTATGCCCAAAATTAGTTGGCTTGGGCTTGCAGCAACCAGTGGACTTGGAGAAACCTCAGGCGTGAGTGAAGATGGGGACAGCTCTGAAATCAGAATCACAATTGCAACAAATGATCAATAGTGACAAATATACCATCATAAAGAACAAGGCAAAAATGAATAAAACAACCACAAAAATGTAAAAACATTCAGATTATAGATGGACTCTAGTTGGCATTTCAGGTTTTTTTTTTATTTTTATTTCAAGAGCACAAGTGCTAAATCCACTATGATAAGATTTGGCACACAAGATGTGAAAGACAGTTGAACTGAGTTGAATGTTGATGCCTGGAAGAATGCCGAGACCTTGAACTCCAAAGAAACAGCTTGCAATTTCAACAGCTGAAATGCCATCAACTTGGCTTCCAATCGCAACAAAAGTTGCATCACGGCAAGTACTCAGTGTCGTATTAGTTTCTGCTCCTACCAGATTATGAAGGTACAAGATACCAGCGTTTATACATTTCCTGCATTTAGTTTCCTCTGAAAGTGGCATTTTGCAATTTTCAGAGACATTCGCAAAATCTGGAGACTGCAGCATCTGGGTTACAGTTTCCCGACCCGTACACTCATAATTAACTGGGATTTTGGTTCCAAACCCGCAAAACACTGTTGCATTTCGAGGAACTCCGTACAGTTGCAAGGTGTTTGATATGGAACGTTTGCAGATTTCAGACAAATCTGTAGTAATCCCTAGGTTGCCTGTGGTATTTGCATAGCGAGAAATGGAAACTGCAACAAAAGCATTAATGTAGCGGCAACACTTTCCTCTGTCATCGTTAGCAGAGCAGATCGAGGCCACTAGAGTGATATTAGCTCCACTCAAATCTAAGGGGCAATCTGCAGAAGTAGTAAGAGTAATTATTAATCAATGAGTCATCTCTAATTAACAAGTGTGATGAACTGCAACACGCAAAATTGATTTGTCATTTTGGAATGCAAAGAACTTCAATTAAACAAAGTTGGCAAAACATTAATCTGATTTAGAACAACTTTCTAAAAATAAAAATCAAAACTTGATAGTTCCTAATCTTTTCAGCCCCCAAAGGGTAGCGCGATAGACCAGAATCATGCCTCGTGAAGTAGAGGGGTCAGTGTTGCGTCTCTTCCCCTTTCCCTCCCCACTCCAGGAAACTCACTCAAACAATACCATGTTTCACAAACAACCAACTGCAGCATATGGGTCATAAAACTAAATAAAGGATTAACTCGAATCGTTCAAACTGCAAATCAAAACCCGTTCACAGAATCACCACTTGAACAAAACAGGCCACAAAAATACCAACGCCATAAGAGGGAATAAAGAATAACGAAAACAGATAAACAAAATAAAAGCAACTTCTTTAAATAGTAGTCCTAAAAAACAGCGACAAAAGGTGAAGCTTAGAAATAGAAACCAAGTGGATAGGATTATATGGAACTGACCAGACGACATTATCACGGGAAGCTGCATTGCAATAATTGCTATCAAACACAGCAAACAGAGCGTCGCGTAAATTCCCATGGTCGAGAAGAAGAGGGAAAGGATCGAAAGGTCCTCCCACAGAGAGAGAGAGAGAGAGCACTGTAAGCGTGCAGGGTTGGTAATGGAAGCGGGTTTTGACTGTCTGTAGAACACTACCCCACACTCTCTCTCTCTGTAGACTTTCTCGAGTTCTGAAGCAGTGAAACTAATCTTAAAAGAAAAAATCTAAGCAGCAGTTTAGCCCCCCTCAATCTTAAATGCACACTCGTCGGTTCCTACTGTTTCCTATTTTAATTTTGAAGTTATCCTAATGCCTCGCTTGTATTCGAAGATGAGCTCAACTCATCTCAATTCATTTTCATTTTATTATTATATTTTTATAATTTTTTATATAAAACACAAATTCCTATATACATTTTTCAAATTCCAATACACCTTTTTCAAATTCCAACACAAATTTTTCAAATCTCAAAATAATAACAATATTAAAAAATAAACTAAACTCATCTCAACTTATCTCATCTCCGAATCCAAGCGGGGCCTTAAGTGATAGCATTATTATTGAATTGAGTAAAAATTAAATTTAATGAAAATTTAGATATTAAAATTTATTTAAATTTTATATTTAATTATTTAAAAATTAAATAATTTGATTTTTGTAAATAATAAATTCAAATTAAATACTAATATGGTTAATTAAAGATAATAGTCAGATTTTTATTTTATTCTTTTTATTTTATTTTTTTTATTTTACTCTCTCTTTTTTAGTTTTTGGATAGAGAAAATTAAGTTAGTAAAAAAATATAGTTGAATAAAAAATAAGTAGAAATAATTTTTTTTTAAATATTGATTAGTAGTTTAATTTAAATATAATATGATTACTAATTATTTTTTAAGCTCATAATTTAATTAAAATATAATTATTAATTAACATATAATAGATAAAATATTTAAATATGATAAAATTAATTTAATAATTACAAAAAATTAATTATTAATTACTCATTATTATGTATTTTCATAAATGGATAATCTAATGTGGAGATTTAATGTAAATAGTTAAAGTTAAAAATTAGTTATATTATTTTATTGTTATATTTTGAAAAAATAGTCATTTCAATGTGGAAACTTATGTGAATGAAATGACCAAAAATTAAAATGAAAGTTACATTAGTTAAAAATGTACTTTAACAATAATCAATCTAATGAGAGTGCTCTAAGATTGTAAAAGCACTAATATTGGGCTTCCACTATTTCTTATTTCTTAAAAAAAAAACATTAATATTAGTTTCATTACAAAAAAATCGAAATTTGATAGAAAGTATAAGTTTATTTGAATTATTATTGTTCAAAAATCAAATTAAAAGTACTTTTTATTTTATTCTCTCTACTTTTTTTCCTCATTTTTAATCAAATATGACAATTTTTTTTTTGAGTCCAATATAAGATTTTTTTAAATATTCCATTCCCATAATTTTATACTTTCCATTAAATTTTAAAAAAAATTGATAGAACTAATGTTAATGCGTTAAATGATTTTACTATGCTTACATGATCTAAAATCATGAAAAACTCATTGTAATTCAAATATTTTTTATTTTTTTTATTCATGAGTTAGAATAGAAAAAATAAGAAATGTTTAATATTTAAAAAAGAGTAATATTATATATAAAATTAAGACGTTTAAATGTAATGTAATCCTAAATTAGTTCAAACAATTTCTTCAAATGAATATTGATTAGAAGAGGAAACGTTTGTTTGTGTTGATTTGGGGATAAAAGTGAGAAGCCTATATGTGAAATATAAGCTTTTACGTACGATGTAAGCAAATTACACAAATATAACCAATCATGAGTATTTATTTATCCAATGACTCGAAATATGGATTGAGAAATTCCAAAGGAGCCCACAATGGTTAATTAGCGTGAGAGACAGCAAGCAAAGGGCACGGATTTTTGGAACATTAGGATTATTTAATGATTTAATATTTTCTATTTATAAATAATTGTTTTAAATATACAAGAGTTAGTTTTCATCATAGGAAAAAAAAATTGTAGATAGCAATAAAAACAAAGAAATGATAATAAAAGAGTAAGACACACATAAATTATTGTCCAAATAAGAAAACAAATCATAACATTTGAACCGGCCCTTCCTTGTTAATAGGCACGGGGTGAGTGGGTGGGCCCATTTAAACACCAATCTCTCAATAAGTGGACCACTTTATTCTTAAATTCTCTTCGCATGAATCCATCTGTAAAAAGACTGGATGATGTTGGTCTTTATCCATGGGCCGGGGGAGGTTGGTCTTTATCCACGGGCAGGGGCTATCGTAATAGACAACGACGTTTTCCTGAAGAGGAATGTTACGTACCGTCTTCATTTGACATTTGAGGAATGTAATCCAAGTTTAATATAAAAAATAAAATAAAAAATTATGAAATTATAATAATATTTATTTTTAAATAATAATTTTTTAATTTATTTTTATTTATCAATCAACTGCAATACAAATACAATTCCCTACTCAGAATTGCAAAAAAAAATTCTCCTTCCTGAAACCTCATATTCCCCGTTAATAACCACTTGTCTCATCTGAGGCCGTGATAATTTCTTAACTAAAATCCTAATTACCTTCAGGTGTGGTGTCTCACTCGATTATAAATATTATAAATATCATATATATAAGTAAAATAAATAACTTCTTATCTTGGTTTAATGTCTTTTGGAACTCATGATATCCAGCATTTGGGACCCAAAATGTCTTTATCTTTTAACCTTTTTTTCTTTTTATGAACTTGGCAGTGCTATTAGTTGATTTTTCAAACGTTAGGATAATTTGTAATATGAATGATGTGTTGAAAATAGACTATTAAAGTGTGAAATGAAAACCATTCTGCAGTCCACCATGGTTGCACCATCTACCATCCTTCAATAATGGTTGTACCACCCACCTCAATGCAGAGGTTTTTAACATTGGCTGCACCAACCACACCAACCAGTTGCAAAACTTCTTTTATAAAAGAAGAAACTTGATGTGTATTAGATGCAGTAGTGGTATTAGAAGTGGGTGTGGGCAAATTTGAGAGTGTACCTAAAAATTTCTTAAATGTTTTGTAAATTTCAGAAATTATAGTGAATTTAGCACTAGTGAATGTAGGCAAATTGCTAAACCACTTAAATATTGTCTTGTTTGATTTTGGACATTATTGTTTGTACTCAACAATTGGTATCAGAGTTTTGGTTCGAGCTGTCCAGAAATCAAGTTGGTCAAAATTAATTTTTGACAACTTCAGGCTGTTCCTTGCGTCAAGACGAATCCGTAGGCGCAAACGGGATCGAAAATGGATGTTGGAGAAGCCTGTACACGCCGGTAGAAGGTTGGAACGTGTACCCACGCGTCTACTCGCATCTAGAGGTTGAAGACAAGTGAAAAACACTCAGCCACGTGCTGCCACTCGCAACCACGCGTGTTCTGAGGAAGAAGACGCAACAGCCACACGCGCACAGGTTGGTGGGGGCCTCAGTCTAGCCTCTAACCAATGCAGGTCCTCCTTCACGCACGTCTCCTCTTGTGACCGAATAGTCTCAAAGGTTTGGTCGGTTTAGGTACTTTCTCTTGTTTTCTTGAGTTCTTGTGACAATGAGATGAATGTGTTTAAATGATAAGTTTGGTTTGGATAGAGAGATGTGGTGAGTGGTAGATTATGTTAGAAAATATTTAAAGGAATGTCTTTTGGATAGAGCTACGTATTGGGGTCCTTTTGGTAAGGAATATGGGTCATATGGTGTAGTAGGGTTAGGGTTTTAGTGGAGGCTAAGGGGAATTTCGAGATTGAGGATTAAGGTTAGGTTTTTTTGTCATTTGGATAAGGTAGTGGATGAATGAGGCTAGGCTAGGGTTGCTAGAGGTGAATGAGAGGTTAATTGGCTAGGTTTGGAGCAATGTGATGCACGGCTAAGGGTAATTTGGGGTACACGGCTAGGATAGCTTGTGTTTACGCTAGATGGTGTTTGGTTAGGGCATGTGATGGCCGAATATGGCTTAGGGTTCCTCTAGGGTTTCAGCCAAGGTAATTAGGGTTAGGGATCTAGGGTTTTGAGTGGTTTTGGATAAGTCCTAAAAAATATGAGTATAGCTTATAGGGTTTTGAAGGGGACGACAAGGCTAGGGCTTGTGCCGGATATTTGTTGATGATGGGGAGGGATTTGATTGGTTCATTTCTTCAATTGATAACCAATCAAATAAGAGAATGAGGTGACAATTTAATGAGGTGGCAAGTAGAGTTTCGGCTAGGGCAAGAGGATGTTAGCCGAATGAGATAAAGTAGGAGTTTTTGTTTGATTTAAATTTGAATTACTTTGAATTCAAATTGAATTGAGTGGCCGGTCATGCAAGGGCTAGGGGGGCATGAAATTTGCTAGATTTAGATGAGAGATGAGGTGGATTTAAGTGAGAAAATATAGGAGTGGGAGTGATAGGTGGCCGGCTAGGTTAAAGAATAATATGGGCAAGTGTTTTGGCTAGGGTTGCATGGCTTATGACCGAATGCCTCTAGGGTTTTAGTTTAGATTTTGATTTGAATTTTTAAAATGATTTGAAATGGTGGAATGTAAGTGGCCGGATATGGTATGGAGGGATATGGGATTGGGAACTGATTGAGTTAATTAGGTATTAATTAATCAATCAAGAGGATATTTAGGAGATGATTGGTGAGTGTGCAACGGAATTTTCAGCAAAGGCAAGTGGTGCCTTAGCCGAGCATGATGTTTATGGCAAGTGACTAAGATTGTGGGATTTGAATTATTTTAAAGTAGAGGGAATTAGTGGCCGGATATGTGGGGTTTATGTTGGGCGAGATTGGCTAAGTTTAGAAAGGAAATAGTTGATTGGATTTAAGAGAAAATAGGAAGAGATATGGTAAGGATGGATAAGATTGATGAGGTGGTTAATGGGGTTCGGCTATCTCTAATGGATAAGTTGGCCGAGTAGGTGTTTGTGTAGGATTGTGGTTGATTTGAATTTGAATTGATTTGAATTTGAATTGATTTGAATTTAAATTGGTTTGAATTTGAATTGGTTTGAATTGGTGGGAGGATAAAGATAAGGTGATGTGTCAACTAGGGTTTTATGGCTTATGGGATGAGTTGTTATGGAAATGAGTGGGGGCTAGTCAAGGAATGGCTTGGCCGAGTGGCCTAATTATGGTAAGTAAGGGTTGGTTTGAATGGAAGAATTATGAGAAGGGCTTTGGTCATGGATGGCCGTGTATGGTAAGTAGGGTTTTGGGGAAATTTGGCTAGGGTGTTTGAGAAATGGAAATCTTCAAGACTTCTTCAAGAAAACTCAAGCAAATCTCAAGCACATGCAATAAAGTGCATGAACAAGAGAAGAGGTTGAGCAACTTGAAAATGCACAAGAGCACCTCTTGTGTTTCAGCTTCAATACTTCAACAAGTATTTAACAATGCTTCCAACAATGTAACCATGCCAATATTCACTCAACAAGATGGTAATTTCGAAATTTTCAAGTGGTGAAGATTTTGAAAATTACAAGGGAACTCACACACACTTCTTAAATTCACAAGTAATACGAATTTAGCACTCAAACAAGACACTAAAACTCTCAATTCTCAAATTCACAAGTGGTGTGAATTTGATACTCAAAATAAGACACAAACACTCAATCACTCTTTTTGTAATTTTTCAATAATCAAACAAATAGAACGAACTCCTAATCACTCCAAGAACAAAAGAACACTAAAATAAATAAGAACATTAAAATAGACAAGACACCAAATGAAAGAAATACATCAACAACTTGATTGATAAATAAGGGATAGATGTGGATCACCGATTCACGAATTGCACGGATGATCCTCTTCCAAAGGGATTCACGAATTGCACCCTTAGGAAGCCCAAGTGCAAAGCACCGAAAATCCAAACCATATTAGGCGGCCGGTCTAAGCTCCTACCACACACAAGGTGTCTTCAAAATGTCAAATGATCAAAAAGTTAAAAAACTAAGAGACCTAGGGTTCTATTTATAGAGGTTACAAAGTGGAAACCTCCAAAAGGTCCCTGGCAATTATTTAATTAAATAAAATAACTAAAAGCAACTAATAAGCAAATAAGATAGTTTTGGAGGCCCATATGGCCGTGGCCTTCAAAGGTGGATGGTGGGCATTGCCGCCCATGGCATGGGCCATAGGTGTGAACGGCATGCTAGTTGGTCCGCACCTGAGGTGGCCTTGGTTGGTCCATGGCAAAGACCCTAGCCATGATCAGGTGCTGGTCATGGCTTGCAGCTAATGTGCACATGACTTGATGGTGACTCGGATGGGCCCGTGCATGTCTTGGTCTGTGGGGCATTGGGCATGGCCCGGGTTGGCTTGCACGCTGGCATGTTAGTGGTTGTGTCATGGTGCTGTCAAGGCCTAGTCGTGGCACGGTCAAAGGGGAACAAGTGAGCCGCGTTCCAATTGACTCGTGTATCTCCTCTAAACTTCCTAGGGCACACTCAAAATTCTCAAGGGAGTCCTCCAATGTTGGGCTTGGCGCCACAAGTGGTCCCAACTCAGGTGTCAATGTGTGTCTGGGGCCTTGATCATGTGCGGTTTTTTACTAGGTATTATCACACGTGCCACACGCGCCTCCACGAGCCCCAGACACGTTCCTGCGCGTGAGACTCATGCGCCCATGCGCCTCAGCCACCCTTTTGCGCGTGAGCCCCATGCGCCAGACACCTCTTCATGCGTGTATCACACACGCCAGATAGATCTGGACCGTCCGATTTTCAGATCTGATTTTGGGCTTGATCTAAGCCATTTGGAGTCCAATTTCGACGATCAAATGGTGCTTTCTAACTATTTGGATCATTTCAGACTCATCCGTATGGTTAGAATTTCGAAATTTATCTTCTAAAAATTTTAAATTAATATGGGAGGTATTGGAAGAGATAAGAACTCTGGAAATGCTAGCAGTTCAGGATATAAGTCCACAGTTTCAAATACCAATTTTGAAATTGAGAAGTTCGATGAAACTTCTAACTTTGGTATGTGACAATATGAAGTGATAGACGTTTTGATTCAATAAGAGTTGGATATGGCGTTGGAAGAAAAACCTAACGAAATGACGGAAAAAGATTGGAGGAAACATAATACCCAAACTTGTAGTACAATTCGTTTGTGTCTTATCAAAGATCAGAAGTATTTTATCATGAGAGAGACAAATGCAAAGGATCTTTGGAAGAAATTGGAAGATAAGTTCATGAAGAAAAACATTGAGACCCGTTTGCATTTGAAAAAAAAAACTATTCAGATTCTAATTTCGTGAAGGTATTAGTATGTCCGAACATTTGAATAGTTACAATCAGATTCTTGCTGATTTATTAAATTTAGATGTTGAAATCCAAGATGAAAATAAGGCTTTACTTTTGTTAAATTCTTTACCCGATACATATGATCATTTAGTTACCACACTATTATATGGGAAGGAAAAAATTAGTTTTGACGATGTATCTAGTTCTCTGATTAGCAATGAGTATCGGAGAAAAGATAAGTAGGTACAACTAGATACATCAAGTGAAGCATTGACAGCAAGAGGAAGACCACAGTCAAGGTATCCAGGAAAGAAGAAAGGTATTCAATCGAAAACTCGGGCCACATCACGTAGTTCATCAGTTGCTAGAAAACTTGCCAAAGATGAGTGTTCCTATTGTCACAACAAAGGACACTGGAAGAAAGATTGTCCTAAATTGAAGGGACAACAAAAGAATCAAACCACTACACCCAATGTCGCAGATAGAGATGAAGATCTAGACATTGCCTTGACATGTTCATCATTCATTTGTCATCCCGATGAATGGATTTTGGACTCCGGATGTACCTATCATATGTGTCCCAATCGGGACTGGTTTACTGACTTCACAGAGATTGAAGGTGGAGCAGTACTTATGGACAATGATAGTGCCTGTAAGACTCAGGGGATAAGGAACATTCGGTTAAAATTGCATGATGGAACTGTTAGGACTCTGACCGAAGTTCGATTCGTTCCGGACTTGCGGAAAAATCTTATCTCATTAGGATCTCTGGATTCAAAGGGATTCAGAATCACTATTGAAGATGGAACTCTCAAAGTGGTAATGGGAGTTCAGGTGGCTATGAAGGGTTTGAGGCGAGGAAACTTGTACTTCTTGCAATGAAGTACTGTTGTTGGAAGAGCTTTTACAGGTTGTGAGAAGCTAGATGAGACTGATGCTGACACCACCAGACTTTGGCATATGCGTATGGGACACGCTGGAGAGAAAGTTTTGCAAACACTCGTTAAGCAAGACTTACTTAAAGGTACCAAGACTGGTAAATTATCTTTTTGTGAGCACTGTGTATTGGGGAAGCAGACGCGGATCAAGTTCTGAACCGCTGTTCACAATACACAGGGGATACTTGACTATGTACATTCCGATGTTTGGGGACCTACCAAAATTGCATCTTTGGGAGGTAAACATTGGTTTGTAACTTTTGTAGATGATTATTCTCGTCGTGTGTGGGTGTATACGATGAAGAATAAAGATGAAGTGCTGAAATTTTTCTTGTTTGGAAGAAGATGATTGAGACTCAGACCGGCAGAAAAATTAAGCGGCTCAGATCAGATAATGGAGGGGAGTATACTCTAAACCCTTTCATGGAAGTATATTGGAGAGAGGGAATAATCAGACACTTCACGGTACGAGGAACACCACAGCAGAATGGTGTAGCAGAATGGATAAATTGTACTTTGCTAGAGAAAGTACAATGTATGTTACTGAATGCTGGATTCAGTAAGAAATTTTGGGCTGAAACTGTGACATATACATGCCACCTCGTCAACAGACTACCCGCAGCTGTCAATGGCGGGAAAACACCCATTGAAATGTGGAAAGGTATACATGCTACTGATTATGACTCTTTACACGTTTTTAGATGTCCTGCTTACTATCATGCTAAAGAAAGTAAGCTTGATCCTAAAGTCAAGAAAGCAAAATTCTTGGGCTTTAGTTCTGGTGTAAAAGGGTATAGATTTTGGTGCATAGAGTCTAAGAAGGTAATCATAAGTAGAGATGTTACATTCAACGAATTTGAGATGCTTAAGTCACATAAGCATAAAGATTCCAGTGAAGGCAACTATGATGGCGAAACATCCGGTGATTCGCAGAAGGTGGAGTTTATCACTCCAAATGATTCAAGAGAGGACAGACGAGAGGAGGTTGATAGTCCACTCACAACACCTCCAAGTCAAATTGAATCAATAGCAACCAACAGACTGAAACGAGAGAAACGTGTACCGACACGTTATACAGACTACGTGACATATGCACTACCAGTTGAATAGGGTGAGATCCTCACCACTTATAGAGAAGCCATACAATCCAGTGAAAAAAATGAATGGATAAAGGCGATGAATGAGGAGATGCAGTCTCTTCATAAGAACCAGACTTGGGAACTTGTGTCACTTCCACAAGGAAAGAAGTCAATTAGCTGTAAGTGGATCTTTAATCAGAAAGATGATCAAGTTGCTAAAAATAGAATATGCTTCAAAGCTAGATTGGTAGCTAAAGACTACGCTTAGACAGAGGGAATTGACTACAGTGAAGTATTCTCTCCTGTTGTGAAGCATTCATCCATTCGGATATTGCTAGCTTTGGTTATATAAAATGATCTTGAGTTAGCACAACTTGATGTGAAGATAGCTTTCTTGCATGGTGATCTAGAAGAGGAGGTTTATCTGTCTCAACCAGAAGGGTTTAAAGAAACTGGTAAAAAAAATTGGGTTTGCAGACTGAAGAAGTCTCTCTATGGATTGAAGCAGTTACCTCGACAATGGTACAAGCGATTTGATCGCTTTATGATGGACCTGAAATACACTCATTGCCAATACGATCATTGTATGTATTTCAGAAAACTTGCAGATGGATCTTTCAAAACCTCTCTTATAAAAGAAGAAGTCTGATGTGTATTAGATGCAGTGGTGGTATTAGAAGTAGGTGTATGCAAATTTGAGAGTGTACGTGAGAATTTCTTGAGTATTTTATAAATCTCAAAAATTATAGTGAATTTGACACCAGTGAACGTAGGCAAATTGCTGAACCACTTAAATATTATCTTGTTTGATTTTGGATAGTATTATTTGTGCGCAACATGAGACTATCCAAAACTCATTATATAGACAAGTTTCGCATAAGTTCATTGTAAATAGGTGAGTCTTACTAAAAAAGAATAGTACCTTTTTATACTTCTTTTAAGGTGGCCGTGTTTACTTTTTTACAAAGAAAAATTTTAAATACAAGTAATATTGGTACCTATATGTATACTAATGTTAAGATAAAAAGATAAACTTATTAAAACACATAAATTTAAAATAAAAAAATATGAAAATAATAAAGTAGAATGCATAAATGCGCATATAGATGCTCAATATTATTTATATGTAGTATTACTTTTTACAAAAGCTTGTGCAAATCGGAATTTGATGTCAGGATTTCTCTCTTCTCATACGTAAGAAACTTTTTTCTGGTTTTATGTTTGGTACGTATATAAGAGCACTTTTACTAACATGTATAATTCATATTTCCTGAAAGTCCAAAGACAATAAATGAACTTTACTTCATGTGCACTTTAAGAAAACTAGCTTATAACAACATGATATATAGTTGGAAACTACATAAAGCTAATTGTATGTATGGAGCTATGTCTAAAAATATACCCCAGAAATTAGCTATATATCATGACCAAGAAGGCTATTTGGCGGCTGCAAATACATAGCCGGATAGCCGTCCCCGCCAAATTAACGAAAAGCAGCTAGCTTTCTGATCTCTGTTAAGTCTGATCCAGGCGCTGAATGATCACGCAGATAGATCAGACCCACAACATTATCTCTCCCGCAGCTTGCTTGTATATTTCCTCCACAGGAAATGCCGCCTCTTGCAACTGATTATTGCAAGCTCCGTTTACCTGCTCAAAACACAAACCACCATCCACCTGACATTACTTAGCTTGATGTCAGAAATCTCTTGAAACATGCGAGTAAATTAAGGTCGAGTACTAGCTAGAATGTAACATATCATGCATCACTAGTACTTACACGTGCTTGAATAATATACATGCTCTGATTAGAATCAGAGTTAATATGAGCAGATACCACCTCTATTCTATGCTTCTCCAACACATAGCAGATGGTAGTCAAGACGCCAGGCTTCTTAGACGAGCACACACTAATCTGTGCTTCCTCACCGCATATATTCAAGACCACATTTGGAGAAGTCCAGGTTTCAAACATTACGGGATACCGCAATGAAAGTGGATTGGAAGAAGAATTATTTGCTGTAATGGCGCCCGGGTAGTTTGAAGATCCTTGATCGGCTAAGAATGCTTCCCTCGAGTCGTTTGATGTTGGTCTAGTTTGCGAGATCATTATGGGTGACTGATCAAAGCCAAAAGTCGAGGCTGCGCGGCCTTGAAGTCTTTCTAGCTTCTGCTTTTGTAGCTTCTGGAGAGTGTGTTGTAGGGTTTTGATGTAGCTTACCGCTTCATCCACGATGGTGGACTTGTCCGCCTAATTAATATGGTCAAATGAAATATATTTGTGATAAGTTTTTGTTTGAGAAATTCGTAATAAATTGCTAGCTAGCAATTGCATGCGTTCGAGAAATTATATATATGAATGTTTTATTGATTAAATTAAATGAAATTACAATAATATGTACTCATGATAATTATAAATTATAAGCTGAAACATGATGCGACAGATGTTTCTTTAAGGTTGTTTGTCCCCACATATAGGGTACTATATTTGATGAAAGTAGATATATTTTAGTTGCATGGGATTGCAGATTTGAATTGCAGACCGTAACATCTCAGCTAAAATATATTGATTTCCGTTTAAAACCTGAAATAAAACTTACCAGCAAGCCAGTCAAACGTTAAAAACCTAAAACCGTCGTTGAAATACATTTCCACATGATTGATTAAGTAAAAGGAAGAGGTACTACATCATGTACATGCCATATTATTCCTTTTTAAATAAGAATTAATGCACTGAATTTATTGTATGCAATTAGGGTAAGTACTTCAAGATAAAATGACCTCGAGCTCGAGGTCATGCATGCCTCAAATATCTTGCTTGATCTTAGGATGATCAATTGAGTAGCAGCTTTACTAAATAACAAAAGGGATACCAGCTTTGGATCGACAATATATATGCATGCAGCTTAAATATTTCAGACTGGCATATAGCAAATGTTACATCAATGTTGAATTCTTGGTTTTGATGGATATCTAGTACTGCCTTTAAGAATTATCCTTAGACTGAGGAAAAGACAAAATAGAGATTGACAGAGACCCACCTTTTCTTTTTCATCTCTAACGTACTCCCATGAAGCAAAAGCAAAGAAAAAGTTAAGAACTTGATATGTATAAATATCGAAAGGGAAATTTAGATCAAAAAGACATTCTCTTTTTTAAGATGACATAAAACTAATTAATAGCTAGCTAGCGAGAGACCCATCATGCAGAAACCAATATCTATAAACCAATTAATACTTTTACGTACCTTGGGAGGAAGTTGGGGAAGCAAAGCATGGAGATTAGCAAACATGTTCCTCATCTTCTTCCTCCTCTCTCTCTCCGTCCATATATGTATATCATGATCAGATTCACCGCCTCCTTTTTCTTCTCCCTTCCCTTCATCACCACCAGTACTGATCCCTTTCCCATTTTTGCTCACACTGCCTCGGCCCCGCTTCTTCTTACCCGCGGGTGGCAGCGCCACCTCTTTTGCTCCAGTATCTATCTGGCTATTCGAGCTCGACCCTGGCAACTTCTTGCCCGATTTCCCTTCAATGCCAGCTGAATTGTCCGAATTCGAGAAGGCCCACGACTGGTTTTCCCATAAGAAACTTTCATGGCCTAATCCTTCTCCTCCTCCTTCTGACATGGCTGGCTAGAGAGAGAGAGAGAGAGAGAGAGAGAGGAAGAGATAGAGATGGAGAGAGTGAGCGATTGAGAGAGAGCGCAAGAGATAGAGATGGAGTCGAGGAGGGAGAATGGGGGCCGAGGAAGCGTTTAAAAAAGATGGCAAAGGCTTAGATGTGTGTGAGAGGGACGATTCGGCCGGCACGAAAGCACCCAAAATACAATCATGAGCCGATGCCGTTACTGGGCTTAGATAGAAACAAAAACGTATAGCCTAAAGCATTCGAGGGTCCCACAAAGCAAAGCATCATGATGGCCCCACCTGGCCAAACCATATATATATATATATTAAGAAAAGTTCTACACAACCTTTACATATTATCATTTTTTTAATATTTTTTTTTAATTTTTATAATTTTATAATATTTTTATTTTGAATTTCTTCTTTTTAAATTAATTTAATTTTTTATTTATTATCTATATATCAAATATTTAATAAAAAAAATATGATATGTGAAGATTGTGTAAATAATAAGAGATTGTGAAGATTTTTTTATATATTAATTTAATACTATTTATCATCTTTATTTTCATCATGTTATCTTATGATATAACATTAAATTAATAGATATATTCAATTATCTAAAATCACATTATTAAATAATAAAAAAATAAATGATGAGTAAATTTATTATTAATTTTCAAAACAGCGATTAATGCATACATTGCCTCAACTGGAAACAAACATGCCTAGTCTTCTGGCTAGGGTTTAAGGTTAAATGAGCTCTTCCTTCTAGATAGATAAATTATTCGTCCTAAAATACTTAAGACATTCAATCATTATTCTTATAATTAACCTAGAAATATAGCAACATTTCTTTAAGGAAACAGCTTGAACAAGATCAAAATATGTATATACATACATAATATATATTGCATGGATCAAATATTCATTATAATTAACATAGTATAGTGTGTGCTTGTATATAATTAATTAGCTCGAGTGGTAGTGAGATTAATTATAAACGTCTTATTTTGATATTCTTAGCTAGTTTTGGTAAGATTATTATGAAATTGAGCTTAAAATTAAATAATCTCATCTGGATCCTACACACACTCACTGCATAGTACACATGATATTATATATATGTATTATATTTGTAAAAAAATTCGATCAGCAGGGAACGCGTAGACGTAGTAGCTAGTTTTGTTTAAGTAGCTGATCTGTACCCCCAATGCATGCATGCAACCCGTTAGAATTCATGGTTTTCATGATCACATTAAAGCAAAAAGACAATATTGTCTTTAATCATTAGATATTCCGAGAAACGCGAGCTTATATATATTTTATTTATTTTTTCATCAGGAGATCCAGAAAGATGCGAGCGTTTCGTCATATAATATATATGTGCTGATAATTAGAATCATGTCAGGATATATATTATATGTTTATTACTACATATATTTGGGACGTTTGTAACAATTTACACGTATTAAATATTAATAACAAGAATTTATAAATACAATAATTAGTATACAATTCTTACCCAACAATCTAATAAAATATTAATTTAAGTTTGAATTAATAAAAATAATTAGTAATATTTTTATTCAAAAGTTAATAAGTAACTGTTGTAGTACTGTACGTAACAGCTGTATTTGCATCATTTTATTATTTCCTAGAAAGAATTAAGGGGCTTGATCAGGCCGGGCGCAACCTCATAATACATGTAATTAAGCTGCATGCAGCATGATCTAGCTTTTTCAGATCAAAGGTATAAGAATATATATATATATATATATATATATATGCGCGCAAATTGTATCAATTTTAATTACTATATATTAATTATCAACTATTTATCTATCTTAATGGAATTTCAATCCTATTTCTGAAGGCATGCAAATCCTGTACGTAGTACCATATGTACGTAAGATATTGATGTGCTTGCTGTAAATGGATTAACACTCCACGTCCCCAATACATACTAGTTGGCAACCTAAGGCTCCACATCGGGTTGGGTTGTAGCTTCTTCTTGTTGATATATAATAATATTCTATATATATCGATGAAACTCCACAAAACCAAGATATTGTAGCCGTTATTTATCAACCAGTAGAAGCTTAATTTGCCTCTGGCATGCACTCAAAAGTGATCTGAAACTGTTTGTTTGGACGCGTTGATCATCAAAACATGAAAGGTCTCCGCGTCCCTCTAAAATTCCAATATGTGGGGCTTTTTCTTTTTCTTTTTCTTTTTTTCAGGAGTTAATTATTCAATTACGAGATGAAGGATATTATTTAAGACAAAGTAATTGGTTCTGACTGTAAATATTTATTAAATTATTAAAGAAATTCCTTTCAAATGGTCACGTGAACAATGCGAAGATATATCGTAGGCCAGGAAGGGAATATTATACACACACGTATATGTATATACATAAATAACTCTTTAAATATATTAATTTTAAATCTATGGGGCTATGAACGAGATGCAGCGTATCTCATACCAAAACCGCCTAACAAGTTCTGAAGAAATTATACGATGAAATTATCTTCGAAATTCAATTCAAAAAACGAAGGACATCATCACACACCATATATATAATGGAGCTAGACGAGCCAAATTAAAATCTAACCAATCTGATAGGTATAACGAAAAATGTAAATTAATTCTTATTTCCAGCATGCACCAATTTTCAATGCTTCGTAATGGGACAAATATACTAATTTTAATGTACCATAATATATTATTCGCATGAAGATATGAACGTATTCGTTGCTAAGGAATATATAGACAAATCCGTTATATATGATCGACTAAAGTAGCAAATTTTTTTCACTTTTACAGATAAGTACTACACCTTTTCGTCTTCATGAACCCATACAGTTCGTGAACAAGATAACTGCGTTTCAGAAGGAAAGGCATGTTTAATTTATTATCAACCCAATTATGGGTTTGTTGATTCATGATCTGCAAGGAAATAAGAATGTCATGATCATCCCTCTCATCATGTGATCAACAGGGTTGCCGTTTTACAAATGGGGCATAAATTCTTCATCATGAGCCACTGTTTGATGCAATCGGTGTGGGAATCCAATATGATCAACTTTAAATGTTAACCAAAGCCATGGCATGTGTCAAATGGCAAGTAGCAAGATCATTTTTCTGGATCAACAGAGCATCTTAGTGAGTCCTAACTAACTAGGTGCATGCCTAAAGAGCTATCCCGTCAAGGTCTTGCTCACAAGTGCAAGGATCTGCTAGCAGCTTGAGTACGCTGACTCATAAGGAAAAAAAAAATTAAGTGTAAATGAAAGGTAAGCAGAGCATGTGGTCCAATATGCTTCTTCTCAAGTTCATCTTTAATTTTCTCCCAATAGTGGGAGTTGATCAAACATAAGGATAAGGGGGAGAATTTAACTGTTAAGGTGATGGGAAGCAGGAAGTTCGCAAAATTAAATGTATGAGGTCAGCATCTTGCATATATGTCATCCATAAGAAAAGTATTATACATGTGCTACACATGATACCCAAAGAGTGGACCATATAAATATATTTTTTTTTGATAAGTAAATGATTTTATTAATAGAATGAATGGCATCTTAGCCAGTTACAAAGCAAAATGCCTGTGCCCTCTTATAGAGGGATGTTAGAGACAAGGAATTCCTGAACGTCTATGCCGTTGAAATCTACGGCGATAGACCATGTACAAAGAGTTCTAAAAAATAAAGCTTTAAGCTACAGTTCTTTCATTGTCTTCGAAAGTCCGCTCATTCCGCTCTTGCCATAAACACCATATTATACAAATAGGAATCATCTTCCAGATGGCCTTGATATGTCTTGTGCCCCGAATCGAAGGCCAACCCTCCATCATTTCCAAAACGGTCTTCGACATAACCCATGCCAAATTAAGTTTGCCAAAGACCTCATCCCAGAGAACCCTGGCAATCTCGCAATGTAAAAGGAGATGGTTCACCGACTCGCCCGCCCTTCGACACAGACAGCACCAGTCAGCAACAATAACCCTCCGTTTCCGCAAATTGTCCGTGGTTAGGATGTGCCCCAAAGCTGCTGTCCAGGCGAAAAAAGCCGCTTTGAGCGGTACTTTGTGACGCCAAATCCGTCTCCAAGGGAACTGCAAAACAGAAACATGAGTAAGAATTTTGTAAAAAGAGCGGACCTTAAAACTCCCTCTCCTATCGGGTATCCACCAAATCCTATCCTGGCGGTGTCTGTTTGGTCTTTGCGAATAAATAAGGCCAAAGAACTCAGCGAAAATCCCCACTTCCCAGTCTTGTGCTGCCCTGAGAAAAGCTATGTTCCAATTAATGTGCCCACCCCCCAATTCCATATTCTCGGCCACTGTTGCGTCTTTGGCACTAGCTATTTGATAAAGAGAAGGGAAAATCCCACATAAAGCTCTATCCCCACACCAGTTATCCTTCCAGAATTTAATTCTCGTCCCATCCCCAAGTTGAAACCTGATGTTCCTCCTAAACAAGCCCCACCCTTTTCGGATATTTTTCCATATTCCCACCCTCCCTGTTCTGTTGACCTCATTTGAGTTCCAGCCCCCCCACATACTACCATATTTACGGTCAATTACTATTTTCCACAGAGCCTCTGGTTCCTTGTGGTATCTCCATAGCCATTTGCCCAGCAGTGCTTGATTGAAGTGTCTCAAGTTGCGGATACCCAAGCCACCATTCGAGATAGGCCGACACACCGTCTTCCAGTTGACTAGATGATATTTAAACTCCTCCCCCAATCCACCCCATAGGAAGTCCCTTTGGAGCTTTTCTAGTCGGCCTGCCACAGTTGCTGGTATTGGAAAAAGGGATAAAAAATATGTGGGAAGGTTTGACAAGGTACTTTTGATCAGAGTAATACGCCCCCCTTTAGACAGATACAGTCTCTTCCATCCTGCTAATTTCCTTTCCACTTTCTCAATTACCGTGTCCCAAATCCTGACAGACCTGGAAGCCGCTCCCAGAGGAAGCCCCAAATAGGTCATAGGTAGTGCAGAAATTTTACACCCGAGATTACTAGCCAACGTACGTATATTTCGGACGTCTCCTATTGGAACCATCTCAGATTTATCGTAATTCACTTTTAACCCAGAGGCCGCTTCAAAACAGAGGAACAACGCTTTTAACACTCGCACCTGGTTCTGATCTGCCTCACAAAGGACAAGTGTATCGTCTGCAAATAGTAAATGAGATATATTAGTAATGCCCCTAACAGGAGTACCAACTGGGAATCCATTTACCAGGCCATTAACTACCAAGGCCGATAGCATCCTGCTGAGAGCCTCCATAACTATGACAAAAAGTAATGGCGATAGGGGGTCCCCTTGTCTTAAACCTCGGGAGCTCGGGAAAAATCCTTTTGGGCTTCCATTAATCAAGACAGAGAATCTTGCGGTGGTAATACACCACCATATCCAAGCCTTCCACCTTTCCCCGAAACCACACCTACCGAGCAAGTACTGTAGAAAATTCCAGTTGACATGATCATAGGCCTTTTCCATATCCAGCTTGCATAAAATTCCATTGGTACTACCGGCTTTCCTTCTACTCTCGATGCATTCGTTAGCTATAAGAACCGGATCGAGGATCTGTCTACCTTTGATAAATGCATTTTGCGGAGTAGAGATTATTTTCCCGATAACCCTGCTGAGACGATTAGCTAAGACCTTTGAAATGATCTTATATACCCCCCCCCACAAGACTAATAGGCCGAAAATCCTTGATCTCTATAGCTCCCGGCTTTTTTGGAATAATGGCTAAAAAAGTGTTATTAAGACTTTTCTCCAATCTTCCATTTGAGAACAGCTCTTTAAATATATTCATAAGATCCTCCCTTATCACTTCCCAACACTCTTGGAAAAAACCCATAGAGAAACCGTCTGGTCCCGGTGCTTTGTCTTTGACCATTTTTCGAATAACTTCAAGCACCTCCTCCTCTTCGAAAGCTTTCTCCAAATTAATAGCATCTTCCAACCCAAGTGTCTCGAAAACAAGGCCATCTAGGTTTGGTCTCCAGGCCTCTTGTTCAGTCAAAAGCTTCTCGTAAAAATCTACTATATGGCCATGTATGGTTCCTTCATCTTTAATCTCTTCCCCATCGATTCTAAGAACCTCAATATTGTTATTTCTTCTATGCGAGTTTGCGGTTCTATGAAAAAATTTTGTACAACGATCTCCTTCCCGTAACCACAAAGCTCTTGACTTTTGCCTCCAAGAAATCTCTTCTAACAATAGCAGTCTCTCGAGTTCCGAAACCAAAGAAGTCTTTCGCATCTGTTCATCTTGAGTAAGACCACGCCCAGCTTGAACCCTATCTAAATCCTCAATATCTCTCTTTAATCGATTTTTGTTTTCCCCCACATTTCCAAAAGTGTTCGAGTTCCATGCCTTCAAATCCCCTTTAAGGGCTTTTAGCTTCTTACTAAAAATGAAACTAGCTGTGCCCTGATAGTGATACGATGCCCACCACTGTCTGACCCTATCAATAAAACCCTCCAACTTCAACCACATATTCTCAAACTTGAAATGCCGATACCCACTCCGAAGCCCTCCACAATCCAATAAGATGGGCCAGTGATCCGAGCATACTCGACCCAAACGCTTCTGCAAAACATCTAGAAAATGGCTTTCCCACTCGGGAGAGGTAAGGAATCGATCCAACCTAGACCACGACTGGTTGTTAGACCAAGTAGCCGGACCCCCTACTAAAGGTAAATCCAAGAGATTCAAATCAGAGATGCTTTCGGTAAATTCTAGGCTTGCTGAGCTCACACTTCTATTGCCACTTGTCTCACTAGAAAAACGAACAATGTTGAAATCACCTCCGATACACCACGGGAGCTCCCACCAACTATGTAACCCGGCTAGTTCTTCCCATAGAGATCTGCGGTCCGCGTCCACATTTGGCCCGTATACACCTGCGAAAGCCCAAGTAAAGTCATCAGAAACACATTTAAAGGTGCAGGCTATTAAGTGCCTCCCGATATACTCATCCATTTTTTCGACCACCCTCCTATCCCACATCACCAAAATGCCCCCTGATGCCCCTGTAGACGCCAAATATATCCAATCCACGTGTACACCGCTCCAAAGGCTACTCACAACTCTCCTAGTAATGAGCTTCAATTTAGTCTCTTGTAGGCATACAATTTCCACTTTCCATTCACGTAGCAGATTCCGAATCCGAAGACGTTTATTAACGTTATTTAGTCCTCGAACATTCCATGATAAAATTTTTGGCTTCATTGGCGGATAGAAATCCCCTTGCCCTTAGCTCTCCCTTTTCCCTCTGTGTTCAACGACCAAGTAAGGCGTCTAAGTTCTCGACATTGTTTAGACTTCCCCTTGTTATTCAGGTTATGATTGGCCTCCATAGCAGTGAATAAAGCCATCATTTGCTCTTCATATCCCTCACACCGGATACCCACTATCTGTTGTATTGCTAAGATAGTTCTCATAACCCAACTAGAGGATTGATTTGGAACAAAAGAGTTTAATGGGACCGGTTGAAATTCATCTCCCACAGGAATATCCTCTATACCCGGTAGAAAAAATGAATCTGGGACGATGCATTCCTCAGAATCCTCATCTGAATCCGTCAACATATCCTCCTGGAATAAAATCTGATTTGCCTCTGCACAAAAGGTCTGCTCCCCTGGTTGGGCCTGCTGCTCCTTGCTCTTCAGCGTGACTGCATGTGTACCCCCTAGTCGTAGCTCCTCCTGCGCCTTCGTATCAACCATTCTGGTCGTCAAACGCTGCTGTGGCATTCTTGGGGTCTCCGGGTTCTCGTCTGAGCTACTCCCAGTAACCATCGGCGCCTTCTGTTGCATCTGAGCCACTTTCGTGTGTTGCATAGGCGAGCTATGTCTCGCCGGAGTTACGTCGGAGCTGCTGGTCGCTAGCTTCTCGTCGGAGTCACCCCCTGATACCGTCGGCATTTTCTGTTTTGCCGACGTATGACTTCGCCCCGCCGGGCCACTATCCGGCATAAGCCCGATTGTCTCCATGTTGCTTCTCGGGCTAGCGGGTTGATGAAAACCCGACTCATGTTCAACTCCAACAGCTGATAGCTGCTTTAACTGGCCCGTTGCCTCGTGGGCCACAGGTTTGGGTCGAGGCCCACCCACTTTACGCCAGACAACCCTGCCTTTCCCCCTCCTATTAGTCTTCCGAACCTTCTTATTGACCAACGTTTCTTTGTTTGGTCTCGTGTCTACGTGCTCCAGAGCCTTCGGCTCTTTCCTTTCTCCCTCCACCACCTTTTCCTGAAGTGAAGCGACCATACGAACCACGGTGATCATATCGCGTTGCAGGGACCGTAGCTGGCCTTGTACTTCCAGCAGCATTCTTCTAGTATCCCAACCCATTTGGCTTGACGCGTACCTGTTGTGGGAGTGGCTCGATGCTGCCGGCTGCCTGTCAGACTTCCCCTGTTGTCTCGGACCACTGGGCAAAGACAGCCCGCCCTCCCTTCCCTGTAACGGCTCTGGCGAAGCAAGCACCTCCTTGTAAGATCTTTGGACTGCCCTCTGTTCACCCTTCACCGATACCTGATGGTTCAACACGTTTCCTTCCTTCGATGAGCTGCCGTATTCCCAGTCCGACAATCTCTCCCTGATTTTCCACCATCCCCAGCCTTCTTCCCCTTCAGGAAAGCATACCGATGTCCTCCTTCCCCCTTGGTCGTACTCGGAGACCTCAATGAATCGACCACGAATGTTCAAACACAGTTGCGCAACAAAACTTCGATAACCTTCCCTTGTAGACGAGTAAACCTCCTTCTTTCCCCCTCGCAAGCATTCTGCTAGGACCTTAATAATCCAAGACACTATATTGTGACCCAATGCTAAAGAGCGTTCTCCCTTCCAGTTCTTCTCGATGATTCTTATTAGCCTTCCTTCCTTAGTAATAATGAATCTCTTTGACTCGATTACAACTTCAGTAGGACGACCCATAAACGCCACCATTAAGCTACCAACTAACAGGAGCTAAAACTGAAACATCACCGACAAGAAACGGCAAGAGATGCATGTGTACGGAGAGAGAAAGAGAGAGAGAGAGCTGTCAAAGGCCTAATGGTCAAGCAGACATTCAACAACACATTGTGTAGTTTTACAAGTTATATAGCAAGCAGTTATGTTGCAGGCTGAAGTCGGATGATCTCTTTTTTTATTTCATTGAAGGAATGGAAGCAAGTACGCCAAAGCATTCTTTGGAGGAATCAGAGGTACTTGAAGTCTTGAAAGTTATGAACAGAGATAACACCCTGGGCCTGGACGGGTTTTTTTATATATATATATATATATATATATATATACCATAGCAATAAAAGGTAGTTCACGGTTCACCTAGTCAAGCCACCAGCTTTACAACAAAAGCATATCAAAGTAAGAATACAATGAGATAATCATCATTTCGGTATAATCGCATGCACCAACACCATACCCCAGTGTGGACCACCAGCTATTGGTAAAGACTAAAGAGTGTTTAGAAAAAACATCCTCAAATACACCACAGACTTTTCACTCCCAGCTTGTAAAAAACTTGTTTAAGACCCCAGAGCTAAAAGTTGAAACATGTACTTTATAAATTTCAATTAGTTACCTGAACAAGCAAGCCAGTCGCTCAAACACGACAAAGACTGAACAAATTCAATATTCACAATTTCAACCAAACTTTGATGACAAGTTTTTCTTTAAAAATATGTTTTCGCAAATAAAAATTTAAAAGATAATCCAGCCCAATTTCTTAAGACATTGGGCCAGTTTCTGGGGTGTTTGGGCTATGGATACTAGGAGATGGCTCCAGGTGCTCCTCACCCAACATCCATAGGGCACAACCAAAGTGATGGTTAATCCAAGGGTAGGTTTGCTTTGTCCTAGATTAACTATAGTTAAATGGAGTCTGTCTTGATTTGATATGCTTAAGTTTCGATTGAGAAAAATACATCTTGTGGATCAATGTTCACCTTTTTACTAATTTAAAACTATAAAACTAAACTACAAAGCTTTAAACCATCTACGGTGGTTCAACCCAAGACCATAAGTTGCAGATAAAAGCTAGTTACGAAGATGGCAATTCTTAGTTTACTTTTCTAGGCCAACAATATCAAGATGAATAAATTTCCTGTAGAACGTCCAAACATTATCTCAAGATATATTGAAACAAGGGAAAAAACTCTTAGGGAGTTCAAACATATGCAACTGTACACTGCTGCCACGCACATTACCAATGCAAATATCTAAACACCCACACCAAGGAGTACGAGAAAGATTAACAGCTAGTACAAGAGAATATTATACATCTAAAAATACCTTTGTAGATTTCATGGTAAAAGATTGATCACAAGATAATAGCCTCTAAGCACTTATACAGAAAGCATAGCCTCTAAGCAATATAGACACCAAAAAAGTTTAAATGGAGAGGGGAGATAAATATTAGAATACAAATCTCAGATATTAGTCGTTGTCTCCCTTCAATGTCAACAGCTAAAGCTCGCAAAAAATGGGGCATACCAAGAATATCATCAGTTTGTCTTTCCATAAGAAATGCAGACCTCGGATATTGTTGGTGATGGCCATGGCCATTAGATCCAAATGACCTCGCTGCATCTTGTGAAGAAGAAGAAGGGCATGAAGGTAATGAGGTAAAATGACCGTACGACCTCCATATTCTGAGTCATTGGGAGGAAACAGAGGCCATGGGGATTCAGATGGTCTTAGCTGGTTTTGTGCCGGGGGATTGTGGTGAGGAGTCCAGGTAGAATGAGGCCATACATGGATGTTTGAACTGGGGCCAGCTCTAGTAGTGGAAGTAACTCCGCCAGAATTGCTGATATTTCTAGAAGCCAAACTCCAACTAGTTGGGATCATTTACATAATTTCTCACATCAGTTGCAGGTAGAAACATGGGGTGCACTGTAGCATTTCTTGTGATGCTTCTTAAGTTTGGTTCTTCTCTTAATGAAGTGCCTCTTTCTCTAGAGTTGAGAGAATTTGAAAAGCCACTCACTCTTAAAGTGGAAGCCCCATTCCAATGAAAAGAATGTGTGTTTCCTGACAAATCAGGATCATGCATAGCATGAGACTGGCTTTGGGAACCACCCGAACTTGCTGATGTTACTGTTGTGGGTCTCAGGTCCAGAGAATCACCAAATGGGTAGATGTAGGTGATTTCTGAGAGGAGAAAATATGAGAATGCCTATTACTCCCAGTTGAAGATAAGTTTAATGGTAAAGCTTCCTGATGATTTCCAGAACTTGGTCTCCTACCTAGATTTCTAAAGGGGATTTTTGCATCACCCATAGCACTTGAAGAAGGAAAGGCATCAGAAGCCCCTCCTCTGATACCAATCCCAATGCTTAGGTTCTGCTGTTCTAGAGTACAAACATCAGAAGAATCCTGGGAGTATATATAGACTGCTAAAAGAACCATAACCAGCAGAGCCACCACGCCATCCATCATTTTCAACCTGTGGAAAGGAGTTAGAACTTTCATCAGGATAAGACTACGCAAAACTTCCTTCAAGGGCCTTTCGCTTGCAGGATAAACCCCAAGTCCCCAAAGAAGAGCCTGAGCCACTAGTACTGTCCTCCACCATGTCCGACGCAATCTCAGAATAATTAGATGAACCACAAGTAAAAGATGTCTGCTCTATTTCTACTCCACTTGAATTGTTACGATGAGGGTCTAGACCAGATTCTATGCCTCCACCACCATTCCCACTATTACCTAAATATCCTTCATTCAGATTCACGTTCTGAGGGACACTATTAGGGCTGGAGCCTTCCATGAACAAAGGCCCACTTCTAATCTGACTGCCGCCAAGGCCAATATTAACTCTCCCAGGAAAACGGATATTATTTACTTCAAATCGCCCTTCCTCCAACCTTGGGCCAACCCCAGAATGTACATTTAGCGAAGAAGACCACTCATGTTCAATTCTAAACCCATCATCATTCACTTGACTTTTTGGATTCGGTCTAGAGCTGGGTTCACCTGTATTCCAGCCACTAAAGCTCAGAAAATCATGAGTACTTGCGTTCACAAACGTTGTCTCACCAGAAGACACCCTATAATTTGACAACGCCCTTTCTACAGGATCTAGCGTGTTATTCAAATAAGTCTGATGACTCATATCGGTGCTCTAAGAAACAAAGTCCTGCCTAATATCAACTTCAGAGTAGTAAAAGGTAATCTCTGTCCTTGCATCAGGGTGAATTTATTACGACAGTAAAATCTCTAGGATGCTAAACAAAGTTCCAGTTTCTGATGCAAATTCTGGTTCATGCCAAACACTTTTGGGCACATATGGAAGGAATCCTACCAGTAGCAAAAGGATTTAAATCAAACCCATGTTTGTGTCTAAAAAACTAGGGACCAAAGAAGGTCAATATAGCTGTATATATTTTCAATTTTGGATATCACAATAATGAAAGAAAGTAGCTGAACTAGACAGGGACATAGCATGACGGGGAATGTAAAAAGGCAACCAAAAGATGCAGCAACATAAAGTGAAGCTGCCATCGCAAGGACTCAACCATGGATTTTTTAGTGACAGGAAAAAACAACTCACGCACCCATACAACATTGAACCTGAGACAACTCCACCATTATAGTTACCCAAGCCTAAAATACATTCCAAAGCCGCAGAGAGACAGAGAGACGAGCAGAAAGAGAGATAGCTAGAGAGATCTTTAGAAATGCCAGAAAAAACGAATTGCTAGGACACATTACACTTTGAAATGGTTATTGTATTCCTAAATGAGGAGAAATAACAGGGGCATTGTACAATAATGGTTCTAATAGTAAAGCTGTAGACAATTTTTTTTTTCGTAAGTAACTAGAGCCCTAGACACTTGGCGATTCCATCTTAAAAATTCAAAACTTTCTACCCTAACATTTTTTTTTTCAAAGACAAAGCATCAAAGAGTAGTTATCTGCATTATCAAATCACAAATCTTATAACACGATACCAAGCAAATGCTTTGTAAAGATCGCCTGCACTTGCAGCACTCCTTCAACTAGCAAAGCTCCAAATATGCCAACTTCAATATGGCATCATTTAAGGCAATAAAATTTACCAGATTCAGCATCACAAGTCTCAAAATATGAACAACAACAATTTTTTTTTTTTTTTTTTTTTGGGGTGGGGGGGGGGGGGGGGGGGTTGTCTTGACATGAATCTACAACGACAAAAATGAAATTCGCAAATACAAATGGGATAAACAAATTTATATGGGTCAATCGGATCCTTTCAAACAAACCCCAGAGTCAAAATATAATACAAGAAACTATAATGGTAACCGTAAGAAGAATTACATGGATGAGAGGAAAAAACCTGAGGCCCTGAGAGAGAAAATCAAGAGGATGCGCGCTCAAATTGGGGTTCCGGACAAAGAGAAAAGGTTGTAGTTTGAGCCAGATTTGGAAACGATTGAGACCCGTTTCTAACCTCCCTCTCTCCTTCTCCCTGATTGTGAGTCTTCATCTTCATTCAGTTACTATATCTTGTTTCAAAGAGAGTACGTTCATAGAAGAAACTCGACAAAGGCAAGGATGCAATGGATGAGGGAGAGAGGGCACAGTGATATGTGGTATGTGATCTGAAAGTGAAAATGCCTATGAGGCAGGTTGGATTGGGTTGGTCTCTTTTTTTAGTCCGGCTCTGATACCCCGACGCAGCCTAATTTGTTGTTTATTCTTTATAGTTTATGAGTAATGTTAGAGTACATCCAACACTCATTATACTCACTTATATGAATAGTATATATCACACTCACTTATATGAATAGTATAACATGTACTATTCATCTGAGTGAATGTGATAATATTGGATGCACTCTATATTTTTTCATAGTTTATACTCTTGAGAACTAATAGGTCTTGCATGGGTTAATGGGTTGATGTTGTCTAAGGCTTCGTATTCGAAATTTATTTCTAACTCATCATTATATATATATATATATATATTATATAAAATACAAATTCTTATATATATTTTTTAAATCTCAATACAAAATTTTTAAATCTTAATACACGTTTTTCAAATTCTAAAATAATAATAATATTAAAAAATAGACTAAACTAATCTCAATTCATCTCATCTTCCAATCCAAAATAATTGTTTTCTTCTTCTTTTTCTATGAATAGAAGAAATGTATTCGTAATCTAATCAAATAACAATGTCAATGCAATTACAAATTAGTATCCAACAAGATTTTAGGTGGAATAAAAGACAGATATTGACGTCTCTACTGAATAGTATCTACAAAACGAATATGGTCGTCCTTACCTATAAACATAGACAGTGTCTAATTTAGTTGAGAAAAACTTCAGTCTGGTCTTTCTGTAAAAATTAGTTTTACAGACATCCATTCGCGTCTTGTTTCATACACATTCCTTAAAGTCTATTATAAATCCTCATGCATGAGATTCTTCCTCCAAACTTGTTGAGAATTAGAAAACAACTGAGAGAGAGAGCTTTGAATCTCCAACCTACGAACAAACCCAACCAAGATTTGAGGGACTGCCACCAACAACGAATCAAGAGCTTCTTCGATGATGACGAAATCATCTGGAGTTGCTGACAAAGCTTCGAACCACTCAGCCTGCGAGTAAACCTGGCCAAAATCTGAGGGACTGCAAGCTTAGAACTTTCAGCTAGGCATTTCGTCGAGCAATTAGAAAACGAGTTAACCTACATTGAGATGATCTTGAAGACCCTGCTCGGCTGCACTTTTGTGGAGAACCTCCACCATTTGTTCATCAATTTCAATAGCAACGACATATTTGGCAGCTTCTAGAAGCCTTTGAGTGAAATTTCCAGTACTAGGTCTGATCTCTAGGACTGTATTGGTGGGCTTTATATGAGAACGAACCCACAAACTCGTTTTTCCTCAAATTTCGAAATGGATTCGTTCAACAAGAGAAAATATAGAATGGGTTATTTCGACAAGAGGAAACACATAATAATTTTGATGTGGGGTTTTGTGTTCTTTTTCGAATAAATTTGAGAGGAAAACATTGTGTTCTCTCTATATACGACTTCGTCATTGACACCAAGGCGATGTTAGCACTCATGACAAGCAGACCTCTAGCTTTGCTACACCACAAGCCTCCAGCTCTACTGCACATCAGGAAGAAAGCTCCATCTCAGCAAAGCCAGTCAAGCTTCATCATGCCACATCAACCACAATGCTTGGAATAATTTCATAGGAAATTAGTTAGGATTTCTTGTATTCTTCTAATATCTTAATCACGATTGTTCTATAATTATTTTGTATTTATGAAATCATTTTCCGTTACAACAAACTCGTGTTGCTTGGCCTCTATGTCAGCGCACCAGTTATTCAATAAAATGCCAAACCTGTCCTAGCATCTTTCTATATAAACTCTATACATTGTAATCAGTTATGACCAATGAGAAATACATTTTCCATAGATTTTGACATGGTTTCAAAGCCTTTCCAAAAAGACTAACGTCTTCAAAATGGTGAAAGACTCTTCTATCAACCCCTCCTCTCCCAAAGAAATCCTCCATTCTTCTTCCCCACCTCTCCCACCTCCTTACCGTTAAGTTTACCAATGACAACTACCTTCTTTGACAAGCTCAGATTGCTCCCTATCTCAAAGGCGAACAACTCTTCCATTTCGTTGATGGTTCTGTTAATCCTCCAGCTCGTTTTCTCCCAAATTCCACCACTCCAAGCCCAGAATTCCTTACCTAGTCTCAAACGGACCAACTCATACTCAGTGTCCTTATATCTTCACTTTCCGACAATCTTATTGCTCAAGTAGTGGGTTGTTCCACTGCTCGTGAAGTTTGGGCAGCCATTGATAAAATCTTTATCTCTCAATGTCCTTCTCGTATCACTTAATTGCGATATCAGTTAGCCACTGTCTCTAAAGGCTCTAGCTCTGTTTTTAATTATTTTTGAAAAGTTAAACATCTTTCAAACACCATGAGTGCTGCTGGCACACCCCTTAGTTCTTCTGAATTTATCTCTTATTTTCTTGCAGGTCTTAACAGTAAATTTAATGCATTTGTTACAACCGTCACAAGTCGTGTAGAACCTTTCTCCTCTGAGGAACTATACAGCCTTCTTCTCACATATGAGAGTTGCCTTGTCCATGCTTCCTATCTCCCTTCTTCCACATATCTCTCTGCCAACATCACCACATTTATACGTGGTCATGGTTTCTCTCGAGGCAACAATCGTGGTGGGCATCGAGGCCGTGGTAAAGGTTGGAATCCACCCCCACTAACTCTCTTTCTCCTTTCCCACACAACAAACCCTCTTGCCAAGTTTGTGGTCATGTTGGTCATAGTGTTATCCACTGCTATTACCGATTGATCGATCCTATCAGAGTGATCCACCAAAATCCCTCACTGCCAACTATATTGCTTTCGGTTCTACTCTTGATTCGACTTGGTATCTAGACGTTGCCGCTACCAATCATCTAACTTCTGACTTCAACAACTTCAACAACAACTCTTCTACATATTCTGGTCCTGATAATATTAAAGTTGGTGATGGTTCATCCATTGCAATTTCTCATACTAGTGACTCTTCATTTATTTACTTCTTCTCATTCATTTGTTTTAAAGAATCTTTTACATGTGCCACAAATCACAAAAAAATTTAGTTTCGGTTCGACTATTTTGCCATGATAACTTTGTATTTCTTGAGTTTCACAACTCTTATTTTCTCTTGAAGGACTCAAAAACGAAGAACCTTCTCCTCCATGGTCCCGTTCTTGATGATCTCTACTCGTTCCCTGCTCCTTCCTCCCCTCAAGCTCTTATTGGCAAACAACCACACCGTCATAGTGGCACTCACGCTTTGGGCATCCTTCCTTGCAACTTGTTCGTAGCATCATCTCCAAATTTTCGTTACTTGTCTCCACTCGTGAAGCTCCAACAATCTGCTATGCCTGATGCCAAGCGAAGAGCTCCCAGCTTCCTTTTAATTCCATCCACCAACACTCTACTCGCCCTTTACATTTAGTATACTTTGATGTATGGGGTCCATCCCCAACTCCTTCACAAGATGACTTTAAATATTATGTTTCCTTTATAGATGATTTCTCCCAATATATATGGTGGTTTTCTTTAATTGAAAAGTCAGATGTTCTTCAAGTTTTTGTTCAATTCCAAAAAAATGTTGAGTTACTATTTAATTCCAAAATGGTCTTCTTTCAAAGTGATTAGGGAGGGGAATTTTGTTCCCTACACACATTTCTCAAATCATAACGCATTTCTCATTGCATTTCTTGTCCACATACTCACCAACAAAATGGTGCAGTGGAAAGAAAACACAGGCACATTGTTGAAACTAGTCTAGCGCTAATGGCTCATGCCTCCTTACCTCAATCATTTTGGGTTGATGTCTTCCATACGGCTGTATATCTAATTAATCAGGTACCAACTCCAATTCTCGATAATCTCTCTCCATTTGAAAAAGTCTTCTCCAAATCACCGGATTACACTCTTTTAAAGGTCTTTGGTACTACTTGTTGGCCTATCTCAACTCAATGCCTCTTTCTTGGATACAATGGATCACATAAAGGCTATCCATGTTTACATGTTCCTATTGGACGTGTTTATTATTCAAGAAATGTTGTCTTTGATAAAACATTATTTCCTTACTCCAAACAATCGACCTTTTCTCCTCTTGCGACCCAGACCTCTAACTTTGTCTGCCTTCCGTCACTTCTAGGCCCAATTCCAACCATTTAGCCCACTTCAATCTCATACACTCCTAATCCAACTGTTAATCCTTCCACTTTACCATCCTCTTTTTCTCGGTCCAACTCTCAACCCCAGAGTCCAACCCAAACTACTCCATCAGAGTCGGCTTCTATCTCTCCAACTCATTCCTCTCCATTTCTGCCCATCATACTATCTAGCCCAACCTCTTCCCCTAATGATTCATCATCGGCTACCTCTCCCTCTCTCTCGACATTTTTTCGATACCTTTACTCCTTCTCGAACTATCATCACCAGATCAAAAACCAACTCATTTCGTCCTCGTCAATTTCATGATGGAACAATCATTTGGCCTCCCCCACACAGTTTCCTCACCACCGCAGCCTCTCAATCCAAAGTTCTTGAGAACCCTAGCTCTTATACCAAAGCCTCCAAGCACCAAGAATGGTGAACCGCCATGTCCAATGAATTTCAGACTCTGCTAAGTACTCAAATCTAGTATTTAGTTCCCTCTTCGGATATTACTAACTTGATTGGTTGCAGGTGGGTATTTCGCACGAAGAGAAGATTGGATGGCACTATTGAGCGCCATAAGGCTCGACTAGTAGCCAAGGGTTTTCATCAGCTCGAAGGGATCGATTTTTCGAAGACATTCAGTCCGGTTGTGAAGCCTACAACAATCATGACCATTCTCTCAATTATTGTCATTGAAAAATGGGCTATCCAACAGTTGGATATCAACAATGCATTTCTCCACAGGGACTTGGAAGAACAAGTGCATATGGCTCAACTAATTGGCTTTATCAACCTTGATTATCCTCAGATGTGTGTTGCTTGAATAAGGCCATTTATAGTCTCAAACAAGCACCACGAGCTTGGTTTCACAAGTTAAGTTCTCGTATACTTGAACTTGGTTTTACACTTGCTATCATTGATCCGTCATTATTCATTTATAGATATTAGAGCTGTAAACGAGCTAAGTTGAGTCGAGCCGAGCTTTGGCTTGCCAAGCTTGAGCTCAACTCAAAATATTTGAGCTCGAACCCAAACTCGATTTTTTATTCATTTTTTCGAGCTCGAGCTCGAGTTTTTATTCATGTTTTGTTCGAGCTCGACTCGATTAACCAATCTTCCAACTCAAGCTCGTTCTACAAACAAACTCGAGTTTAGCCGAGATCGAGCTCGATTTTTTTTTTAATTTTTTTGAATAAAATTTAAAAAATTAAAAATTAAAAACTAATAAAAAATTAATATTTAATATCTAACTAGTTGATATTTATTTATCATAATAATATATTATATGTTTATATATATTATTAATAATTACATATAATATGATAACATATACATGTTTTATTTGCTTCCCACGTACTAATATATGAAATTATTAAATTTTATAAACTAATTATGTACAAATTATAAAACATAACTATGAAATATATTCATCATATATATATAAGTAATAAAATTACATATTATATATTTAATTATAAAAATGTTATACTTATATTATTAGCAATACATATATATAAAATATATGTGTATATATTTATCAATATATAAATCAATTTTAATCGAGTCGAGCTAACGAGTCGACTCGAGCATAAACGAGCGAATCTTAACCGAGTCGAATTGAGTTTTGTCGGGTATGTGTCATTTACTAATCAAGCAGGTATCTACTTTCACGAGCGGACTTTTTTTTTTCATGAGTCAAGTTCGATTCGAGTTTAACCGAGCAAGTACCGAGCGAGCTGTCGAGTAGTCTGGTTCATTTACAACCCTAATAGACATTCTGCTGTGACTTTATTTTTCCTTGTACACGTTGATGACATTGTACTTACAGGTTCTCATTCAAATGCCATTAATACTGTTCTTGTCTCTCCCAATCAATCATTCCCTATTAAGGACCTCGACAATCTCAGTTTCTTTTGTGGTCTTGAAATCACATCACTCTCAGGTGGTCTTCATTTATCTCAAACAAAATACATCTATGATTTTCTCAATACTATTAATATGGATCTTGCCAAGCCCGTGAAGTCCCCCATGGCTTTCTCTACTCACATTTCTATTTCATCACGCCTTTTTAGATCCTACACTTTTTAGAAGTACCATTGGGAGTCTTAGTACCTGTCACTTACACAGTCAGATGTTGCTTTTGCTGTGAATAGGGTTTCACAATTCATGCACAATCCTAAGCTTCCCCATTGGCAAGTTGTCAAAATGATCTTAAGATATCTCAAGCACATTGACAATTTTGGTCTGCATATACGACCATCTCTCAATTATCAAGTGCATGGTTTTACTGATATTGATTGGGCTGGTTACCCGAATGATCGACTCTCCACCGGAGGCTTCTGTGTTTTCCTTGGAAATAACATCATCTCTTGGGGATAAAAAAATTAACGAATTATAGCTCGTTCTAGTACGAAAGTAGAATACAAGGCTTTAGCTATCACTATTGCTGAAATTCTATGGATCCAATCATTGCTTAAAGAGCTAGGTATTTTTCTTCATCAACCTCCGACTTTATGGTGTGACAACTTGGGCGCCACCTACATCTTTTCAAATCCAAATATGCACTCACGTACAAAGTATATGGAAATTAACTTCCACTTTGTGCATGATCGTGTTGCTGCTAAGATACTCAAAGTTGCTTTCATTTCATCTAAGGATCAGCTTGCTGATCTCTTTACCAAGCCCCTACCATCAACTAGATATTTTGTCTTACGTTCAAGTCTAAACATGGTACCCCTATTAGACTCGTGGGAGGGTGTTAGCACTCACGACAAGCAAACCTCCAACTCTGCTACACCACAAGCCTCCAGCTCCGCTGCACATCAGGAAGAAAGCTCCACCTCGGCAAAGCCAGTCAAGCATCATCATGCCATATCAACCACAATGCCTGGAATAATCTCACATAAAATTAGTTAGGATTTCTTGTATTCTGTTGGTATCTAAATCACGATTGTTTTAGAATCATTTTGTATTTAGGGAATCATTTTCCATTATAACAAACTCATGTTGCTTGGCCTTTGTGTCAGCGCACTAGTCATTTGATAAAATGCCAAACATGTTCTGGCATCTTTCTATATAAACTTTGTACATTGTAATCAGTTATGATCAATGAGAAATACATTTTCCATGAATTTTTATAGGTGGCAAAGATTGCGTCGGCGTTGGCAGTTGGGTTAGAAATCCTTGGTTAGGTGTGAAACTCTTGCTTGCTACAAATTGAAGGTTGGTGATTAGGTGTAATGTGGGTGTACATGATTTTTGGAGGATGTATATTTGTCAATATGTAATTGGATGTTTGCAAAAATAAAATTTAAAGGCTGAACTCAAGATTTCCTCTTTACAAAAACCCCCCTCCTCTAAACCAATATTGCATACAACTAGATTAGACACAATGACATCAGCCAATTTAACTTATAAGATTAAAAAATCAAGTCCTTTAACTTCACCAGTACAACTATGGGAGAGATTTGGTCGATTCGGTCTGGAAAAACTGATCGGACCGACTATTTTAGATTAGATCGAATTAAGATTAAATTTGATTGGTCTCGATCCAAATGTTATAGGATCGAAAGACATTCAATTCAGTCTCAGTCTAAGGATTTTTCACTTCGAACCAAATGAATAAAAAAAAATATATTTATTATTTATATATATTATTTATATAATTATAGTTGTACATAATTAATTATATAATGCATATTATTTATATATATTGTTTAATATCCACATATTATTAGATTTTTTAATGTATAAATATTAACTATAATATATAATATTAATATTTAATATATTATAAAAGTTATAGTATCAAGATAATATGTATATATATATATAATTATAATATAAAGATCGAGTAGAGTAATCGGACTCGACTGGATCAAAAGGAGTTGATTTGGTCTGGTCTCATAGAGTATTTTGTGAAAAACTGTTAGATCAAATAAATTTGATCTAGTCTATAAACTCTCCTAGGCTTTATCGTCCTGGATCGGATCCGACCAAACTGTTTTTTAAGTACAACGGCAACAAAATGAAAAAAAAAAAAGGGAAGAAAAATTGACCAATCAAACCTTCCAAAACAGTCGCACGTTATACGTGTCCCGACCCTGGACTGAAGATTTTTATTGCAGCTAAAAAAGACAAGAAGAAGCATAAGGGACCGCACGATCTGCTTCTACACCCAGATGAGATATGCCGTTTGTTTCAAGTCCATTTGCCAACACCAAACCTCGATTCCCGAGAAAATCAAATCTTCCACCTCCCCCCAACCAAAATTTCCTAAATGGAGTCCCGAAAATTGGCAGCTTTACTCTCCTCCTTCATCTCCGAACTCCTCCTGCTCCTTCTACTCCTCTTCCCTTGCTCCAATCCCCTCTGCCTTACGTCCGATACCAATTCCAATTCCCATCGTAATTTCTATTCCAATTCCAATGCAAATTTTTTACCTCTCATCCACCACTTCCTCTTCTCCCAAGAAATCTCCGCCTCTCTCACCCTCCTATCTACTTCCCGAAAACGCAAGCGAATCCATTTACCTGAAAGAGACTCTAGACCTACAGATGACAAAGAAAACCTAGGACTCGGTGAAGTCCGGGTTGAATTCGGGCCGAGTCGTAGCCCCGACTCGTTCAAGAATTGCTTCAGAATGACCTCCTCAACCTTCGAATGGCTCTCCGGTTTGCTCGAACCTTTACTGGAGTGCCGGGATCCCTCCGGTTCAGCCTTGAACCTCTCTGCAGAGCTTCGGCTCGGTCTCGGCCTGTTTCGCATAGCCACCGGCTCCGATTACCGCCAGCTTTCCAAGCAGTTCGGTGTCTCGGAGTCCGTAGCAAAATTCTGCACCAAGCAATTGTGCCGTGTCTTATGCACTGATTTTCGATTCTGGGTCAGTTTCCCAGCCCCAAACGAGCTCGAATCCGTGGCCACAGCGTTCCAAAGCCTTACGGGATTGCCAAATTGCTGTGGGGTACTGGATTGCGCAAGGTTCAAGATTGTTCCAAAAAACCATGTGCCCAAGTCACCAAACGAAGAAGTTCAAGAAAACCGAATTGCTGCTCAAATAGTGGTAGATTCCTCATCGAAAATTTTGAGCATTGTAGCCGGATTTCGAGGCAATAAGGGCGATTATGAGGTTCTAAAGTCATCAACTTTGTACAAGGATATTGAAGACGAAATGTTACTAAATTCACTTTCAGTGACTATAAATGAGGTGGCTGTGAATCAGTATTTGGTTGGAAGTGGTGGGTACCCTTTGCTTCCTTGGTTAATGGTACCATATGTAGACGCTTTGCCAGGTTCTTGCGAAGAGAATTTCAATAAGGCGCATGGTTTAATGCGTGTTCCGGCACTTAAAACCATTGCTAGTTTGAAGAATTGGGGCGTTTTGAGCCGACCTATAGAGGAGGAGTTTAAGAATGCTGTTGCTTATATTGGTGCTTGTTCGATGCTTCATAATGCGTTGCTAATGAGAGAAGACTATACGGCATTGTGGGATGGATCGGGAGATTGTGATCAGAGCACTCGCTGCTATAAAGATAGTGGGTTGGAGGAGAATTTGATTGACAGCAAGGCCTACGTTATCAGAAGTGCATTGGCTAGGAGAGCAAAAGAGTCAAGTGATTAGGCTTGTTCTCTGTTGGTCTCTGTGGTTTGGTGCTGTTTAAAAACTAATCACTAGTCAGCTTCTTGTGAATTCTGGAAAGACGTGGGTAACCCCTGTTCTGTCTGATCAACATTTTTGAGATAGGTAACTAAGATTTTTTAGAAAAGAAGATTATAGAACCTTTCTTGCCTGTAGATTCATTTGTTCCATTTGCTCTCCAATTGATTTTGTAAGATGCATACACTTCAGAATCTTTAGCAATGCAGAGGATTTTTCCTCTCTCTCTCTCTCTCTCTCTCATTGCTGTAAATTAACATTTACTGGACATGGGTAGATAATTCTCAATTTTTTGGGGGCCAAAAAAGCTCGACTATTTAATTTTCTAGTTCTGATATGGGTTTTCCAAAATCTCTCTCAGCTTTTTAGTGACAAGAGAACATGTGGATATTGAAACTCCGTTCAGAAATGATAACTTCAATGTGGTTTCCCTTTCATGCTTTACTATCTCCATAATGACAGTATGTATTTGGTTCCTAGGATCTCACTAGATTGGTACGTCTGGTTAACTTTATGTACAATTTTTGGTTGATTAGTTCTCAACTAAGAACATTTGATGTTCATCTTGCTTATGTTCCTTAGTCCTTTGCGGGCAATAAACCATAGGATATCTAAAATGCAAGATCGTTAAAAACCATAATATCCACTGACTTCGTTGACGGAAGGATTGAAACGATTTTTAAAGCTTTATGAGAATGCTTTTGTAGTGTGGTGTTGACCATTTTATTTTGTGTAATGGAATACGGTATTTTAGGTCATAAGTTATTAGTCTTCGTCATAATCGCTGCAGAATCGATGAGGAGTGGCTGTATATTACAATATTGTTTATATTGCTGCGAGTAGCTTTTGCTTGGTTTTGGTGGTGGTCAATGAAGTTCGTTATGTACACCAGCAACAATAGTTACGGTATGTGTCTTTGGGTTGTTGCATTTTTTATTAATAGTAGTGAGATAAAATGATAAAATAAGTTTTGTAAAATCTATTTAAGATGAGTTTAGAGGTATTTGAATGTTAAAATTAGGGATGGTATTATGTGACACGACCTATTAATTCAACATGAACTGGACACAATAATAGCATGTTTAGGTTTAGTCTTAATGAGTTTAGATCAAAACAAGTTGACTCCTTGAAATACGATTGTTTAACATGTTGATAAGGGGTTAATTTGTTTTAACTCGTTAAAAAAATTAAAGTTATAATTACACCCTTATATCTAAAAATAAATTTGTTAGAATATTTATTTCAATATTTTTATTATTTGGATTGTAATTTTAGACTTGTAGTTAGGTTTATAGTTTTTATAGATATTGTGATTATATATATATATATATATAATTGTGTTATAGTTAAACATATCAATCAGATTTATTTCAAGTCTGTTCAACTCATTTACATAAACATGTTGAAAGGTATCGGATCATGTCATGTTAACATATTTTATAGTATTCACTAACGGGTTAAAACGAGCTAACATGACATGATCCTTTATGTTAATGGGTCGTTTTAGAATTTGAGATTTTGACACAATAAACTTAACGGGTTGACCCGTATAGTATAATATATATGCATTGATACAACATAAATACGATATATTAACATGATTTGACATTTTTAATTAAAATGAGTTTAGATATATATATATATATAATTTAATTAAAGTTTAGGGTTTCAAATATAAAAATGTATTGAGTTGAAAAAAAGTTATAGATCTCACTTGTAAAGAGATTTTGATTTAAGATAATTTAATAGTTTAAGTGTTGGATATTTGAATGTTAGACTCAGAATAAAAATAGATTGAATTGAATTGATCTCACTACAATCCAACAATCGAACGGGACGTAAGGAAAGATTATTTAAACCAGATTTTCATAATCATGTGAATTCCTTTTGATTATCTGCATCCAAATAGATTTTCAACGGTGTCGTTAGATGCAAGATTCGATTATGAGACCTATATCTATGAAAATGGTGATAAATAAGAGTGTGATGCATGAGATTTCACCTTTTAAAATATATTTTTTTTAATTTTTTTTATTTATTTTACTTTTATAATGATAAATGAGAATTCGAAAAATAAGAGTTTGATGAATGAGACTACTTTTATATTTTACCCTTTTTCTATTCCCACTTACGTTAAGTCTTTCATATTCTTTAATAAGGAATGATATAATTACAAAAGGATTATATGTAAGTGATTTTATAAATTGATATAATTTTATGTAATTTTTTAATTTTGCTTTACAATAAATATAATTTTATAATTGATAAATCACATCAAATTATATCAGTTATATCAGTTTATAAGATTATTTTTATGTAATAATTTTTTATTAAAGTATTTCTGAATTTCAATTAATTTGACTCTAATGAAAAAGCTTTTTCTTTCTAAGTGGGTATCCAGAGATGTCATGGAGCAATGTTTTGTTTTAATTCCTGCCCAACACAGATACGGATAGAAGATACCTTAACATCCTATCAATGTGTTTGAGTTATTATGCATGAATAGATATGAAAAACACTGTCTAATTAGACGTGCAGTAAACAATACGTCCTCAACTGATAAATCATGAAATAATGGGAAAAAGAAAAAGAGTTTTCTTCCAACTAATCTGGCTATAAACTCCTCACGTGCAATATCTTAAATATGTGACAAACAATATACGTTTTTATTGTTGCAAATTAAAATTTTAAAAACATATATATATATATATATATATACTAGATAAAAGTAATGTGCAAAGTACATTTATTTAGTTTAATTTCTAACAAAAATTAAAAGATTATTTATAATTAAATGGATGATAAATAATTATACGTTTTCATATATTATAAAAAAAATTATTAATAAAAACAATAAGATAGTCTCATAAATAAACATAACCTATAGTTTTATCAAATTTGTTTGAGATAATTTTGATTGAAATTTTAATAAAAGATTTGTTCAAAATATTATATTTTTATAATTCTAAGACAATGATCTAATATTTGCGTCATTTTGCACAGCCTCAAAAGAGAAGACATTAAAATACCTATATTTTTAGTTTTTGAGTTTTTCTAACTCTACATAAACTTGAATCATCCAAAGTTTTTTTAGTTATGTGATTATTTTTAAGAAATAATATAATTTAAAAAATAAAAATAAATTATGTAGTTTATAATTTATATAAAAGAATGTTATATTATAATTTATAACATGAAATTTTAATCTTAAGTATGTAAATTTATTAGATTATATATATTTCAATTAAATATCAAACATATATAATATATTAATTATATTTATTGTCTATTATTACCAATTTAATATAATTATAGTTAATTATATATACCGTATATTTATCATCTCAAAAAATAAATAAATAATACATTCATTTTAAAATTATAAAATAATTTTTAAAGAATGAAATTATTAATCATATAATAGGAATACATTTTTATGAATAAAATTAAACTCTAACGTATAAATTAACATTTATAAGTGAGGATTACATTGTTATATTGTTATGAATGATTTATTTATATATATTGTTATATATTCTATACTATTATTATATCATTCTATACTATTATTATTATTCTTAATTTATTTTACATTAAAAAAAGTTTTAAATAAAAATTTTATCGTTATAAAAAATTGAAATGGTGTAATTAAATTAAATGTCAAGAATATTATTTCGGTGATTAATTGAATTAATAGATTATATTTAAAATAATATTTTTTATTAAATACAGTATTTATTTTAATAAAAATAGATAGAAAATATTAACTTTAATAAAAGAATAAATTTTTTTGTTCAAACAAAATTTTATATTATATATAAAAATGATAGGGAAAAATCACATCCAAGAGTACTCACTCACATAAACAGTGATATATACTGTTCATGTCACTGTTCATGTGAGTGAGTACTCTTGGATATGACTTCTCCCTAGCATATCTCTATTAGATAACTATTTTATATATATAAAGATATATATCTCACATGTCCAATCAAATTTATAGACTGAATTAAAATAGGAACTTCCTTCCAATAAAACTATATGAGAAGTCAATGAAGCGGCAAAAAGGACAAAAGGAACCTGGTCAATCACTCCAAAAAGGAGGCAAGTTTATGCCTTATGTATTCCCCTCACAACCACCCTCACTATTTCTGTAGGTCTTGGTGGTGGCGGCTTGTTTGGTTTGCCTATTTGCTTTGACTTCAAGCATATGGCCTCTCTCCCTTACACGGTATACCTCACCTAATAATGAACCCACCTAGATTTCTTTTCATGTAGTTTTTTTTTTTTTGAAAACCATATTACACTACCGGTAGTGGTATGAACTGTGAAGTGGTAAGCTGTAAAGTCATTTTCTACGTATTGATGAAATGGAATTTTCAGAAAAAGTTGGTGATGACTTAGAAATTTATTTGATTTAGTTATGATAAAATAAAATAAATATTAAAAATAAAATAAAATATTATTATAATTATTTTTTTTAATATTAATTTTTTTTAAGATTTAAAGAAGTTGTTTTAAAATTTGAAAAAGTTAAATTATTTATTTTATTTTGTATAGAAACTTGAAAAACTAATAATAAAAAAATAATATAAGATAAAATAATATAAGAGTGTTGGTAAAAACAAATCAAGCTTAATTACTGTTTAGTTCGTGCTTTGAACTCACTCAGTGGTGGACTTAGGTGCCCCAAAATTTTTTTCAAATTTTTAAATAGCCCTTTGAATTTTTTTCAAAATACAAAATAGTCTCTAAACCTTATTTATAATTCTATATTTGCCCCCCCTCCCAAATAATAATAAAAAAATCATAATTTCTTTATTCTTATATGCTTTATAAAATTTTCTAAAATTTCAATATATATAAAAATGTCTCTCTATTTTTTTTTCTCTATAACTCTTAGATTGTATATAATTTTCATATATTATCTATTTTCTAAGATATGGCCACATTAAAATTAAATTAACCAATACACTATTAATATTTATTCTAATTTTATATTATACACTATTAAATTTCTTAATATAGAATCTAAAATGAAAATACCAAAAAACTCATTTAAGATTAATAATTTATATATAAAGAATAGTAGAGGTGATTTATCTTCTAAACTTTATCTAGTAAGAAAAAACTTATTTAAAATCTCATTTATAGTTTTTATGTTTAATGTTATACCAAAATAAATAAATCTTACATTAGATTTGATCAACTAGGTTGGAAATTATAATAAAAAATGACATTTTAAAAGATCATTTGATAATTTCTATGAAAATAACAATTTCTAATATTTCATATTTACAAAAATAATAATATATAAATATTATTCTCTAAAATAAACATTAAGTGTGTTTTTACATTGTTTGGCAAATTATCAAATTTAATTTTATATCAGCTTTATAATTTTGTAATATTTTTTATATTTTATATAAATATCTCGTATGATAAAAAAGTTACCCCTAAAAAAGATTGTTAGTTCTGCCATTAAACACACTCTCAAAACCATTTAACACAAAAAGAAAAATCAGCACAATATTATTAATAAATAATATATATGATATTTGTAGTTATGTCACGACTCACATACTCAGTGTCAGAGTTAGAGATTTATTTCAAGAGGGGTCAAGTAAAGCTAAAATAAAATATATAAAATATTTTTTATTCTATTTGTATATAATTTTTTATACAGTATAGAATAATCTGATAGTAAAATTTATAATAAAAATAAAATATGTTTAATATAATTTATGTATTAAAAAAATATATAATATGTCAAGAATATGTCATCATAATAAAAATATATTAAAAATTTTAGGATGTAAGAAGACCGAACCAAACTGATGGACCGGACCAGACCGCATGGACCAAACCGAATGAAATTCGGTCCAGCTCGATCCCCGTCCATGGTATTTCCCTTTTGGACCAGACTGGTCTGGACTTGACTGAATAATTTTTTTTTCTTTATATATATATAAATAATAATATATAAATAATAATAATAATATTAATATAGATTAAGAGTGGTAGTATAATATAATAATATATAATATTTATTCTTATAATATTAACATATCATAATTTATAGTAATTGACTAGTTATAATATAACAATTATAATTTATAATTTTTTTTAACTTTTTTATTTAGATTTTTTTTTTTGCCAATTGTTTTAAGAGTAAATTTTTTTTAATATTATTTGGCTTAAATCTGGGATAAATATGTAAATTGGGCTGAGAATAATTAAATTTGAGTTAAAAATTATTTTTCATCAGTGCAAGATTTTAGATTAAATTTAGTCCATTAAATCATATTAGATGCCTCTGGACCGAACTGGACCGCCCTTGGACTGAATTGAACTGGACCGGTATAGACTGAATAAGAGTTCGGTTCGGTCTAGGGTGAAAACATTTTTAGACCGAATAGAACGAGTCTATATTTTTCTCGGACTAAACCAGACTATTTCCACTCTTATTAAAAATATATTAGAAATTATCTAACTTTATTTTTATTTTTATTTTTATCTATAATAAAAATATGTTATTATATATAATATTAAAAAAAAAAGACAAACATATATAATTTTTTTTTTCAGTTTTTTTTTTAGAGGAAGGGTGTAACCCGTGATTCCGTCACAGCACGTACTCATCTAAAATAAACAAATAAATATAAAATATATAAAAACAATAATGTTATAATAATGTTTTTTAAAAAACACAACATTTCGGTAATACATTACTTTTTTCCACGTAAGCTGCAGTAAAATATTAGAAAAATTGAGGCACGGCCTACCAACTCTGAAAAACGCCTGCGCAAAAAAAAAAAAAAGAAAAAACTCTGAAAAACGCCTAGTTTTGTCCACCAACCGCACTGCAATTTAAAACTGCCACGTGTTATTCCACCAAAAAGCTTGCGGGCCCTTTTATGAATGGTGCTACGCTCACTTCTGAAGAATCTCGAATGAGATCCCTTTCAAGTAAATAATTTTTTTTTTTTTTTGGTTTTTTTTCTTTTAATTTTTTAGATAGTTTTTATATTTTATTTTTTAGAAATAAATTTAAAATATTATTAAAAAATACTTATTTAAACATTAAATTAAAAATAATAATAATAAATTATTTTTTAATTTTTTGTATTTTTTTTGTGATTATTTTTTGCAGCTTTAGCATTTCTCAAAAAATAAAATAAGTAAATATTATACTGCTATTTGAGCAATTTTTAATAAATATTTCAAATAACAGCATAATATTTATTTACCTTATACCGCTACACATTCATATCTTTATTTGTTAATGATTTAAAAAAAACACTTTATTTATTAACAGATCAGACAGACATCTTTTATTCTGATTCCTGAAAATTATCTATTTATTTTTAGAAAAATTTTAGAGATAAATATTAAGAATAAACGATTGAGTAAATATAATCATTTTTATTTATTTAAATTTGTAAAGTAAGTTGACATAATATTTAAAAAAAAACTAATTATTGTTATATTATAAAAAACAATATTTATAATTGTCGAATATGCAAATGTCTATACAATCTTTTTTTTTTTTATTTAAATATTAGATACAATTATGTTGTACAAATATTAATTATATACTCTTTTTAAAAATAATTATGCAATATTTTTGTAGATGTAACATTATTTATATTTTATTTTATTTAAGTCAATATGTTAAAATCCTTCCAACCCAAAGAGACACCAATTGAGACCACAGGTCCACAGGCGATGAATTGATAATTTCCAATTCCAAAACCACATTATAATGGTCCCATTGAGTGGGACCTCAAGCAAGACTCATGGTACATTCGCAGTGTCTCACCCACCCCCGACCGGTTTGGCGGGCGGTCCAAACACCCACCATCTGGTTCAAACCGGATTCCTCTGTCCCCATATATACCCCTCCTCTTTCCTCTTCTCAGCTCAGGCTTAACTGTTAATCGGTGAGCAAAAGTCCAGAGATCAAAAGGCCAGATAAGAGGAAGAAGAACAAGAAGAAGAAAAGGTATTTACATCATTAATGGCTTCCAAGGGAGAAGAAAATCAAAACCAAGCTGGAAGGCACCAGGAGGTTGGTCACAAGAGCCTTTTGCAGAGTGATGCTCTTTACCAGGTACCTGTCTTTCCATCAAAGCTTTCATTCATGTATTAACGCAACGCCCCCCATCTTTTATTATTATTTCAATTATTGATCTTCCATTTCTGGTTTTAAATCACTGTTTCTGGTTTTTGGGTATGTTTTTATAGTATATATTGGAGACCAGTGTCTACCCGAGAGAGCCTGAATGCATGAAGGAGCTTAGAGAGGTGACTGCCAAGCATCCATGGTGAGTTTCGTGATTAAGATTCCTTTCCTCTCTTTAATGTTTTTTTCCTTTCCAACTCAGATCAGTTTAGTAAGAAACAATGAATTTAACTGATTAATGAATATTGAACATGTCTTTTTAATGTGAATATGGTTTGATTGATCAAACAGGAACATCATGACCACCTCAGCCGATGAAGGCCAGTTCTTGAACATGCTACTCAAACTCATCAATGCCAAGAACACCATGGAGATCGGTGTCTACACCGGCTACTCCCTGCTCGCTACAGCCTTGGCGATTCCCGACGATGGAAAGGTAAGAAATTTGATGAATTACCAATCACCGATAATAACAATAAGATGGTCTCTCAAATTCAATCAAAACATCCCAAACAAGTTTTTTTTTAAAAAGTAATAATAATAATAATAATAATCTATTTTTGATTGTCACAGATCTTGGCCATGGACATCAACAGAGAAAACTACGAGCTAGGCCTGCCCATCATCGAAAAAGCCGGTGTTGCCCACAAGATCGAATTCAGAGAAGGCCCTGCTCTCCCTGTTCTTGACCTTTTGGTTGAAGATGTAAATTTCTCGAACCCCATTACTTTTACTGTTTGTAAACAGTTCTCTTTTTCTTTTGGAACTTATAAAAAAAAAAATCATAAACTATTTGTAAAAATTAGAGAAAAAAAAGCTGCTTCATATATATATATATATATATATATAAAGAGACTATATATATATTTTTTATAAATTAATATAATTTTATAACATCTATTAAATATATAAAAAAAGAAGGCACAAATTCTTACTTACAGTACTTTGATGCCATTCAAACCATACGGGCAAACTCATTTTTCAAAGGGCTGTGGTAAGGACAGCCCAGTAGCCGGCAGCTTTTTGGAGAATAAGAGCTGCCGGCTGGCTGCTAGGCTGCCCTATATTTTGACTTCCCGAAAATCATAAAAAAAAAGGTTGATGCGATCTTGTTATCCGTGTGCATACGGCAGCCTCAGGTATGGCCTTGGGAATCGCCGCATCGGGGACTTCGCCTCTCTAAAACTTCAATAATTAATTAAGTATTAATTTTTAAGATAGACTTAAGAAGCAGATCCGTGATTGAATTGAATCTTACAAAACCAATTATTTAATAAATAAATATATAAATAAATGACATCTTATCTTAATTAAGTCTTGAAAGCTAAGATATATGTTTGGTGAACCACAGGAAAAGAACCATGGAGCTTATGATTTCATATTCGTGGACGCGGACAAAGACAACTACATCAACTATCATAAGAGGCTAATTGACCTCGTGAAGGTCGGGGGATTGATCGGATACGACAACACCCTCTGGAACGGCTCTGTCGTGGCGCCTGCTGATGCGCCACTTCGCAAGTATGTTAGGTACTACAGAGACTTCGTTTTGGAGCTCAATAAGGCACTTGCTGCCGACCCTAGGATTGAGATCTGCATGCTTCCTGTTGGTGATGGGATCACTCTCTGCCGTCGGATCAAATGACCAACCAAACCCCACCCCCCCCATTGCTCGTTCGTTCAACATCAACTCACCGCCTAATTATTTTCCTTTTTATCTTATAATTCATTTCTACTTTGTCTTCGTTTTATGTGATGGACGGTGAGTGATGGAAGATCATGACCATATTCCGATGGAGCTGATTTCATTTGTTGCCATAAAAATATTATTAATATTGTATTTGAATGAAGGTAATATCAAATATGGTCCATACATGTTTTGTGTTCGGAATTCAAAGTCAATAAAATAGAACAGCTAACTACATACAAAAGAAAAATAAAATATTAGCCCTTTGATAACTTATGGTCCCAACTCAATGAATGGTCTTACGTCATTTTCCTTTGGTATCTTTTGATGGATAACTTACGTTACTTACCCAATAACTTAATAAGCCTCTGGGTTTTTGGAGTGTAGATTAATGGATGATTAGCTGTGTTTGTTTTGGTTATCAGCTATCTAGGTCTTACCATTCTTCAAAGAGAAATGACGCAAGCGTTGTATAATTATTTTTAAAAAATGGAATAAATATGCGACTTATATAAATTTAAAATTAATTATTTAATAATATACCCATCATTTTTCAAAACAACTTTCTCGTATTTGTGCACTTCACGACACTATGTACATTATTCTTTTTTAGATTAATACAACCCGCTTCATAATGATCATGTCATGTTATCAAGGCTTCACAAAATTCTATATTTTGCCAATAGTACTATAAGAAAATTATTTATTTATTATTATTTATTAATCACAAATAGTTTATTATAATCGTTAATAGTTCGTTTTAATCGTTAATAATATTTTTGTCACAAATATTTGCTCAATATTATCTATTTTTCTTATATATAGAATTCATATAAGTATTGCGTGATCAACTTTTATAGGTTATGATAATGTGTTTTAGAATAATTCTGATTAGATGGTTAACACATATTGTTTGGTTTCTGTACGCTAAAATGTTTGAAATAAGCAATTACTCATTTTGGTCAATGTCTATCAAATATGCAAGTTGTGAATCACCTAACTTGTACTTAAAATCCTTCCTAAACGACAAACTAGAAAATGTTAATCCACTTTTACGATCGTCTCCATGGTTTGGTGTTTTACAGTACAATAAAGAAATGAATTAGTTGGAACATTGATAATTAGTGGACAGCGGCCGGGGCCTCCACCCACCATCCACCAAACCCAAACATGTCAAAGATAGTACGTAACATGCTTGATCTATACTGTACTCGAAGTTAAATAGAATTTAACTCTGAATATCATGTCCCCTAGCTAGCGTAGTTGAGCGTTGGCGACCAACTTTATTTTGAAAAGTACGTAGAGACTAATTGGTGTTTGAAACACCGTGTTTCAGTTTAACTAGCGCGACGTTTCAAATTAATTAACGTCTTAGATTGTCACGGAATCCGTCTTCCTAAATGGCAGTCCGCATCAAATCATTAATATATTATAGGAAAAAGAGGGTGAGATACCTAATTCTAATTAATTGGAGGCTCTAGCAGTGTGGTCCGTCTGTATAATCTAGTGGCAAGATTGCTTGAACAGAGAAGTGTCACCTTCGGCATTCCCATGAGATACACAGCTAGCCTTCTGTTCCACGTTAGGCTTCGCTCCCCTCACTTCACTCTGCTCCACTCCGACATCAGCCTGTTTTTTCAATTGACATGTTTCGATACGAGCCAAATACTACAATATTAAGTAATTAATCCTCAAGCATATTTAATAAGCGCGCAGCATATGCATACAAAAGAAAAAATCAAAAGCAACGTGACTTTAGAGTTTAGACCATTTTGCAAGTTGTGGATAAGGTTGACTGACCCGCGAATAGTGGAAGATCAGCTTGCGCATTATAGGCGATGATAGAGGCTGGGAAGGAGAAGTGGGAGTCAATTTTTTGGAGTTTGCATTATAAAATCAGGTAAAGAAAATTACTGAAAGTAATGGCCGGTTGTAAGCACACGAATCATCAAAATTTTCAAGTAGTGTTGGGAAAAATCATATGGAATGGTAAATTTGAAGTATTCCAATAGAAACAAAACACAAAAGAAAATAATGGCAATTACACAGAATACCAGATTTAAATAGTTTATCTTAATGTGAGCTTACGTCCATTGTTAGGGTCGGTCAGAATGAATTCACTATAACAAAGATGGAGTACAAAAAAACCTTTCACAAATCTTCATAATTTTAAAGTCTTAATACACCTAGTATACTCTCAGGATTGTTAATAGGAGGAATTTCTCACAAGTGTTTGGTTATTCTCTAAAAAATATCTCACTCAAATTAGAATGAAAGAGCATATATTTATAGAGAAAATGGTGCGGAACCCTAGAAAATAGCGTCTCGCTCGAGTGAGGTTAAATCTTACTTGAGTGACTTCATTTGTATCTCATTCGAGTTGGACGTTGAGCGAGTGTCAAGCAAAATCTCTATGCAAATCTCGTTCGAACGGGAAATCGAGCAAACTCATAGACCTAAACTCATTTAAGCTAGATGTCGAGCGAGTATTAAGCGAATCTCGAGTTGAGACACTTTTTCAACAATATTCCAACCACATTCAACAAGAAGCAACCCTACCAACTTGTGGAGAAATATTGGAACTATGATGTTAGTTTCCAAAGAGGTTGCTTAGTCTCCCTATTCTTGCTACGTTATTTTGAATTTGTTAGCACCTTCGGTGTGGTTGGTCTGTCGGTCATTATTTTTTATGGTAACGTGGAGTTCTTCCTCGAGAATTGATGGTCGCATCCGCACCAGGCAGGGCATTTTGTATTTCTTCTGTTTTCGTGTCATCTCTGTTTGTTACTCGTTGGATTCTTTTATTCCGGTGGTTTCCAACACGTTTTTTTTTCCTGCCTATTCATTATCCTTATCCTTATTGGGCTCGAGCTGGTCTTCAAGTTTGATGTTTTTTCCCCTGAAAAACTTCAAAAATAAAAAAAATATTGACGGCTATTTCTCCTCCCTTTGAAGTGCCTCTTTTTGCGCCAGGAAAAAAAAAAAAAAAAGATCAAGAAATAAAGAGAAATGATATATGCAGTCATGGAGTTACAAGCGGCGTGCAGTCGCTTTGGAAAAAAGTGAATATATATAGAACTCACGTGAAAAAGTTAGCTTTTTTTCTAAAGCGACTACACGTCGTCTGCAATTCCACGACTGTACGTAGCATTACCCAGAAATAAAAACCAATGAAGCTGGTAACGTCTCTTGTATCAGCCGGTCTACTTTGTCGAGCTCGTCTTCCCAGTTGCCGTGTTCTTGGACGTCGGTTAGGATCAAACTTGATTATTTAATGACGTAACTGGTTCTTTTTTCTTTTTTTTCTAATCGAAACTTCTGCTAGCTATCATACGAATTGTGGTTTAGATTTTTGAGGTCCTTATCTCTAATATTTCTCCATTATGGTCCCCTGCACACAGTGGAGATTATTATGGTCCCTGCATACAGTTGAGATTGCTGAGAATGATTCTCTTAACTGCAGCATCAAAGGAGATATTTTTGATAAATCTATAGGCTTGATAAATCTGTCATCTGGTTCGGCTCGTCTTTTGATATCCTGAGAGAAAAATTTGTGTGATTATTGACTATATTATATCATTTCTTCGTCTCCAAATGAAATCGGATGACTGCAAATAGTTGAAAGAGATATTTTTCTGAGTCGTTTGGTCTCAATTCCTTCTCTGGATATAGAATCATTTATATCCAGTCTGACTTTAGAGTATACGGTTGATTTGCTAGCCTTCAATTATTCATTTGCCGTATTCTAACCTAGAGCTTAGATTCTAGAAAGTAGAAACAGAACTTGCCCCAACCAACTTATCTATCACTGGAGTCGTCCAGTTGGGCTCGTGATTACCAAAAATTATGGTTTATCATGCTGCAATCCGTTCTAAATTTTGGGCCACACTTTCTCTTACGTTAGAACACTCTTTATGACACATGATGTTGGGCATGTTGCTAATTTACCATCAGGAGTTCCTTCCCTTTGATTTTCGGCTTTAAGAGGCATAGGCTGTCCATTCTCTCCGATGTTGGGGGGCTAACCAATTCGGAACATCATAAGCTGACGGTTCCTTTTAAGGGAAGAATATTAATATGTCAAGCGTGCATCTACAACTACGGCTAAACGTTCCACTGATAAGTCTCAGATTACATATTTTGCATTGATAGATACCCATAGCTAAAGAAAACTAACTTTGCATAGTGTCATGACACGATTAAACCAGACTAACAACATGTATTCAGGGGACCAAAAAAGGATTAGCCCAATCTTTGATTGAAAGCAGCATATGAATCCATCCAATCGAAGTTAATCATCATAATGTCTAACCTACAAGAGCAATAATCAAGGACTTTATGATTCCTACACTACAAAAATTGTTTTTTTTTTTTTTTTTTTTTTTGTGAGGGTAGACACATCCTACACTACAAAAATTGTATGTGGACCAAGCACATTTGGAAACTCTTACGGCATAGGAGAAAAACAACCATAGATTTTTATCGAAAGGGCTCAAATTAACTAAGAGAAAGAAACCCACAAACGTACTGGCCTTCACCGACACATGAATGCACAACTAGAATATGAAACAAATTTGAGAACAGTAACACTAAGAATACATAGGGTAACCTGTAATGAATGGGAAAAGCCGGATATTTGGAGACGGAAAGTTTACACTGAATCAATCATGCGTTTGAGCACCAACTCAACCAGCTGTAACCAAACCCCATGAATACGCCACAGCAAAAAGGCTCCGAATAAGGTAATTAAGCAAAGGATCCAACATATTTGACCTAAAACCTCCAAGTCCAAGGTCAAATAAACTTGAAGCGATTCCCAAGAGACAGTTCCCAGATTGTGAATGAAATAGAAAATAAAAGAAGTCCAATCTTCATTCAAGTCTTAAGTATCAGAAGCAGAATTTCAATACAAAAAAAAAAAACTATTCCTTTTGATTTTGGGATTTTAGACTCCTCAACGGTAGGACTTTTGGAACCTAGCCCTAGCACCGCGACCACCGAACTTCTTGGGCTCGCAGCGCCTGGGGTCAGCCACAAGCAGGGTCCGGTCGTACCTGACGAGGATATCCTTGATCTCCTTCTTGCTCTGCTCGTCGACGCACTTTTGGTAGTATGCGACGAGGGCCTTGGCTATGCTCTGGCGGATGGCGTAGATCTGGGAAGTGTAGCCCCCACCCTTGACACGGATCCGCATATCGACACCGGCGAAACGGTGCCGTCCCAGCAAGAGTATCGGTTCGTACGCCTTGAACCTCAAGATCTCCGGCTCCACCAGCTCTATCGGGCACCCGTTGATCTTGATCAACCCGCGTCCCCGCTTGCAGTAGGTCACCGCTACCGCCGTCTTCTTGCGCCCGAAGCACTGCACCGACTCCAACGGAGCGGTCGCCATTGTTGCCGAGAGAGAGAGAGACTAAAAACGCAGACAAAAACCCTAATTTGGTGGGCTTGAGGAACCGAGGCGAGAATGCGTATTTCCAAATTTATATGGGCATGTCATGCGCGCGCTCGCGCTTGGGCTTTCGCCACCGATGTAAGTGACAAAATGCCCTTGATTTGGGCCCTCTCTCACGAATAGAGTTCCCTTTGTTCAAAAACTGCTCTTGACTTGATTTGGGCCACAGGTTACGTAGACTTTGAGAAATGAAATAAGATGAGAAAAAAATAAAAAATAAATTATTATTATAAAATATTTTTTTTTTATAAAAATATTTTTTTTTAGAATTAAAAATAATAATTTTAAATTTTAAAAATATTAAATTTTTATTATATTTTATATGAGAATTTTAAAAAAATATAATAATAAATTTAAAAAGAATTTAGAAGTTATCGAAGTTGTCTCCCAAAACAAACCAGGCATAGAAATGAGACTTGTATCAAATTTTTATCATTGTGATCGGTACACATGATAGATTTATACCATATTATTATTAAAACTACTAAATAAAAGCTTATTCTGAACTTATTTATAGTAATTATATGTTTGAAGACATAAATAAAAGTGGCAACGGCTAGATTTTGGCCCGAAGACAGACATGAAGGTGGTAAAAAAGGATATTAGAATCCTAACAAGAAGGGTGTTCTTTGTACTTGCAAAAGTAAAAAAGTAATGCTAGTAAATTTGTAGACCAATCCATATATCAATACATGCCTATTGAGTGATCATATTTTTTATTTTAAAATTTGACTTTCTGACCAGACACATTGAATAAATGCACGTATTAGTACACAAAATTACTTTCAACTAAATTTTTCCGTGCTGCTATAATAATAAGCGGAATATGTCGTTAACTTATTAACCGTTGCATTCTATCTTCTTTAAACTGCCGTGCCTTGCAATCACGACCAGAGTACTCAATAAATGATAGCCACTGGTCACGCTGCCCTTTCTACGTATTTATGTATATGCTTATGGAGGCTCCAAATTTCTTCAAACCCAGATGTATATGTACATCAGCAACAGCAACAACACCACCACTTCGGAACAACCAAAAAAAACCCCTCCAATGAGAAAAAAGAAGCCCAAACTTCCATTCTCTTCATTCGAAAAGGTCGAAAAGTTCAAATACAATTAATAATCAACAATAACGGTGAACATTGCGTTTAACTGCTTTTTATGGGGCACGTGTTGTGTTGTGTTGTTGCTAAGGCAATTTTTTCAGCCTTGATTCTTCTTCTACAACAGATTTGGATTTCTTGACGTTTCCTTTCTTCCTTCTCAGCAGAAGTTTCTTTAGCAAACCGAATCCTCCCTGTTTTTTATTTGGGACAATAGTTAGAGAACTGGCTGCACCATTAGCTCCTTCGTGGTTCAAACCGAAACATGCTCCCGGAGCACGTACCAGGGTGTTTGGAGCACATGAAGCATTATAGCTATTAGAGTGGAGAACAAGTTGTTTCTCTGCGTCTGCTGTGCTGCTTGTAGTTTCTTTAGCTTTTGGAGACCCAAGGATCTCTGTCTTAGCATCATCCTCAGCCAGCATTCGATCACGGAGCGAAGAACGCTTGCTCAATTTCTTATTATCAATGGCAGAAACTGCAGTGCTGGTGTTGCAGAAAACCTTGTCAAACAGTGCTGCTTCCCTAGGTGAAGCAAGAGCCTTTAGCTGTTTTCCCAGGTGTAGGATGGTTTCTTGGCACTCTGCCAACTTCAGGGAAGCTGTTGTGATCTCCCAACCCTGAAAAAGATTCGACAGAATTAATTTTATACGACAGAATATAGTAATTTGCTTTGTTACAAATGCATTTTATAATTATCTCTCACAAGATTGAACTCCATGCAAAAAGATGTTATGTATCGCAACATATCTGCACAATAATTCTTCACTGTGTATTATGATTATCTGTGTTAACAATAATCTCCCTCTTATTTATAATACTGATTATGAATACGATTGGTTTTTACCATACCATTTGCTCAACTCATCAAACATATCTATTTTCAGTTAAATACAAAGTTTGTGTAGCCAAAACATGGGTTTGTTCCCGAACACAAAAGATGTCAAAAACATACATTTTGGGATTGCTTTCCCTCTTGATTCATGCTGTACTTCGGAGTTTCCTTTGCAACACTGTGAGTTATATTGAAGAAATCAGAACCCCCCATAAAATAGAAATGCTTTTGCTTAGTTCGTAAATAAGGTAGAACTATGCAATTGGTAGTTACCTTTCTAGCTGAAGTTGAAGCTCAAGACATGTTGCCTCTAATTCTTCACAGCAGTTACTTTTATCCTCTAATTCAGCTTCCAAAGATGAGAACTTCTGGAAAACTTCATTCACTTTAGCTTTGGCAACATTAAGTTGAGTATCAAGATCTTCGTTTATCAACTTTTGATTTTCAATCTGATCTTCAATCATCCCCTTTGATTGCTTTAAAGTTTCCACTTCTGCTTGTAAGTTTCCAATGCTTTTCTCCGACTCTCCAAGTTGTATCATCAAGGCCTCACTCGTATCAATTGCTGATTGTAACCTAGCTTGCATGTCTTTCTTTGCGGCTTCCTTCTTCTTCAAATCCTCCTTTAATCTAATGTTTTCTTCTTGCAGTTTGCACTGACTGTCCTCCATTTGGAGCAAAACATCTTGGTCATGTGAAGAAGCAATTAATGGCAAACACGATGACTCTTTGGATGTCTGAACTCCAGGTTGATTTTCGGTTCCAGATTCCATCCAACCAAAATGCTTCTTGATCTTATTTCTTAAGCTTAAAGCATCTTTAGGGGTCACATGGTTGTTAATAATCCAGTCTAAAGCAAACATCACTTCCGCGGCAAATTTTTCAAGATCTGCTTTTCCATTTAAGAGATCAGTACAAGTACAAATGAATTGTTGTAGGACAGCACTTAGCTCCGAACTTTTCCACTGGAAAACGTGGACAAAGTAGTCTGCCGATGTTGCTGAATGAAATGGTTTGGGATTTTGAATTTGTTCCCCTTTAGACTCTTTTGGAGTATTATTGCTGACATACGACTTCGGTTTGATTCCTTCAACCAGCTTGATGATTTGATGGATCGACTTACTCAGATTAGATAGGTTACGTTGTCCTTTTTCTTCCACTAGCGTGTCAATTGTCGGAACTATGTTCAAAGAATCTACAAATGGAGATGTCCTGGGAGATTTCGGGGTTATATTACCTCTAACATGGAGAGGGGTAGACTCTCCAGAATGCCCTGAGATTGCAGTTGCATCAGCTTCATGTGCTGTTGGATGGTTTATATAACCCAAAGCGATCTTGATGTCCTCAAAAAGTTCATAAAGGCTTCTTTTCGAAATACGCTTTTGCTCCAGCATTGCTTTTAAAACAACTTGAAGCCAGTCAAACGTTTCTTCAGTCGGCATGTATTTTGATTGCCTCTCTTGTTTTCTGTCCCTGAAACCAGAATGAGTTGTAACTCGACCTAGATCCTTACCAGCCAAATTGGGGAGAGACGCATTTCCAGGTGTATCCACAGAAACTATCGCAAGTTTCTCCATTGTGACAAAATCATCCATTAAACACATGTCTGAAGCTTCGATTGCTTTGCGTACCATTGGATCTTTGAGTTTCACCAATCCTAAACTTAACGCATTAGCCCAAGATCCAGAAGAACTAACACCATCATCACTGCCTATTTCAGACTCTGACAGTAGAGAAAGTTCATTTGACATAGGAATACAGCTTAATGGCTCCATGGATTTATGATCTTTAGAAAGCTCTCTAGCATGAGCCTCCACCTGTGATAATTTGGAAGCTGCATGAGCATAAGTGGTCCTTGACGAATAAAGTTCAGAGTTCTTCTTGGTTATAATTTCTTTAAGAGCCTTGTTTTCTTCTTCCACATCACGTACTTTTTCGATCAGGAAATTGATCTTCTTACTGGGAATTTCAGGAGAAGTGGTGGCTTCTCGGACAACCAGATCTCTTGTAGGATTCTGCTTTTTTCTTCTCATATCTGTGTGATCCCTTCCCAACATATTATTAGCTTCATTCTTCACATTTGCCAAAGAAGCAGGACCTGGCAGCCGCTTTTGCATGAGAAGACGGAGTCTTTGACACTCTGCTTCCAATTCTACAATTTTCTTTGCACTTTCCAAATGTTGGTTGTGTGCTGCATCAGCAGATCGACGACGATATTCGATCTCCTCATTTCGAATTTCAAGCTCCTTCTCAAGTATGTGGAACTCGTACTTTACATAAGTGTTTTCCTTTTCTACAGTATCTAATCTAACCATTAGGACATTGAATTCTGCATCTGCCTGAGACTTGTGTTTTTGTAAATCTTCCACAACTTTCTCTGCGGCTATTAAGGCTTTACCAAGATGGGCATTCTCAGTAGCCAACCTTGCAAGCTGTTTGCTTGTCTCCTCCAACTCATCCACCAATTTCTTCTGAGCTTTCTTGTATTCTCTTGATGTTTTCATGGTGGCATCATGTATCCTCTGCTCCTGTTCTTCACGAACAATGCATAATTGCTGAATACATTCCTTCAGTGCAGCATCTGAGCAAGCTACTTGTTCATTTGCAGTTGTTCCCTGCATCAAAGCTTCATCTGGTTCTTGTTTTTGGCATACTGCTGCTTCTTTTCCCCACCCTAAAAAGAAGATTTCCGTTTATTGAGTCGATGGAAAGCCAAAGAGAGCAGATGATTTGCATAAACCAATACAACTAATCTCCACAGGAAGCATTATTGTAGGTGTTTTGTGTTGGGAGGGAGACAGGTAAAGTTATCAGTGAATAACCTGTTTCAGCTTCTTGAGCCCCTTTTGCATGTTTTGTCACAAGGTCGTCTTTGGCATGACAATCAAGGAGGACTGAAGCTAACTTCTCGTTGAGATTTTTCACAGGTCTTTCTGGTCCTCCTTCATGTGGTGTTGGAAGTATACATGTCTAATAAAAGAAACACGACTGATGTATTATAATCACATTTAACACCTCCTCCACCAATTAAAATGCCATGGGCTATGAGGTGCTCACATCAAGTGGTCAGACAATGGGGAAGAAAAAACAAAGTCAAAATAGAAAAGACAAGATAGAAAATGTAGATGTGGAATCTTCCATAGTAAATTGAAGAACAGAAGATGAAAAGTGAGACACCATGAAAGAAATTTGTTAGTAGAGCATAAGGTAGATGATCCAGAGAAGCCTCCATTACCTCTCTTTCAGTTCTCCTCAAGGGAACAGCAACTCTTTCAACTGAAACAATTGTCTTGTCTAAAGATTTTTTCCTCCAAAGCCAAGACTTGGGGTCCATGATTTTGATTTCTATTCAACCAGGGGGGCGGAACTCAATTCTGACGTACAAAAACCATCTATCAACAAAGAGTCTTTCTGAGGAAAATATCAGATAAAAAATTAAAGAAAGAAAGCAAGTCCATATGACTAAGACATAAGGTAAGATCTTACCTTATGTCTTAGTTGAGGCAGATCTTACCTTATGTCTTAGTTGAGGCATTCAGCTCTGCATTCTACAATCTTAGCCACATCAACCCACTTTATAAAAAAAATCAATGCTTTCTAATCCATCTTTTGCCTTCCACCATTACAAGCATATGTTACTGATAATTGCATTAAATGTCCCTTTAAGATGACTTAATTTCAATCTAAATCACAATAACTTGATTAGTAAATATGTTTTTCATCAGTAATCAAAACTAAACAATTCAGTAACCATCCTTATTCAGCAGCAAGTACAAATTGAAGCTGAAAGGGGAGACCTTTCGGTACATTGTTCCATTAATGCCGATAACTTTTTCTTTTTTTCCCCGAAGAGCCTGTATTAATGTCAATAACTTGCCTATATATTGAGTAAAAAAATACAATACAAAGAAACCAAGTTATGGAGATCTGGGGTAAATTCTTCCTGACAATAATTGATGGTAATGAAGCAAGTCTAGTGGAAATTGTAGCATATACAACACTTATCTCTTAGCTAAGACAACAAACTCCAGAGAACTAATTGCAATTGATTCACTTTCATCGAGGGAACGTGCGAAGGGGGAAAACATTAAGGAAAATTAGGGAATATTGTGTTCTAGCTATGATAATAATTGTGACAAGGTGTATTGAGATCTCCCATAATTTCTGTAAAAACTACAGCATTATACACATGTTGATTGACTGAGTAGAATTCTTAATTGGGTACAGACATAAATGCAGGTTTTCCTTAAAAAAAAAAAAAGATCCCCCATAATTCATCTTCAAGTTCTAGAGCCTAGACTGGAAAAAAAATACTCGCAATCTGTGGACTCCACAACATTTACCATAAGGCCTACGCACTGTATTCATCTCTCTCAATCTAAGAGCAGGACAATATAAGTAGATTTCTGCATTTGGTGCTCAATCCGTTGCTCTTATAGTGTACTTTACATAGAGAATCAGAAAATGGAAACACAAATGGTGTCAAAAATAATGTTTTAAGCTTCTGAAACCACAATGAACAAGGTCTTGTGATGACCAAATTACTAATGCCACACCAATGGTCTTACAAAATGAGCAGTTATTCCGAATGGCTCTATTGTAGACTGCCATAAAGGCAAAGAACTGAGTCCCAAAAAATTAAAATAAGTAAATATAAGACTGAAGGTAGTAGTGTGAGTTCAAGCTGAGGTAGGTAGTAGCACTCACCTGACAAGAGCAGCATCAAAGAGATGACTATCCGGTTCAAGAATCATCCACCATTTCTGGTGAAAAACTGAGAAGGGGGTGAAACTGAAAGACACAAGCTGGAGCCACGAATGCACCAGAAAGGACACTTCAACGTCTAGGAATGAAAGTGAAAGAGAACTATTAACTATATATTGCAAAACTGCGACAAGAAAAACACCATAGGATGCTTGCTGTCCACCGACACATGCCTGGGCATAAAGATAGAGACAGGTAGAGAGAGAGTGGGGGAGGAACCGAGGAAGAGAGAAACAGCCATGACCCCACAAAGAAAATAACGTAAAGATGGAGAAGAAAAAGAAAAAGGATTCAAAGATAAATTAGACAATGGCGAAAAGTAGAAGTCATAAAGAGACAAAGCGGTGATAAAAGTGAAGAAAGAGGAAAAGAGAGAGAGAGAGAGAGAGAGAGAGAGAGAGAGAGCCTAGAGGTGATCGATCGACCATGAGTGTGATCCCAGTGAAATTAATACTGGGTGGGGTCTTATCACGCTCGTTTGTAGCCATTAGCCGCTCTTCCGACCTCCTTAATCTCCTTTTTTTAATCCGAAGATACCTACTTACGCTGAAGCAGAACGAGGAACGGAAATCAAGCTTGCGACAAAGCAAAGCAACGAATTTCTGGGACCCATTGCTAGACATAGACCCAAGTCAGACGGCGAATAAAGTATGAACAGTCAGCATATAATCTTCTTGTGCCATTAATGACACCCCGAGATGGAAAGAAAGTATGGCCAAGTCATGTGTTAAATTCAAAGTTGGAACATTTCACCCTATTCAGATTTCAAAGTCATCTTTTGGATTTGTCTCCATGCCAATTGCCAACTTAAAAATTACTTCCATTGTTTTATACGAACTTCAATTAAAGCATAAAGGCATCTAAAATTCTAAATAATGGACGAGGCATCCGAAACTACCCTTTGCATTCTTCTTAGTGCAATACAGATTACAGGGTTGAACAGTAAGCACTGACTTTCAAAATCATTTCGCGAGGAAATTAAAGGGATTCATTACTCTTTAAAAAGAAGAAAAAAAAAAGAAGGTAACAAAGCAAGTGTTAACGGCTAAAAATATCTTTCATCATCTTCGTGAAACATAAAAAAGTCAGCAGAGTCATATCTGTCTGCTCATGATATCGATGATCAGTAGATCCTTCCCGTGTCTCAAATATACGAGTGTTTGGATCATGATTCATCGAAAATAATGATGATACATCAAAATTAGTTGGGCTACATCCGCTAAAAATATGTTTTAGTTAAAAATAAATTTATAAACCAACTAATTAACATGATATATTTAATTATAAAATTATTTTTATTATAAAATAAATATAACGTATTATATAATATATTAATTTATAAATTTATTTTTATGATATTTTTTCTGACCATAATACTTTTCTTTTACTGTTTGTGTGACTTTTGAAACAATATTGTACATGCATAACCATTATAAAACTATATATCAATATCTCTTAATTTATACTTATGTGTGGTTTGGATGATAAAATAAAATGATATAATTTTAGATGAAAGTTGAAGTTGAATAAAATATTATAATAATATTATTATTATTCTGATATTTAAAAAAATTGAATTATTTATTATATTTTATATACAAATTTTAAAAATTAATAATAAAATAAGATAAGATTAAATATTTCATAATCTTAAAATCTCAATAAAAAGTAATAAAAAATCTTAATTTATAAATCAGAGGTTGAAATTTTTTAGTGGGAGAGTTGGAGAAATTATTTTTAATAACATGGGGTCTATAGTTTAGAAGAAATCAGAAAATATACGAAGGAATTTCTCTGCCTACTGAACAAGTTATTGAGCGTGCTCTGAGTACTTGATATCAGGAACACAATATAGCAGCTGATGCCTCACGAGTTAGACAAAAGTATTCATAAAAGTGGTAACCTCCTCCATTAGGTACCTCAAAGCTTAATGTCGATGGGACTATATTTAATGATCAATATAGGTCTAGAATTTGTGTGGTGTTGCGAGATGAAGGAAGTTAGGTGTTGTTTGCAACAAGCAAACCAGAGGTAGCTTTGACAGACTCAATGACGATTAAACTTATAGCAATTTTGAGAGGATTATAAGTATGTGTTCTTTTAAGAATTGCTGAGTTATAAGTTGAATCATTGGCTGTGGTTCAAGAATTTAAAAGCTTCACCACACGTGTGGTCAAATCTAGGTTATACAACTGCTAAACCTTCAAATGAACAAAATCTAGTTAATATAAAATATAATGTTTTGATTGACTACTTGTTTATTAAAAATTTAATGATAAAGACTTTATCTATAATTGATACTTGCGATAACAGAATAGATAAGTGTTGTTGATTTATTTTTAAAAAATAATTAAATTAAACTTTAATAATAATTCATTTTTTAATAATAAATCTCATTTTCTTAAAAAAATAAATAAATTATGCCAGTATGAAACGCACGTTTGGACTTTTCAAAGCACTCTGCGACGGACCTATCACCCACGTCCACGTCATCAGATTACGCGGAGTCTGTGTAACCGACATCCACGTAATTAATAGAAACCTATCGGGACGTAAGTTGTAACAGTAATATAAATAAAACCTGGGCTCCATCTATCCTCGCGATCCATCGTTTCGTTGAAACCGTCGACATGGAGATCTCCCCGGATGAGCCGCTGATCCGAGGCGGCGATGGCGTCAAACCATCGTCTTCTTCTGCCACTTCGTCGAAACCTGGAGGCATGAAGGAGAACGAAGCGCCAACGAAAGTGGCAGGAAGGTACGAGGAGGAAGAGGAGGAGGAAGAGGAGGACGTGTGCAGGATCTGCCGGAACCCAGGTGACTCCGATAACCCACTTCGTTTTCCGTGTGCTTGTAGCGGAAGCATCAAGTACGTCCACCAGGATTGCCTTTTGCAGTGGCTCAATCACAGCAATGCTCGCCAGTGCGAGGTTCTCTCTCTCTCTCTCTCTCTGCTCGACGTTCATTTTTTCAAATTGTGCTGGTCTTGTTTCCTTTTTAATGAAATTTATGAATATTTTGGGTGGAAGGTTGAAATATTGATCAAAGAGGGAGTGATTACAGGTTTTTTTTCGTTGGATTGGTAGTTTGGTGAGAGAAATATTGAAAAATCGATTAAAGAGGCTGTAATTAGGGTTTTAGGTTTCTCGTTCCTTTAAATTTTTGTCAGTGTGCCTCTTTTGTGTGTTGATTTTGATTTGTTAGCTGAATTTTAGCTGTGATAGATTCAAACAAAAAGAATTGTTTGACAAGTATTGCTTTTGAGAATTGAACAGAGCCGAAGTGTTTTTGTGACACGTTTTTGGAGAACAGTGTCTAATTTAGATATTGCAGTGTAGCAATTAGTGTTAAGCAATGTAACTTACAAGTAGTGGCGGAACCAGAAATTTATTTTAGGGAGAGTTAAGCAGAGCTAAAATTATAACAAAATATTTTATGTTCATTTCTATACAAATTTTCCTCCAGTATTGAACAATATAATAGTAAGGTCTAAAATAAAAATAAAATACGTTTAATACGGATATGTCAAGAATAGAATATCATTGAAATAGCATAAAGACATTCATACAACAAAAAAACAATGTGTCTATTAGATCAAAATAATTTTTTAGAGAGGGGCCAAGATAAGATGATAATATCATCCTATTAAATCATAAAAAATTAATATGAATGATTTTTTTAAAAAAACTTTTGGGGTGTTTTTTTTTTTTTGGAGGGGGGGGGCTGGCCCCGCTGCCCCTTACTGGTTCCAACAATGCTTACAAGGATAAGAATAGCATGAACAATCTTTGAAATGGTTTTAGCCTTATTTTCGTAAAGACTGTCAACTTTGAACTTTATGTTTAAGGAACTATGATTTAGTTTCCTAGGCTTTAAAATGTTAAATTTAACGTTTTTATGGTTTTATTAGGAAAATGACCATAAAAGACTATCATTAGGCAAATACTAAGACACTGAATCGCAAATGGTCTGCTTGATGTCATGCAAGCTGAAGCACAATGGTGGCTTATGTTACTCCTTGTGGGTTTGAGTAACATTGCGTTGCAACAGGAAGCATAGGTTTATGGTTAAAATGATTTGGGTTTGGGTAGAGTTGTGTTTATCTGGGAAGCATTGGTTTATGGTTAAAATGATTTTAGCTCTCCACTTGGAGATTAGTTTTTGTCATTATTAAATGTACTCCCTTTGCGGTACAGGTCTGCAAACATGCATTTTCCTTCTCCCCTGTTTATGCTGAGAATGCGCCAGCGAGGCTCCCTTTCCAGGAGTTTGTAGTTGGGATGGCAATGAAAACTTGCCATGTTCTGCAATTCTTTCTGCGCCTTGGTTTTGTCCTTTCTGTTTGGCTCCTCATTATACCTTTCATTACATTCTGGATATGGCGCTTGGCTTTTGTGAGGAGTTTTGGTGAAGCCCAGAGATTATTCCTAAGTCATTTATCCATAACACTCATCCTTACCGATTGCCTACATGGGTTTCTACTTTCTGCCAGCATCGTGTTTATTTTTCTGTGTGCAACTTCTTTGAGGGATTACTTCAGGCATTTACGGGAGCTTGGAGGACAAGATGCTGAGAGAGAAGATGAAAGGGACAGAAATGATGCTCGTGCTGCAAGAAGACCTCCTGGGCAAGCTAATAGGAATAATGCCGGTGATGGAAACATTGAAGATGTGGGTGGAGGACAAGGGATTGCAGGTGCTGGTCAAATACTCATGAGAAATGCAGAAAATGTAGCTGCTCGGTGGGAGATGCAGGCAGCTCGTCTTGAAGCTCATGTTGAACAGATGTTTGATGGTTTGGATGATGCTGATGGTGCAGAGGATGTGCCTTTTGATGAGCTTGTTGGCATGCAGGGCCCTGTCTTTCATTTGGTTGAAAATGCATTCACTGTGAGTTTGCTATTTCCCTCATGTTTTTACTCTGTTTCTGGTCATTTCTGGTTATAAGGTATTTTCTTGGGTCATTAGGAACTCTCTAGTATGGGCTAGGTATTGTCTTGTATACATCCAGTGTACTTGGTTACTTCTATTGATATATATATATATAGATAATGTTTTTACTTATAAAAAAAAATATTATCCATTCTATCAGTTGGTTTCACATGCTATCATGCTTTCACAACACCCTTGGTTTTCTACTTTATTTTTGTTGGAGAATTATTTGTACCATCAATGGAACGATAGAATGCAATTTCTATTGGTTAGTATGAGTTTCAACTTTAGTTTGCTGTTTTACATCTTTATTTTATTTATTTCTTTTTTATTTGTACTAATATAGACATTCTAGCATGTTTAAGACCCCTTTTAACTGGGTAAACAAATCATTACAGCACTATCACGGATCACCATGTATGTCGATGCAACTTGGTAGAAGTGCACGCAGCATGGCAACTAAATAGGATGTATTTAGATAAGTATGCTGATGGGAAGGTGTGGCTCTACTAATTGGTCTGGTACAATCAACCACCATATAATGCATGTGGGTCACATATTACTGATTTAGTCCCACTCTGATATGCATGGTGGGTGATTGTACTGGAATTAGTAGAGGAATGAAGTTGGATGCTGCCCCTTATTCATTTAGAGCTGGGTCATATCTATGGAACAGTTAGAAAGCAGGGAAAATGTAATGTTTGGTGGGCTCCTCCATCCACATAGATGAGATGTTAAACACCTCAAATATGTCCTACTGCACTCGATTGACAGAGGGAAGCAAAATAAAAGGATGAAGGCATACTAAATAAGATTTTGAAGTGTTCTATCTTTGTTGTGGCCTATGTCATTGGTATTGGATCATCTGCGTTATTTTCTACATGAATATTTGTAGGCGTGTGTGTACTTTTCTCGTGAATCTCTTGTCATTTCAGCTGCCTGACATAATAATGTTGCGATCCATCTGATCTAACTTACTGTGTTGCTCCAATGTCAAAAAAAAAAAAAAAAAAAACTGATGCGTCAATTTTTGCTATTGCTCTGATTGGTCGATAAATTGGTTCTCTGTGTCTGCAGGTTCTGGCCAGCAATATGATATTCCTTGGTGTTGTGATCTTTGTGCCTTTTTCGATCGGCCGGATTATACTTTATTATGTATCTTGGCTTTCCTTTGTTGCTAGTGGTCCAGTTTTGTCAACGGTTCTGCCAATTACAGACACAGCCCTCTCCTTAGCAAATATTACATTAAAGAATGCATTAACTGTGATAACAAATTTATCGTCTGAGAATCAAGAAAATGGTGTGCTTGGTCAGGTTGCGGAAATGTTGAAGGGTGACTATAGTGGTCTGAATGAGGCCTCAAACAACATTAGTTCACCACTTTCGACAGATCTTTTGAAAGGGGCAACTGTTGCAACATCGCGGCTTTCTGATGTTACAACTCTTGCCATTGGATACATTTTTATTTTCTCTCTAGTTTTCCTCTATCTTGGCATTGTTGTGCTGATTCGATACACCAAGGGTGAGCCTTTGACCATGGGGAGATTCTATGGTATTACTTCTGTAGCAGAGACAATTCCATCTCTCTTCAGGCAGTTTTTGGCAGCAATGAGGCATTTGATGACTATGATAAAAGTTGCTTTCCTTCTTGTCATTGAACTTGGGGTGTTCCCTTTGATGTGTGGATGGTGGCTGGATGTCTGTACAATAAGGATGTTTGGGAAGTCCATGTCTCAAAGAGTTCAATTCTTATCAGCTTCTCCTTTAGCGAGCTCATTAGTTCATTGGGTTGTAGGAATTGTGTACATGCTACAAATAAGCATTTTCGTTAGCCTTCTCAGAGGGGTAATATTATGGGCCATTGTATCATATTGATTCTATTATTTCTGGACCACTGATCTTGTTACGTTTTGACCTGAAAGACGTTCTCTTTTCTTGCACTGTCAGGTTTTGCGTAATGGAGTGCTGTACTTTCTTCGAGACCCTGCTGATCCAAACTACAATCCATTCCGTGATTTGATTGATGACCCTGTGCACAAGCATGCTCGCAGGGTTCTGTTATCAGTTGCTGTTTATGGAAGTTTGATTGTGATGCTGGTGTTCCTACCGGTTAAATTTGCAATGAGAATGGCTCCCTCTGTTTTCCCGCTTGATATTTCGTACGTTGGTTGATGTTATTGTGGCGACTATTGTTTATTGATTAACCCATGTGATTTCCACGTTGATATGTCACCTCTGTTTGCTAACTTATGGATCTTATCTTTTTACTTGCAGGGTGTCTGACCCATTTACTGAAATTCCAGCTGACATGCTTCTCTTTCAAATTTGTATTCCATTTGCCATTGAGCATTTTAAATTACGGACAACGATAAAATCCCTTCTAAGGTATTGGTTTACGGCAGTTGGCTGGGCACTCGGCTTAACAGATTTCTTATTGCCCAGACCTGAGGACAATGGTGGTCAGGAAAATGGTAATGGGTATCCAGGAAGGCAAGATAGACTACAGGCAGTACAAGTAGGTGTACAGGATAGGGCCCTGGTGGCGCTTGCTGGTGCTGGTGATCCAAACACACAGATTCTTGCACCAGAGGACTTGAATGTTTCGGAAGAGTACATTGGTGATGAACAGTCTGATTCAGAGTAAGTTTTTGGATGTGTCACAGTTTTAAAATCGTTAGCAGATCCTAGTTACTTCAATGGAAGAAAGAACTGTCGAATAATCTTAGGCTCTTAGCTATCAAGTTTTGTCCTTTTTAATAATACTGCTTTCTATCCTAGTTTGTATGTTACTATTTTAACCTGCCATTATAGGTTTGCATTCTGACTGCAACTTTATGAGTTAGTAAACTGTTGTGAATTTGTGACTTCAAATCAGATTGATGTAGATGCCACCTAGACTTCTCATCTATGAGTTAGTGCATGTTTGGAATTGCAGTGAGAAATATTGCTTTTAGCTTAAGGCTTATAGCTTAAAGCTAAATGTAATAAGCTCTACTACTAAAAAGCCATTTACTGTTTGGGATCCATATGTCTAAAGCATTTTTAGAGTTAATTACGGTAGTTTTTTAAAAATATATAGTTATCTGCTGGAGCTTTTTTATAAAAGCTCTAATTTTGTACTTATTGAAAAAGCTGATTTTTAGCTTTTTCAACCGACTAAAGTGCTTTTAATAAAGTTACCCAAACAACTCATTTTTTTTTAAAAGTACTTTTAACTGCTTAAAAGCACTTTTAAAATTTTAAAACGCAATCAAATTTGCTCCTATGGTCTTTTTGCAGGTATGGCTTTATTCTCCGCATTGTCCTATTGTTGGTGGTGGCTTGGATGACTCTACTTATCTTCAACTCTACCTTGATAGTTGTACCAGTTTCACTTGGAAGGGCTATTTTCAACGCAATTCCTCTTCTCCCAATGACTCATGGCATCAAGTGTAATGGTAAAATGCTCTGACTGAATCTATTTTCTACCTATTCAAACTTCTGGATGAGAATGTTAATATGATGTTCTATAATTCTTAGATCTATATGCTTTCATCATTGGAAGCTATGTAATTTGGACTGCCGTAGCTGGTGCTAGATACTCCATTGAGCATATTAGAACTAAGAGGGCTACAGTTTTGTTGAGCCGAATCTGCAAGTGGTGTGGTATTGTCTTCAAGAGTTCTGCACTTTTGTCAATATGGGTAAGAATTGATTTTGGTTATTTCTCACAGAAGTCGGTATCTTATTTTAACTATACCAGGTTTTCAAAATGCTTTGACTCACGTATTATTGTTATCCAGATTTTTGTTATCCCTGTGTTGATTGGGCTACTATTTGAGCTTTTGGTAATTGTTCCAATGCGAGTGCCTGTGGATGAAAGCCCGGTTTTCCTACTGTATCAGGATTGGGCATTGGGCCTCATCTTTCTTAAGATCTGGACTAGACTGGTTAGTGTTAAATCACATTCTATTCAATTTATGTTGGCATCAAATAAATAAACAAGTTGTGAGGATTGTCCTGGATATATTTGCTATTGCTCTCACCGCTTGAAGTATGCTCCACTGTTGCAATTATAAAGTGAATGTAACTATTTATTGGGTTATCAGTGATGATAGTGCACTGAGACATAGGCCCTGACGAGGATGTCGGGAGTTTTGCAGAGGAGTTTTTTTAACACCCTAAATTATAGTGGGGAATACATTTGTTCTAGAAACTTATTTGGGGGGAGAAGTGAGGCTTTTACATGTGTAGATGAGGAACAAATTGTACTTATTGAGCTCTTCTAGGAATAGGTTACTTCTATTACAGTTGATTTATCATTTATTTTCTTGAGTTTGTTGTCGTTTTTTAACAGGTTATGTTGGATCACATGATGCCGCTGGTAGATGAAAGTTGGCGAATAAAATTCGAGAGAGTGAAAGAAGACGGCTTCTCTAGATTGCAGGGCCTTTGGGTGTTGCGGGAGATCGTGTTCCCAATCATAATGAAGCTGTTGACAGCATTATGTGTACCTTATGTTTTAGCCCGAGGGGTGTTTCCTGCACTGGGGTATCCATTAATAGTGAACTCTGCGGTCTACCGGTTTGCCTGGCTGGGATGCCTCTGCATCAGCCTATTATTCTTCTGTGCCAAGAGGTTTCATGTCTGGTTCACCAATCTTCACAATTCCATACGTGATGATCGCTATTTGATTGGCCGTAGGCTTCATAATTTTGGGGAAGACACCGGAGAGAAGCAAATTGAGGCAGGGACTTCCTCTGAAATGCCGGATGGTTTAATTCCACATGACCAAGAAGTCGATGTGGGGTTGCGGCTGAGGCGAGCTCACCAACATGACGCATGAAGAATTTGTTGTCAGTTTTGGAATCGTTGAGCCTGTAGTACGCCACATTTCAGCAGGATGTATACACATTTTTCTTTAAAATGCTCTGTTAAAGTTCAGGGTTATGTGCGGTTTGTGCATATTGTACTTGTTAAGTTAGTTGACGAAAACAATATACTTACACTGTCTATAAAATTGCATTTGTCTTATATTTTTCACGTTTATTTCCCTTTCTAGATGTATATGGTATATGTATGGATATTTGTGGAAACTCATCTTTTATGCATCTGCATGGAGGGAGAGAGAGAGAGAGAGAGTTCAAACGTTCTACAACCCTTCATAAAACTCAATAAAAAAAACAAAAACAAAATTTGTTCGATAATTCTACAAAATTAATAACATTTTGACGTAACAAGGACTGTCAGCAAGAAGAGGAGATGCTTACTCGACCATTGAGGCCAATGCATCAACAAAATCCATTGATATGCAAACTTAATATCCGTGCCCATGGTTCACTTATAGCATTACTAATGGAAGACTTTAGAGGTCACCAAAGTTTGAATGGAGTTTCAACATCATTCACAAAATTGTCTAAGAAAAAAAACATTCATTTTAACTCATGGATCAAGATTTAAATCATGAAAATAATATCTTTAAAAAGAAAGAGCCTTCATTTTTTAATGCTTGCTCTTATCACCAGCTTGTTCCCAAATGTTATGTTTATGGCATTAAAGTCTGAGAGACTTCAACTCTTCAATTGAAGCATTCAAATCGGAGTAAGACGATCCACCTTCTTCAACGGCCATTCTCGCCATCTCCGCAAGTGTCTTGGCCCTTCTTCTCATTTCCTTTGCTTCTTCACCCACCATTATTTGCCTCACTGCCTTCTCTATTGCTTCCTTTTTTATAAAATCTCCCACCACTCTAATCCATTGCTGAACACCAACAGCAACCCCTATTTTCAGTATCTGAGTCACCAACTTCTCATTATAAAATTGCTCCGCTGAAACAGGCCACGTCACCATTATCACCCCAGCAGCCACTCCTTCCAACGTAGAATTCCACCCACAATGAGTCACAAATCCTCCAACTGCTTCATGATCCAGAATCAACACTAGGGGTGCCCAATCTCTTATAATCAGACCCTTATTTTGCATTCTCTTCTCAAATCTTTCGGATAACCACTCTTCTTTCCCTCCATTAGTCATTCCTTTCTTCACAACCCAAATGAACGGCTGACCTGAAGCTTCAAGACCCATTGCTATTTCCATAAATTGAGAATCATTGAAGTTTGCCACACTCCCAAAACATACATAAACAACCGAATTGGGTTGCTTTGAGTCAAGCCACTTCAAGCTTTCATGTTGATCGGTGAGGGCGTCGACTTCCTTCGATCCTCTCAACAGTTTCTCTTCAGCATCCTTATTGCATGGCGATACTGGTCCTATATGTCAGGCCTTTCTTCCAAGTACTTTCCTGTAATGATCAGCATAACCCATCTCAAGCTCATAGAAGCTATTCACAATAACCCCAAAACTCTTCCGGTCGGTTTCTTTGATTACTTTAAAAAACTTTACAAATTCTGTTTCAGCACCACTTGTGACAAAATCATGTAGCTATTTTTCTGTCAGCTTAATCTCATCAGGAAGAGTAGGGATGACAAAAGGCTCTGAATCAGATGAAACCCTCTTGAAAGGCTCATATGATATCACACTGTCTGAAGCACATAGAGAGAAGAAACATGTCAGAGACAAGCCGGGGAATCCCACATCAACTAGCAACATCGGTAGACCAAGGAAGGAACATGTCAGAGACAAGGCAATCGGGACGATGTTTTTGGATCAATTGCTCAAGTGGTTGTTTAAGCATAATGGTGGCCCTGAAGAAGTTCTGGTGCATCTCGGGCCCAACCAAGCTGCGAGCATTTTCGCATCCTTCGGGCAATCCTACCTCTTTAGTTGGGAATTTGATGGTGAGAACTCCAATATCGATACCTAAACTCTTGCTTTTGTCGATTGTTTTGGAGAAGTGTGGCACGTTGAAAGGGGTGGTGACTATGGTTGCTTTCACACCTCGAGAAGCATATTGCCTGGCCATGTCTACTACCGGTATCATATGACCTTGAGCCATAAATGGAAAGAAGAAAATATGAAGGGGACGATGAGTTTCAGTGCCCATATTGCCTTTCTTGTAGATAACGAGTATTGATGATTCCTGTGTAGAGAGAATTCACTGTGGCTATAAATTTCTAACCGGGAGAGAAGTTATAAATAAAGGTGAAGAGGAAAAATAAAGGGAAAAAAACTAAAATTTTCTTTGCTAACATAAGCACTTGCGTCGGGGAAGAAAGGCTTCTTGCGCAGCATCCCATGCAGCCAGACTTGGTTCTTATAGTCAAGGAAAACACGCTTTTATCAAGTATTTAATGGCACTATAATAAATGGAAAACAGTACTGTGCCAGCCCTTGAAAGTCACTGTTGAGAGGAGTTTTAAGGACAATAACCATTCGATCTTTTATAATATGATAATATGAATGATGTTGTCGTTTCAAATGAGTAATCACCAGATTGTTCGATCTCCAATCAAACCCGCTTTCAAAGTCTCACTTTTAAGCTCCACCAAGAAGACACAAAACAGAAAAATAGATTATAAGGGAAGGAGATCCACCCCTGCACATGCTTTCTCCTAAAAAAACATCACTCGTATTATGTAGTTGAAATGTTGAATGCATATCTAAAAGAATTATAAAGTAAATATAATTTTTTTTTTATTTTAATTTTAAATAATTAGCAATAATGTTAGAATTAAGGAATGTTATATAATATTCTAGGGGAGTCTTCATTTATACAAGCATTTGTTTAGGATTGGTTCATATATATGTATTTTAATTTTTATATTATATATAATTATATACAAAATAGCTTTGTATTATATGATAATTTACTAATTGATATAATATTAAAATTTAAAATCTTATATCATTATAGTCTATTATATTAAAAGTTATACTAATATTATATCACTATTTTTTTAAGCAATATTATGTCACTATATATTATAATATATCACTATAGTCTATAATATAATTATAATATACTACAATTATAAATATCAAACTAATTATTTAAGAATGTTGTAAATAAAATATATTTTTATTTGATAGTATAAAAATTGGTAGGTAATAAGTTAAATTATTATTACTTATTTATAAATATATTTATAAATAAAATAAAATCATTGCAAATATTATACAATTATTTCTGAAACTCGCATCTATTTTCTTTCCAAAAAATTAAAGCCATCTCATCTCACTTTTCATATACAAAATTGTCAAAAATCATTTTAACTTGTCTTAATTTAAAATTTTCTTTATTATTTATAAAGGGCCATGCTAATTTCGCCTAGGCAAATTTTTTTTTTTCATTTTTGGAGTGTTTTTATGTAATTTTTTAAAAAAATTTTAAATAATCTTTTAAAAAAATTATAATATAATTAAAAAATATATATCCTTCATCGTTAAGTAAGAACTAAAAAAATAAAAACAAACCATGGGAATTTTTTTATTTATGACTTGTGTTGGTGAATTTAGTATTTTTTATTTATTTATAAATCATTTCAACTGATATCGAAACGGGCGTCAATCAAATCTTTCATCACGTTTCAAATTATCTTAAACTACGTCATCCATGACGTTAGCATTATTCTAAACCTATGCTACTACGATCTGATCTCTTCCACAGAATTGGAAACTTACTCCTTTTTTTGTTTTAAGAGTCGGCCAAAGCGAGCCAACCCTATAATGTTTCACAAATTACGTCGGCCATATGTCTTGATAGCCATACAGCACTCACCAGTCAAGAGCGAGCGTGGCATAGTTAGCCAACCGACCCTTATTTGCAGAATTGGAACCCATAAACATTCATCAATTCTTTAAATTCTAGGGGCTGCCTACTGTCCAGTCCAAGTCTTTTCTGTTCTCCCTAAACCCCTCGGCTCTCCTGCATCATGGACTCAGAAGTACCCCATATTTTCTGGTTTGTTTTTAAAAATAAAATGATATAAGATAAAAATTTTAAAAAAAATAATATATATTTTTAATATTAATATGTGCAAATAGTCGGATTAATCCAAGTATAAAACAATCTGCAAGCATGATAATTGAGGAAAAGAAAGGCCTGTTGAGAGTTAACTCCAGTCCACAACATTGGGTACATGACAAGTGATACGTGATAAGTGACAAAATAAGATGCGGCTTCTCAATTAGCATTATCTATTACTATTCAAGTGATTCAAAAAATTTTAAAATTTACGAATCAACCGACTCAAATCTAAAACATCATACATACCTTTCCAAATCATCTCAAACGATGTCATCCATGACGTTAGCATTATTCTAAACCTATAAACGCTCATCTTCCACAGAACTGGAAGTGCATAAACATTCTCATCATTTCCTAAAAATCCCGGCCCTCCTGCATCATGGACATAGAACAAGCTCGTACAGTTGAAATGTTCTTCTTCCCATTCGTGGGCGGTGGCCACCAGATCCCAATGATAGACACGGCCAGAGTGTTCGCATCCCATGGAGCTAAATCCACCATCATAGCCACACCCACCAACGTCCTTCAATTCCAAAACTCCATTCTACGCGACCAACATTCCGGCCTCTCAATCTCAATCCACGCCCTCCCATTGCCGGACGTCGCCGTTTCTCCTGACATTGACATGTCGGCCACCCCTTTCACTGATACTTCAGTCCTCCGAGAGCCTCTCAGGCTCTTCCTACTTGAACACCGACCCGATTGCATTGTCTTTGATGGGTTTCATCGCTGGGCAGCTGATCTCTTCGACGAACTCCATATTAGAAGGATTCTCTTCACAGGGAATGGGTGCTTCTCTCGTTGTGTCTCAGAGAATATTCGACGGTATATGCCTCACGAGACGGTGGGTTCGGACTATGAGCCTTTTGTTGTGCCGGGTCTTCCTGATCGGATTGAATTGACGAGGTCTCAGCTCCCGCCTTTTGCTAGAGAGAAATCTGGTTTTCATGATAAGAGGTCTAAGATGGAGAATATCTTTGGGACAGTGATTAATAGTTTCTGCGAGTTGGAGCCCGCTTACGTTGAGTACTTTAAGAACCAGATGGGAAAGAAGGCTTGGGTTATAGGACCTGTGTCTTTATGCAATAGAAATGTTGCAGATAAGGCTGAGAGAGGCAAACAAGCCTCAATCGACGATCAAACCTGCTTGAGGTGGTTTGCTGATAAAGAACCAAGCTCTGTTCTTTATATCAGTTTCGGGAGCTTGGCTCGCTTCTCATCACAACAGCTCCTTGAGATCGCTCATGGTCTCGAGGCTTCCAAGCATCCATTCATTTGGGTGGTTGGGAAAATCTTCTCAAAATCGAGGGGAGAAGATGACGGAGGAGGAGAAGAAAATTGGGTTCCCAGCGGATTCGAAGAGCGGATTAGGGAATCGAACAGGGGATTGATAATAAGAGGGTGGGCACCGCAGTTATTGATATTGGAGCATGCTGCGGTGGGCGGATTCATGACTCATTGTGGGTGGAACTCAACCTTGGAGGGAGTGAGTTGTGGAGTGCCCATGATAACATGGCCTGTCTCGGCGGAGCAGTTCTACAATGAGAAACTGATAACCGATGTGTGCGGGGTTGGGATTCGAGTCGGAAGCTTGGAGTGGATGTCTTTCAATGTTGAGAAGGCGGCGTTGGTGGGGAGGGAGAAGGTGGAGGAGGCAGTGAGAAGATTGATGGGTGGTGGTGAGGCAGTAGTGGAGATGAGAAGGCGAGCTAAAGAGCTTGCAGAGAAAGCCAAGAGAGCCGTGGAACAAGGTGGATCTTCGTTTAAGGATGCTGATGCCTTAATTGTAGAGCTTGAAAAGTGCAAGACTTTGAAAGAAGATTTGGTTGGAAATCGAACCATCTAATGATCCCTCGTTAGAAACGACAACATGATTCATATTATTATAAAAAAATGAAATGATTATTGTCGACAAAACGTCAAAACCCCTCTCGATAGTGTCTTCCAACTTTCAAGGCCTGGCACATGAGTACTCTCTCTCCATGTATGAGCGTATTTTCCTTGATCATCATAACAAAGTCTGACTGAGTGCTGCGCAAGATTCATTTTTTTCCCGACGTAAGTGCTTATGTCAGCAAAGAAAATTTTATTAGTTTTTTCGCCTTTCACGATTTTTCCTCTTAAACGTTTATTTATACCTTTTCTCCCAATGAGAAATTTATAGCCAAAGTGAAATCTCTCTACCCAGGAATCATCAGTACACGTCATCTACAAAAAAGGCGATATGGGTACTGAAACTCATCGTCCCCTTCATATTTTCTTCTTTCCATTTATGGCTCACGGTCATATGATACCAGTTGTTGACATGGTCAGGCAATATGCTTCGCGAGGTGTGAAAGCAACCATAGTTACCACTCCTTTCAACTTGCCATTCTTCTCCAAAACAATCGACAAAAGCAAGAGTTCAGGTATCGAAATTGGAGTTCTCACCATCAAATTTCCAACTAAAGAGGTTGGGTTGCCCGAAGGATGTGAAAATGCTCACTTGATAATTGGGTCCGAGATGCGTCTGAACTTCTATAGGGCCACCATCATGCTTGAACAACCACTTGAGCAACTGCTCCAAAAACATCGTCCCGATTGCCTTGTCTCAGACATGTTATTTCCTTGGTCGAACGATGTTGCTAGTCGATGTGGGATTCCCCGGCTTGTCTTCCACGGAACCGGTTTCTTCTCTTTATGTGCTATGGACAGTGTGTCATCATATGAGCCTTACAAGAAGGTATCATCTGATTCAGAACCTTTTGTCATCCCTACTCTTCCTGATGAGATCAAGCTGACAAAAAAACAGCTCCCCGATGTTATCATAAGTGGTGCCGAAACAGAACTTGGAAAGCTTTACAAATTAATGAGAGAAGCCGACGGGAAGAGTTTCGGGGTTATTGTGAATAGCTTCTATGAGCTTGAGACGACTTATGTTGATCATTACAGGAAAGTACTCGGAAAAAAGGCCTGGCATATAGGACCAGTATCGCTATGCAATAAGGACGCTGAAGAGAAAGCGTTGAGAGGATCGAAGGAAGTTGAAGCTCTCATCGATCAACATGAAAGCTTGAAGTGGCTTGACTCAAAGCAACCCAATTCTGTTGTTTATGTATGTTTTGGGAGTTTGGCAAACTTCAATGATTCTCAATTAATGGAAATAGCATTAGGTCTTGAAGCTTCAGGTCAGCAGTTCATCTGGGTTGTGAAGAAAGGAATGAATAGTGCAGGAAAAGAAGAGTGGTTGCCTGAAAAATTTGAGAAGAGAATGCAAGATAAGGGTCTTATTATAAGAGGTTGGGCGCCCCAAATGTTGATTCTCGATCATGAAGCAGTTGGAGGATTTGTGACGCATTGTGGGTGGAATTCTACGCTGGAAGGAGTGGCTGCTGGGGTGACGATGGTGACGTGGCCTGTTGCGGCAGAGCAAATGTTCAATGAAAAGTTGGTGACTCAAATACTAAAAATAGGGGTTGCTGTTGGTGTTAAGCAATGGTTAAGAGTGGAGGGAGATTTTATAAAGAATCAATCAATAGAGAAGGCAGTGAGGCAAATTATGGTGGGTGAAGAAGCACAGGAAATGAGAAGAAGAGTCAAGGCACTTGCGGAGAAAGCGAGGATAGCAATTGAAGAAGGTGGATCATCTTACTCCGATTTGAATGCTTCAATCGAAGAATTAAAGTCCCTTAGACTTTGATGCCACAAACAAAATATATGGAAACAAGCTCTTATCTCGTAATAAGAGCAATCATTGAAAAATGAAGGCTCTTTCTTTCTTAAGACATTATTTTCGTGATAAAATATTGATCTGAGGGAGAAAATGTTACTTTTTTTTTTTTTTTTATCTTAGACAATTTTGTGAATGAGGTTGAAACTCCGTTCAAACCTGGGTGGCTACAATTCAACCATTTAAATCCCAATTCATGGAGCAGTCACATTCTGTGCACTCTCCTCATATAAAAAATATCGTATACAGTATACGAAAAATATCGTATACAGTATACGATAAGTGTTGGCTACTCCCCTCACTTTTCAAATATTTAAGACAGACTATGCTCATATGTCTCTATCTGTATGACGCAAGACCTTACGTTACCAGTGAAAAGCAAAGGCCGAGTTATTATTATTGTGATTATTAGTAAGACTGAAAACCAGACGCCTTGGTGTGCAGTGCACAGCAAGCAATTACAAATTTACAAGAATACATCTCGACCTTTTATTTTATGTTTCCTAGAGGAATTAAAATGAAATATAAGCTATATAAAAATTCTATTTATTATTTATGTACTATACATTATATGATTTTTTATATTTGATTTCTTTTATTAAATATGTAATATATGAATGATGAATACAAAAAATTAATTAATTTAATAAAAATAAAATAATATAAAAGATAAAAAATAAGTATGATGTATAAAAAATGATAAACACAATACTTTTCACAGCATATTTTACAATCATAATTTAAAATGAGAGATATTATTGTAAACTACTATGTAAAAATAACACACTTTATAAAAATACTCTTATTTTGCATTACATGTTGTCAAAAGTGTTATAGATATTAATGTTGTATAGGTATCATTGTTCAAAATTTAATTAATTTAATAAGAATAAAATAAAAATAAATGTAAGCTAAAGTGTATGGAAGAAGAGTATAAAGCTTATCCATTTAAGTACGCTGCAACAATTATCCCAAATCCAATGCCCTGATACTGTTAAGCCGGGCTTTCTTTTTCCACCTTTCTTCGTCACCGACTCACCATTAGGCATTACTTATGCTTCTCTTTCTGCCACAGAAAATTTTCCACTGACTCCATATGGAGAGTGAAAAGCGCCAACTTCACCTGTTTATCTAGTATCTACCCATACATGGGCGCAGGCCACATGATCCCGGCCATAGACATGGCCAAGCTATTTGCTTCCCGAGGTTTCAGAATAACCATAATCACTACTCCTCTCAATGCCTCCTCGATCATCAAAACAGTCGAAAAAAGCAAAATTCTGGGTTTAAAAATGGACATGTTAATCATCGAGTTCCCTGCTGAACAGGTTGGATTGCCCAAAGGATGCGAGAGCCACCACTTAGCCACTTCACCTGATTTGCGGATGAAATTCCCGGAGGCCATAACCTTGCTGAGGCAACCTCTCGAACAACTTGTTCAAGATTATTCTCTCGATTGCCTTATAACCAGCGCGCTGTTCCCATGGACCACCGATGTTGCTCGCAGATTTGGCATCCCTACGCTTATTTTCCATGCCATAAGTTCTTTCTCTGTATGCGCTTCAGAATGTCTTAGGCTATACGGGCCTTACAAAAAAGCTTCGTAAGATTCAGAACCGTTCATCCTCCCCAACTTCCCCAGCGAGATCAAGTTGACAAGAAACCAACTTCCAGATTTTGTTACACAAGACATCGAGACCGATCTCGGGAAGTTGATTAGACAAGTGATAGAAGCGGAGCTAACGAGTTATGGGGCTGTTTTCAATAGCTTCTGCGATCTTGAGCCAGCTTATGCAGACTATTACAAGAAGGTTCTTGGAAGGAAGGCATGGCATATAGGCCCGGTCTCATTATGCAATAAGACGACTGAGGATAAAGCACAAAGGGGGAAGGAAGCATCCGTTCATGGCGGCCATGAGTGCTTGGAGTGGCTTGATTCGAAGAAACCCGATTCTGTTGTTTATGTATGTTTTATCATGGAGATTGCAATGGTCTTGAGGCTTCTCAGTAGCAGTTCATTTGGGTTGTAAAGAGAGAAAAAACTCACGAAACAAAAGACGAATGGCTACCCGAAGAATTTGAGAAAAGAGTGGAAGGAAAAGGCCTAATCATAAGAGCTTGGGCGCCCCAATTATTGATTCTTCATCACAAAGTAGTTGGTGGATTTGTGACTCATTGTGGGTGGAACGCCACTTTAGAAGGAATTGTCGCAGGGGTTCCCATGGTGACATGGCCGGTTTCTGCTGAGCAATTCTACAATGAGAAGTTGATCACCCAGATCCTCAAAATTGGAGTTGGTGTTGGTGCTCAACAATGGGTCAGATTTTTGGGCGACAGAATTGGGAAGGAAGCCATAGAGAAGGCGTTAATTCGAGTAATGGTTGGGGAAGAAGCAGAGGAAATGAGAAACAGAGCAAGAGAGCTTATGAAAATGGCAAAGAGCTCTGTGGAAAAAGGAGGATCCTCTTAACTCTGATTTGAATGCCTTGATTGAAGATCTGAGCTTGAATGCCATTGCTGGTGAAGCTACTGAGAAGAACTAGTTTAGTTTTTCATTTTGTGCTTCTTGTTTTGAATTTTCTTGAGAGATTTTGTAGCGCCATGAATGATAAAACTGAAACAAGAGTTTCGGCTAAAAAAGAAACAGCAACAAGAATCAGCTGTCTCGGTTCAGATCAAAATTTCCTCGTGAGATAGAAACATAACATAGTGCCCTGTAATGTGGGCTAAGAGCCTCAGTAATTGGGCACTTAACGATGCTCGTTTTCAAGAGGGATTTAAGGGCCCAATACTCGGGAAAGCATTGGGTGTCATGTTGCAAAGAGTGGGGACTGGTAAATAGACCATTAGTCTAGGCCCTGCGCAAAACTGCAAAAAAGAAAAAAAGATGAAAATGTTGGGTGTAGCCTGGCCAGGAATCTATCAAGGCCCATACAGAATGGGTCTTGTCAGGCCCATCTCATTATAAATGGGCTTTTATCTTCAACTTAGCTGTCTTCGACTTTATATATATAGAGTATAATCAACAATGGGGTCATGCGGGCTTGTAATTAGAGAACGAGACCTCTTCCTCCTCAAAATCCAAAGCAAATTACTTTTGGAATGTAAGGCCATGATGAGATTCTTGACTCCATATCAACTTCTGCTTTCTTCGTTTTTGCTCCGGTACTCAAGCTGGATTCGGAGAAGCACGGCCTCATAGGAGCATTATAATGGCCCATATCATATCAATAATCATAAAGTATAAAGTTAATAAAGAGATGGACAATGCTAGGGGAGCGATGCTTTACCGAAGATTGATCGGTAAGTAGTGTAAATTGATTTTTTTTTTTTTTAATCTTTTATTTCAATAATTTTTTATATATTTTTAAATATTTTTTAAAAATATATAAAAAAAAAAATTAATACACTAATAGTAACTTTCATAATTATTAAATAAAAATAAAAAATAAAAAATGCAACTGATAACTTTTATAGGACAAGTTTATAAGTACAAATAACATTTTTCTAAAGAGCTAGCAGAGAAAGCCAAGAGAGCCATAGAACAAGGTGGATCTTCGTTTAAGGATGTTGATGCCTTAATTGTGGAGCTTAAAAAATGTAAGACTTTGAAACATGATTTGATTGGAAATCGAACTATCTGATGATCCCCCATTCGAAACGACAACATCATTCATATTTTATTATAAAAAATAATCAAATGGTTATTGTCCACAAAACTACTCTTGAGAGTGACTTCCATATCCTCTTTCTCCATATATTATACCATTAAATACTTGATGTAAGCTTATTTTCCTTGACTATCTTAACAAAGTCTGGGTGCCGCGCAAGATTTCCTTTTTCCCCGACGTAAGTGCTTATGTTAGCAAAGAAATTTTTTTTAGTTTTTTTCCCTTCCTCGATTTTTCCTCTTAAACGTTTATATTTATACCTTCTTTTCCAATGGAGAATTTATAGCCAAAGTGAATTCTCTCTATTCAGGAATCATCAATACACGTCCTCTACAAGAAAGGCAATATGGGTACTGAAACTCATCGTCCACTTCATATCTTCTTCTTTCCATATATGGCTCAAGGTCATATGATACCCATGGTAGACATGGCTAGGCAATATGCTTCTCGAGGTGTGAAAGCAACCATAGTTACCACTCCTTTCAACGTGCCACTCTTCTCCAAGACAATCGACAAAAGCAAGAGTTCAGGTATCGAAATTGGAGTTCTTACCATCAAATTCCCAACTAAAGAGGCTGGGTTGCCCGAAGGATGCGAAAATGCTCACTCGGTAATTGGGCCTGAGATGCGCATGAACTTCTTAAGGGCCACCATCATGCTTGAACAACCACTTAAGCAACTGCTCCAAAAACATCGTCCTGATTGCCTTGTCTCGGACATGTTATTTCCTTGGTCGAACGATGTTGCTAGTCGATGCGGGATTCCCCGGCTTGTCTTCCACGGAACCGGTTTCTTCTCTCTATGTGCTTTAGACAGTGTGTCATCATATGAGCCTTACAAGAAGGTATCATCTGATTCAGAACCTTTTGTCATCCCTACTCTTCCTGATGAGATCAAATTGGCAAAAAAACAGCTACCCGATTTTATCATAAGTGATGCCGAAACAGAATTTGGAAAGCTTTTCAAAATAATTAGAGAAGCCAACCATAAGAGTTTCGGGGTTATTGTGAATACCTTCTACGAGCTTGAGACGGCTTATGCTTATCATTACAGGAAAGCACTTGGAATAAAGGCCTGGCATATAGGACCAGTATCGCTATGCAATAAGGATGTCGAAGAGAAACTGTTGAGAGGATCAAAGGAAGCCAAAGCCCTCACCAATCAACATGAAATCTTGAAGTGGCTTGACTCAAAGCAACCCAATTCGGTTGTTTACGTATGTTTTGGGAGTGTGGCAAACTTCAATGATTCTCAATTAATGGAAATAGCAATGGGTCTTGAAGCTTCAGGTCAGCAGTTCATTTGGGTTGTGAAGAAAGGAATGAATGATGGAGGGAAAGAAGAGTGGTTACCCGAAGGATTTGAGAAGAGAATGCAAGATAAGGGTCTGATTTTAAGAGATTGGGCGCCCCAAGTGTTGATTCTCGATCATGAAGCAGTTGGAGGATTTGTGACTCATTGTGGGTGGAATTCTACGTTGGAAGGAGTTGCTGCTGGGGTGACAATGGTTACGTGGCCTGTTGCGGCAGAGCAATTTTTCAATGAGAAGTTGGTAACTCAAATACTGAAAATAGGGATTGCTATTGGTGTTCAGCAATGGATTAGAGTGGTGGGAGATTTTATAAAGAATGAAGCAATAGAGAAAGCAGTGAGGCAAATTATGGTGGGTGAAGAAGCAGAGGAAATGAGAAGAAGAGCAAAAGCACTTGCGGAGATGGCGAGGACAGCCATTGAAGAAGGTGGATCGTCCTCCTCCGATTTGAATGCTTCAATTGAAGAATTGAAATCCCTTAGACTTTGATTCCATAAACATAACATCTGGGAACAAGCTCGTGATAAGAGCAAGCTTTGAAAAAGAAAAAAGCAAAAAGAAAAAGAGAAAAGCAGAAGGCTATTTCTTTCTAAAGACATTAATTTTATAAAGGAATGTTTTTTTTTTCCCTTATTTTCTCGTTCTTAGACAGTTTTATGAATGATGCTAAAATTCCATTCAAGATTCGAGTGCCTCTAAAGTCTTCATTGGTAAGGCTACAATTCAACGATTTGTAAAATTTTAATGATTTAAATCCTAATCCAAGGATAGACATGCCGTGTTTAATTGAATGTTTGTGGAAAGTGAAATAGCGCCTCCCTCCTAGAATTATTCTTTCACATATCGTTGGACAAGCTGTTTTCTCTCCCATTTTTATTGACTTAAGAACACTATTGCATACTGTTGACAGCGAAGCAGCACACAATTCCACGTCTTCAAGTAGAAGTTACCCATACTGACAGCGGTGTTGGGCCAATAGGATTCTCGAAGACGACACTACCAAACAAAGATTATATTTTAATATAATTTTTTTAAACTTTTAATATAATTTTTTTAAAATTTAAAATTATAATAATATTAAAATATAATATTTTATTTAATTTTTAAAATTTTTCTCAGTTCAATTCACGAAATTTTTTACCATGCCATCTGTAATGACGCAAGACGTTACGTTACCAGTGAAAAGCAAAGGCCGAGTTTTTTGTTTTATTATTATTATTATTATTAGGAAGGAAGACTGAAAAGAAGACGCTGCACGCCAAGCAAGTTAAAGCCAAATTTAAGTTGTACAAAATTCCATTCATTATTCTTATATAATACATTTAAATTTTTATTTATTTTTCTTTAGTAAATATGTAGTAATCATGAATAAAAAAAACCCAATTAATTTATTAAAAATAAAACTAAAAAAATAAATTTACCTGTATGAAATGATGAATAGCAAACTTTTTTAGTTTTTTTTTTTTTTTTACTGAATAATTATTAAAAAACTAAATTAATTTAATAAGAAAAAATAAAAATAAATGTGAGCTAGAGTGTCTTAAACGAGTAGTATAAAGCTCATACATACAAGTACCGGTCCAACAATTACCCTAAATTCAATGCCTTCCTACTGTTAACCGGCTGCCGGACTTTCTTTCTTCTTCTTGTTCTTCTTCGTCACCATTACCTAACCTACACTTCTTCACAAAGATTTTTCTACCAACTCCATATGGAGAGTGAAAAGCGTCAGCTTCACCTGTTTATCTTCCCATTCATGGGCGCAGGCCACATGATCCCGGCCATAGACATGGCCAAGCTATTTGCTTCCCGAGGTTTGAGAATAACCATCATCACTACTCCTCTCAATGCCTCCTCGATCATCAAAACAGTCGAAAAAAGCAAAATTCTGGGTTTGAAAATGGACATGTTAATCATCGAGTTCCCTGCTGAACAGGTTGGATTGCCCAGAGGATGCGAGAGCTATCACTTAGTCACGTCCCCTGATTTGCGGATGAAATTCCGAGAGGCCGTAGCCTTGCTGAGGCAACCTCTCGAACAACTTGTTCAAGATTATTGTCCTGATTGCCTTATAACCAGCTTGCTGCTCCCATGGACTAACGATGTTGCTCGGAGATTTGGCATACCAAGGCTTATTTTCCATGCCACAAGTTCTTTCTCCATATGCGCCTCAGAATGTCTTAGGCTATACGAACCTTACAAAAAAGTTGAATCAGATTCGGAACCGTTCATCCTCCCCAACTTCCCCGACGAGATCAAATTGACAAGAAACCAACTTCCAGATTTTCTTACACGAGATGTCTACATCGAGACCGATATGGGGAAGTTGATTAGACAAGTCATAGAAGCGGAGCTAACGAGTTATGGGGCTGTTTTCAATAGCTTCTACGATCTTGAGCCAGCTTATGCAGACTATTACAAGAAGGTTCTTGGAAGGAAGGCGTGGCATATAGGCCCGGTTTCGTTATGCAATACGGAGACTGAGGATAAAGCACAAAGGGGGAAGGAAGCATCCGTTCATGGCGGCCATGAGTGCTTGAAGTGGCTTGATTCGAAGAATCCCGATTCTGTTGTTTATATATGTTTTGGGAGTATGGCTAACTTCAATGATTCTCAGCTCATGGAGATCGCAATGGGTCTTGAGGCTTCTCAGCAGCAGTTCATTTGGGTTGTAAAGAGAGAAAAAACTCACGAAACAAAAGACGAATGGCTACCCGAAGAATTTGAGAAAAGAGTAGAAGGAAAAGGCCTAATCATAAGAGGTTGGGCGCCCCAATTATTGATTCTAGATCACAAAGCAGTTGGTGGATTTGTGACTCATTGTGGGTGGAACTCCACGTTGGAAGGAATTGTTGCAGGGGTTCCCATGGTGACATGGCCGGTTTCTGCTGAGCAATTCTACAATGAGAAGTTGATCACCCAGATCCTCAAAATTGGGGTTGGTGTTGGTGCTCAACAATGGGTCATATTTTTGGGCGACAGAATTGGGAAGGAAGCCATAGAGAAGGCGTTAATTCGAGTAATGGTTGGGGAAGAAGCAGAGGAAATGAGAAACAGAGCAAGAGAGCTTATGAAAATGGCAAAGAGCTCTGTTGAAGAAGGAGGATCCTCTTACACTGATTTGAATGCCTTGATTGAAGATCTGAGCTTGAATGCCATTGCTGGTGAAGCTACCGAGAAGAAGTAGTTTAGTTTTTGACTTTGTGCTTGTTGCTTTGAATTTTCTTGAGAGATTTTGTAGCGCAAATAAATGATAAAACTGAAACAAGAGTTTCGGCTAAAAAAGAAACAGCATCACGAATCAGACTGTCTCGGTTCAGATCAAGATTTGTTTAGAGATAGAAACTCAACATAGTTCTTAGACACAAAATAAGATATTCCATTTCAAATCCAAATTAAGGATTAAATAATAACATCAAAATAGAAACAAACTTTTTGTAGCACTTTCTAATTTCAGCTAAGCTTATTGAAAGATAAATTGGTTTACAATTACAAGACAACCGAAAAATACTTTCAAACTCCAGCATCTATATCCAACGACTGCTAGCCCCCCGAATCAATGGTAAAGAGAAGGATTGTCTACTAACTCCTCTGAGAGACTTGAAATTATGAAGTAAATGAAAATTAGCACAATAAGTAAACACAATTCAAATAATCCAGATAAAAATATACTGTGAGTAAAATAAAATACTCCAAAATTAACGAGAAGTTGATTGCCGGTGTTTTGAAGAGGGGCTGGTACTCGTTTGTAATGAGTTTCTTTAGTGCCCTGTAATGTGGGCTAAGAGCCTCAGTAATTGGGCACTTAAAGATGCTCATTTTCAAGAGGGATTTAAGGGCCCAATACTCGGGAAAGCGTTGGGTGTCATGTTGCAAAGAGTGGGGACTGGTAGTCTAGGCCCTGCGCAAAACTGCGAAAAATAGATTGAAATGTTGGGTGTAGCCTGGCCATGAATCTATCAAGGCCCATACAGAATGGGTCGTGTCAGACCCATCTCATTATAAATGGGCTTTTATCTTCAACTTAGCTGTCTTCGGCTTTATATATATATAGAGTATAATCAACAATGGAGTCTTGCGGGCTTGTAATTAGAGATCGAGACCTCCAACTCCTCAAAATCCAAAGCAAATTACTTTTGGAATGTAAGGCCATGATGAGATTCTTCACTCCGTATCAACTTCTGCTTTCTTGGTTTTTGCTCCGGTACTCAAGCTGGATTCGGAGAAGCACGGCCTCATAGGAGCATCATAATGGTCCATATCATATCAATAATCCTAAAGTATAAAGTTAATAAAGAGATGGACAATGCTAGGGGAGCGATGCTTTACCGAAGATTGATCGATAAGTAGTGTAAATCGATTTTTTTTTTTTTAATCTTTTATTTCAATAATTTTTTTAAATATTTTTAATATATATTTTTAAATATTTAAAATATATATATTAATACACTAATAATAACTTTCATAATTATTAAATAAAAATAAAAAAATGCAACCGATAACTTTTATAGGACAAGTTTATAAGTACAAATATCATTTTTCTAAAGAGCTAGCAGAGAAAGCCAAGAGAGCCATAGAACAAGATGGATCTTCGTTTAAGGATGTTGATGCCTTAACTGTGGAGCTTAAAAAATGTAAGACTTTGAAACAGGATTTGATTGGAAATCGAACTATCTGATGATCCCCCATTCGAAACGACAACAACATTCATATTTTATTATAAAAAATAATCAAATGGTTATTGTCCACAAAACTACTCTTGAGAGTGACTTTCATATCCTCTTTCTCCATATATTATACCATTAAATACTTGATGTAAGTTTATTTTCCTTGACTGTCATAACAAAGTCTGACTGGGTGCCGCGCAAGTTTTGCTTTTTCCCCGACGTAAGTGCTTATGTTAGCAAAGAATTTTTTTTAGTTTTTTTCCCTTCCTCGATTTTTCCTCTTAAACGTTTATATTTATACCTTCTTTTCCAATGGAGAATTTATAGCCAAAGTGAATTCTCTCTATTCAGGAATCATCAATACACGTCCTCTACAAGAAAGGCAATATGGGTACTGAAACTCATCGTCCACTTCATATCTTCTTCTTTCCATATATGGCTCAAGGTCATATGATACCCATGGTAGACATGGCCAGGCAATATGCTTCTCGAGGTGTGAAAGCAACCATAGTTACCACTCCTTTCAACGTGCCACTCTTCTCCAAGACAATCGACAAAAGCAAGAGTTCAGGTATCGAAATTGGAGTTCTTACCATCAAATTTCCAACTAAAGAGGCTGGGTTGCCCGAAGGATGCGAAAATGCTCACTTGGTAATTGGGCCTGAGATGCGCATGAACTTCTTCAGGGCCACCATCATGCTTGAACAACCACTTGAGCAATTGCTCCAAAAACATCGTCCTGATTGCCTTGTCTCGGACATGTTCTTTCCTTGGTCTAACGATGTTGCTAGTCGATGCGGGATTCCCCGGCTTGTCTTCCACGGAACCGGTTTCTTCCCTCTATGTGTTTCAGACAGTGTGTTATCATATGAGCCTTACAAGAAGGTATCATCTGATTCAGAGCCTTTTGTCATCCCTACTCTTCCTGATGAGATCAAACTGGCAAAAAAACAGCTACCTGATTTTGTCATAAACGGTGCCGAAACAGAATTTGCAAAGTTTTTCAAAGTAATTAGAGAAACCAACCATAAGAGTTTCGGGGTTATTGTGAATACCTTCTATGAGCTTGAGACGGCTTATGCTGATCATTACAGGAAAGTACTTGGAATAAAGGCCTGGCATATAGGACCAGTATCGCTATGCAATAAGGATGCCGAAGAGAAACTGTTGAGAGGATCGAAGGAAGCCAAAGCCCTCACCAATCAACATGAAATCTTGAAGTGGCTTGACTCAAAGCAACCCAATTCGGTTGTTTACGTATGTTTTGGGAGTGTGGCAAACTTCAATGATTCTCAATTAATGGAAATAGCAATGGGTCTTGAAGCTTCAGGTCAGCAGTTCATTTGGGTTGTGAAGAAAGGAATGAATGATGGAGGGAAAGAAGAGTGGTTACCCGAAGGATTTGAGAAGAGAATGCAAGATAAGGGTCTGATTTTAAGAGATTGGGCGCCCCAAGTGTTGATTCTGGATCATGAAGCAGTTGGAGGATTTGTGACTCATTGTGGGTGGAATTCTACGTTGGAAGGAGTGGCGGCTGGGGTGACAATGGTTACGTGGCCTGTTGCAGCGGAGCAATTTTTCAATGAGAAGTTAGTGACTCAAATACTGAAAATAGGGATTGCTGTTGGTGTTCAGCAATGGATTAGAGTGGTGGGAGATTTTATAAAGAATGAAGCAATAGAGAAAGCAGTGAGGCAAATTATGGTGGGTGAAGAAGCAGAGGAAATGAGAAGAAGAGCAAAGGCACTTGCGAAGATGGCGAGGACAGCCGTTGAAGAAGGTGGATCGTCCTACTCTGATTTAAATGCTTCAATTGAAGAATTGAAGTCCGTTAGACTTTGATTCCATAAACATAACATCTAGGAACAAGCTCGTGATAAGAGCAAGCTTTGAACAAGGAAAAAGGACAAAGGAAGAGGAAAGAGCTTTCTTTCTAAAGACATTATTTTTATAAAGGAGTGTTTTTTTTTTTCCTTATTTTCTCTAGACAGTTTTATGAATGATGCTAACATTCCATTCAAGCTTCGAGTGCCTCTAAAGTCTTCCATTGGTAAGGCTATAATTCAACGATTTGTAGAATTTTAATGATTTAAATCCCAATCCAAGGATAGATATGCCCTGTTTAATTGAATGTTTGTGGAAAGTGAAATAGCGCCTCCCTCCTAGAATTATTCTTTCACATATCGTTGGACAAGCTGTTTTCTCTCCCATTTTTATTGACTTAAGAACACTATTGCATACTGTTGACAGCGAAGCAGCACACAATTCCACGTCTACAAGTAGAAGTTATCCATACTGACAGCGGTGTTGGGCCAATAGGATTCTCGAAGACGACACTACCAAACAAAGATTATATTTTAATATAATTTTTTTAAACTTTTAATATAATTTTTTTAAAATTTAAAATTTAAAATTATAATAATATTAAAATATAATATTTTATTTAATTTTTAAAATTTATCTTAATTCAATTCATGCAATTTTTTACTACCATCTGTAATGACGCAAGACGTTACGTTACCAGTGAAAAGCAAAGGCCGAGTTTTTTGTTTTATTATTATTATTATTATTAGGAAGGAAGACTGAAAAGAAGACGCTTTTGCACGCCAAGCAAGTTAAAGCCAAATTTAAGTTGTATAAAATTCCATTCATTATTCTTATAATACATTTTAAATTTTTATTTATTTTTCTTTAGTAAGTATGTAGTAATCATGAATAAAAAAACCCAATTAATTTATTAAAAATAAAACTAAAAAAATAAATTTACCTGTATGAAATGATGAATAGCAAACTTTTTTTTTTTTTTTTACTGAATAATTATTAAAAAACTCAATTATTTTAATAAGAAAAAATAAAAATAAATGTGAGCTAGAGTGTATGAAACGAGTAGCATAAAGCTCATCCAAGTACCGGTCCAACAATTACCCTAAATTCAATGCCTTCCTACTGTTAACTGGCTGCCGGACTTTCTTTCTTCTTCTTGTTCTTCTTCGTCACCATTACCCAACCTACACTTCTCCACAAAGATTTTACTACAAACTCCATATGGAGAGTGAAAAGCGTCAGCTTCACCTATTTATCTTCCCATTCATGGGCGCAGGCCACATGATCCCGGCCATAGACATGGCCAAGCTATTTGCTTCCCGAGGTTTGAGAATAACCATCATCACTACTCCTCTCAATGCCTCCTCGATCATCAAAACAGTCGAAAAAAGCAAAATTCTGGGTTTGAAAATGGACATGTTAATCATCGAGTTCCCTGCTGAACAGGTTGGATTGCCCAAAGGATGCGAGAGCTATCACTTAGTCACGTCCCCTGATTTGCGGATGAAATTCCGAGAGGCCGTAACCTTGCTGAGGCAACCTCTCGAACAACTTGTTCAAGATTATTGTCCTGATTGCCTTATAACCAGCGTGCTGCTCCCATGGACTACCGATGTTGCTCGGAGATTTGGCATACCAAGGCTTATTTTCCATGCCACAAGTTCTTTCTCCATATGCGCCTCAGAATGTCTTAGGCTATACGAACCTTACAAAAAAGTTGAATCAGATTCGGAAACGTTCATCCTCCCCAACTTCCCCGACGAGATCAAATTGACAAGAAACCAACTTCCAGATTTTCTTACACGAGATGTCTACATCGAGACCGATGTGGGGAAGTTGATTAGACAAGTCATAGAAGCGGAGCTAACGAGTTATGGGGCTGTTTTCAATAGCTTCTACGATCTTGAGCCAGCTTATGCAGACTATTACAAGAAGGTTCTTGGAAGGAAGGCATGGCATATAGGCCCGGTTTCATTATGCAATACGGAGACTGAGGATAAAGCACAAAGGGGGAAGGAAGCATCCGTTCATGGCGGCCATGAGTGCTTGAAGTGGCTTAATTCGAAGAATCCCGATTCTGTTGTTTATATATGTTTTGGGAGTATGGCTAACTTCAATGATTCTCAGCTCATGGAGATTGCAATGGGTCTTGAGGCTTCTCAGCAGCAGTTCATTTGGGTTGTAAAGAGAGAAAAAACTCACGAAACAAAAAACGAATGGCTACCCGATGATTTTGAGAAAAGACTAGAAGGAAAAGGCCTAATCATAAGAGGTTGGGCGCCCCAATTATTGATTCTAGATCACAAAGCAGTTGGTGGATTTGTGACTCATTGTGGGTGGAACTCCACCTTGGAAGGAATTGTTGCAGGGGTTCCCATGGTGACATGGCCGGTTTCTGCTGAGCAATTCTACAATGAGAAGTTGATCACCCAGATCCTCAAAATTGGAGTTTGTGTTGGTGCTCAACAATGGGTCAGATTTTTGGGCGACAGAATTGGGAAGGAAGCCATAGAGAAGGCGTTAATTCGAGTAATGGTTGGGGAAGAAGCAGAGGAAATGAGAAACAGAACAAGAGAGCTTATGAAAATGGCAAAGAGCTCTGTTGAAGAAAGAGGATCCTCTTACACTGATTTGAATGCCTTGATTGAAGATCTGAGCTTGAATGCCATTGCTGGTGAAGCTACCGAGAAGAAGTAGTTTAGTTTTTGACTTTGTGCTTGTTGCTTTGAATTTTCTTGAGAGATTTTGTAGCGCAAATAAATGATAAAACTGAAACAAGAGTTTCGGCTAAAAAAGAAACAGCATCACGAATCAGACCGTCTCGGTTCAGATCAAGATTTGTTTAGAGATAGAAACTCAACATAGTTCTTAGACACAAAATAAGATATTCCATTTCAAAACCAAATTAAGGATTAAATAATAACATCAAAATAGAAACAAACTTTTTGTAGCACTTTCTAATTTCAGCTAAGCTTATTGAAAGATAAATTGGTTTACAATTACAAGACAACCGAAAAATACTTTCAAACTCCAGCATCTATATCCAACGACTGCTAGCCCCCCGAATCAATGGTGAAGAGAAGGATTGTCTACTAACTCTGAGAGACTTGAAATTATGAAGTAAATGAAAATTAGCACAATAAGTAAACACAATTCAAATAATCCAGATAAAAATATACTGTGAGTAAAATAAAATACTCCAAAATTAACGAGAAGTTGATTGCCGGTGTTTTGAAGAGGGGCTGGTACTCGTTTGTAATGAGTTTCTTTAGTGCCCTGTAATGTGGGCTAAGAGCCTCAGTAATTGGGCACTTAAAGATGCTCATTTTCAAGAGGGATTTGAGGGCCCAATACTCATGAAAGCGTTGGGTGTAGCCTGGCCATGAATCTATCAAGGCCCATACAGAATGGGTCTCGTCAGGCCCATCTCATTATAAATGGGCTTTTATCTTCAACTTAGCTGTCTTCGGCTTTATATATAATAAGAGTATAATCAACAATTGAGTCTTGCGGGCTTGTAATTAGAGATCGAGACCTCCTCCTCCTCCTCAAAATCCAAAGCAAATTACTTTTGGAATGTAAGGCCATGATGAGATTCTTGAATCCGTATCAACTTCTGCTTTCTTGGTTTTTGGTCCTTAAGCTCCGGTACTCAAGCTGGATTGGGAGAAGCACGGCCTCACTGCTACTTTACATTCATAGGAGCATCAAAATTGTCCAAATCATATCAATAATCATAAAGTTAATAAAGAGATTCCAGCCAATCGATTCTGTCCAACTCATGAGTTCAGCATCATACAATAACTTTGCCAAGAATAAAGAGATAGCAAAGTGTTTGGTACAAAAAGTATTAGCTTAAACAACCAAAATGATAGAGTTTAGTGCTATTGCTAGTGCTAGGCAAGTTTCAACTTTTGCAAAAGTATCGCCTTAATGGGAAGGCACTTTGCGTACAGCTGATTAATCATTTTCAAACTTTTGTAGCAGCATTATTCAGTAGCTAGCGACGTAGCGTATGGAGTCATTCGAAAGATGAGCCTTAAGCATCAACGTATATACCAAAAGTTTAATATACAGGTTTAGGTTGGGATTGTGACATGAGGCTCAGCAATATATCATTTTAATGCACTAATGTTGTAATGATCTTTCACTCTCTCTTTTTTCTCAAATGTAAGAACTTTTATTTAATACATACTACAGAAAAAATAAGTTTATGTAATTCTTTAATTAAGAACAAATGATTATTTGTAATTAATTTTGATTAAAATAATTATTTTGTTAGAATTAATTGACTGAAAATAATTAGTAATTTCTTGTAGTGATTGTTTTGGTCAAAGGTCATATCTAGGCCGCATGATAAACACACCACGTTACATTATTTAGGAGATAAAGTTTTATCATTGACTTATGAACATAAACGACAGAATTTTTAAAAATTTCGGTCCGTAAATTTGTCAATCAACGTGGAAACTGAAATTTCTTGATAGGTTTCAAAAATCAAAAGGATGCAAAGAAGTTACTTTTTCTTCGACGTGCTGAAGAAAAAGGCCGATAAATGCGGAAGGGGTGCTTGTCATTAATTTCCATAGCTAACAAAAAAGGAAAAAAGCGACCTTTGAAGCTGTTGTTGGGCAGTCTCCTTGACAACATTAATATTAGATTCATTAAATGATCTATTAAATATAAATTTAATAATTTTTATTGAAGAATTTTTACATTAGATTTATCAAATTTTTTAATATATAATTTTGAGCTATAGTAAATTTTTATAATTCTTTATATTTGAAAGATTATTATTCACACTCTAAACATATGTTTTAATATATTTTATTCTCCTACTTTATTTTCCTCATTTTCTCTTTCTTATTTTCTTATTTAGTTAAAAAAATAATTATTTAATTATTTGGTTGAAAATTTTGATTGAAAAAAATTAATTTTTTATCAATAAAAGAAAAAATATTTTTTCAAAATTTGGTTAAAAAATAATTATTTAAGTATCAGATTATATTATTAATATACATATGGTTAGTGTAATTACAAAATATTTAAAAAATTAAATATATTTTTATCAAAAAATATTATTATATTATTATTTAGATGAATCTAATAATAAATTTAATATGAAATTATAGACATAAAAATTTGATGAATTCATTAAAATTATACTTTCCTTCAAATTTTAAAAATTATTTAATATATTCTAGTACCCTTACATGCTATTTAATAATAAGTACCAACATTGATTGAAACATCGAATAATTAACCTTAGACCTGATCTGATCTGATCTACTCTACTCTACTGTCCCATAACTTCTGGTAACTTTCCTTGTTTATTTTGGACAATGCTCGCTGAAGTCGCTTCTGGCATCCGGTCACCCTCAGCTCCAAAATGTGAAAACTGTTAAATAAGGAAGTTTGGATATCATTTATTGCCCCCGCCATACATAGTGAGCTACGCGGAAGGTTCCATAAGTACTTTTCCTCATCAATTTCAGATATGTTTAGTTTAAGATTGACACTCTTGAGGTTAGATCGGAGAACCTTCCTAGCATTTTGTACGTACGATTCATGAGGCAACTGCTATGACGATAGGGCATGGACTTCTTTCTGACGTTGTAACTGTGGGATTGTTAGATGGTACACGTGAGTAACGCGTAAAGTTACGACAGAGGAAAAGAGTCATACAGAAATATCATGTCTTGACGCACTAATTTTTTATTTTTTTGGTATAAAACAAAATAAGATAAAAAAATAAAATCATATTTTTAAATAGATGAGCAAAGAGTGATACTTTTATTTAAAAATTTTCTATGAGATCTCAATTGTGGTGATACCGGAAGTGAAATTAAGTAAGCGTATAATATTTAAAGGTGTCAAATCGTGTCAACGGGTCATATTCATGTCGTGTCAAGACATGTGTATTATACTATATAGGTCAACCCTAACACGACCCGTTAAACTTATCGTGTCAAAATCTCAAATCTTAATACGACTCGTTAATATAACGTGTCGTGTCATGTCAACCTGTTATGACTCATTAGTGAATATTACGAAATAAATTAACATGACAAAATATGATACGTTTCAATCTGTTTATGTAAATGTGTTGAATATGTTCGAAATTAACTCGTTTGACTTAATTAAATTTAGCATAATTTTATACAAATTTTAAAACCACAATATTTTTAAAAATTATAATATTAACTATAAGTATGAATTACAATCTAAATAAAAAAAATATCAAAATTAAAATTATAACAATTTTAGTTTTAAATATAAATGTCTACTTGTAATTTTAACTTTCTTAACGGTCATAGCGGATTAAAACAGGTTGACCCGCTATCAACCCGTTTTGATCCGAAACCCATTAAGACTAAACTCTAACCCGTTATTATTGTGTCGTGTTCATGTTGAATTAGCGGGTCATGTAACATATTGTCACCCCTAATAATATCTATATCTGTTGTATATTTTTTTTAGTATTATTGCATCCATAAAATAATTACACTACATAATTTTTAAATTGACGTAGATTTATTTAGTTTGTTATATTTATTTTATATTAAAATTAATTTTATAATTTGATAAATCAAATTATGTTGTGACGTGATAAATAATACAACAAGGGATTTGTTATGAGGAAACCTGGTGTTCAATCCGACTGAACCCCATAAGAAATGCAGCCCCCCCCCCCCCCGCCGCCTTCGGTGGTGGTGGGCAATACCGCCCATGCCATAGGGACCAGCGGGCTCTGGCGACCTCACTCCTATGACGGCGACCGCCGACGACCTTCCACCTTCCCCTGGCTGCCTTAAACCCGAAATTAGTCCTAGGCTACGGTCCCAATGGCATGGGTGGTGTCGCCCACAACCATTGGAGGCGGCGCCATTCGGCTGAGGGCCGAATCCTCCCTTAAAATCATTTTTATTTTATTTTTTTATTGTATTTTTTATTATATTTTTATAATTTTTATTGTGTTTTTTTCATTTTATATTTTTATTATATTTTTTATTGTGTTTTTTTATTTTATTATATTTTTTAGAATTTTTTATTGTATTTTTAGGGTGAGCTACATTTGCTATGGGGTTCGATCTAATTGAACTCCAGCATCACCCATTTGTTATATGAGTAATGCTACATACAAGTGTGAGGTACGTAAATGTCGTGTAACTACTTTAAAAATAAGTGAGATCCACTATTAAAAAATTAAATTTTTTCGTGTGAGTTCTATATTTTCTTTACTTTTTTTAAACGATTACCCAATTCATAGTTGTATAGATTTTTTCTCTTGTTGTATACAAAGAATTTTGTGCAGGGATTACACAAGAATAACTTTTCAATTCCACATCAATTATAATTAAAGAAATTAAAAAATAATTATTATTATTTACCCAATACAAACGAAACTAAAAACTAAAAAAGTTGAAATACAAAAAAAAAAAAAAAGACCTTTAAAGCTCTTGTTGGGCAGCCTCCCTTACATTAGTATTCAATACCCACATTGATTGAAACATGGAATCTTTTTTGAAAGAAAGCAAACTGCATTAATTAAAGATAAGTATTACAATTAGACTTGAAAAAATACATTACAAGGCAACTAAACAGCGATCTGTAGTTCCCTAATACCTTAAAGGTGACTGATATAGTTTAATATTGACTGTAAATCTATCCAGATTATCGTCTGTGAGAAAGTTCAACCATGTCCAAAATAGAATTAACAACAAACCAACAAATCTCATCACATTCTAAGACAGGATAGGGGAAACCCCTTTGAACATACAGTCCAAGGAAGAGACACTCTACATATGAGAGATTCTAAAGATAATATTTTTTTTATTAAACAAAAATATTATCTCTAGAATGGGTTTCCCCTAGAGATAATATCTAGTTTTCAACCTTTGAGGAAAACAAAGAGACAACACTGAAAAACAATGGCTGGGAGTAGCGCGTGGAATACATACGCCACCCCTAGAGAGTGGCGCACAGATTGGAGCGGTCAGGCCTAAGCTACGGCACCTCGTATGCAGCATAAAACCACCCCTGGGTGTGGTGCTTTGAATGCAATCTATCGCTATGGGGAGTGCGAGTGGGATACGCGTCGCTCTGCTCAGCGCGATCCTCCCCCAATTGAGAGATCGATGCACTGGAAAGCCTATGGTGGGGCACATGTGGTGTCCTGGACGTTGGAGAGCTTCAATCTAACCACTCACAATTAACACTCTAAAAGCTCCAAAACCAATTGGTGGTTCCTGCAACCACAAAACCAGAAAAACAAAGAAAAGGGAAGGGGACACACAAAGACTAAAGTGAGAGAGAAAGGGGGTGTGGAAAACGAAATGAATACAAAATAATGAGGAGAAAACAAAGAGTAAAAAATGAAAAACCAAAGAAAAACAAAGGGAAAATCGAAAGGGAGGGAAGAAGGGAGAAGGGGTGGAGAAAAAGGAGGAAGAAAGAGGGAAGGAGAAGGGGGAAGGTGGGCCAAAGCTTCTTCTTACAAAAGCGGTGCCTTTGGCCTACAAACAATAGGGTTTTTTTAAAGTATTTTCAGAGTGCACCTATTGAAACATGGAATTAACCTCATGATCTCCTGTCCCATAACTTGTGGTAACCTTCCTTGCATTTATTTTTCACAATGCACGTTTCAAGTTATAGCTTTGTAGCACCCCACCCTCAACCGTGGTAACTGTAGGAACATGTATTGCCATATATGAATATCATTGATATTTTTATCTATTAACATATATAACAATATTATATTCCATAATTTTTATTACTTTATTTTAGAGGTAGTTGATAACTATCTTGCCTATATTGTTAGTTACTTCATGTGAAGAATCAAAATATGGTAGTATATAAAGAAACGTTGCTCTCAAGGCAAGGTCATCCTCTAGGTATATATGGTGAAGTTTAATTTTGATTGTGCTTCGTTTCATTCTTCTTCACCGACTGACATTGGAGTTATTTTACGATATGATGATGGAACTATTTTGATGGCTTCAAGTCATAATTAAAGAGAATGATATAGCATAAAGTTGATGACATTAAGCTTTAGCAGCTTTGAGGGTTTTATAGTTAATTTTGCATATGGGTGTGACTTAATAAGTAAGTATAAATTGAAGAAAGTATATCTAAAATCCATGCTGACATGTTGTAAGTTGGTTCTTCCCACCCATAGATAAATAAGGAATGCCAACATTTAAGACCCTATTTGTGCAGTTCAAATTTAATGAAATGAGATAAATTTGAAATTAATTTTGGCTGTTTGTTATAGTTCATGTTAGAAAATATTTGAGATAAATTTGAAAATTTAGAGATGAAATATTATCATTTAGACGTAGAAAATTATTCAAATCCATCTCGTAACCAAATAGGCCTAAGTTTTCATGCTTATATTTGATAGTTTGATCAAGAAGTCCATATTTCTGGTTCTACTTGTCAAAAGAGAATTTTTCGTAATTTGCCTCATATATGATTTTCTCATATATTATGTTTTGAAACTAATTCACTTGACAATCATGATGCAGAGTTAAGGTTTTTCTAGCGCATGAAAATCGCCGATAAAACTTACTCCCAGCGTTTAATGTGATTGTGTGGAAATTCTTTGCAGTGCCATTATTTACTAACTGCAGCGATTAGTTTCGCTATAAATAATTGCTTATTAGTAGCGATTTTCAATTTTCGTCGCAAGAGATTTTAATAGGCTTTTCGATAGCGTCAAACATCCAGCTCCTACAATTCACTGCAAGAGATTATTTGCGGCGATTTTCTAGGGCATCTTTGGTGATTTCCTGCGTCGAAAAAGAGCACTTTTCTTGGAGTGAATTCCGAAGATTCCAACTCAAGATTGTGCAAATTCAATATAACTAGTGAATATATATGGTAATTGGTATCTCATCCGTTTAGCTTTCTATCTATTGTTAGTTTTATTTTTAATCTATTTAATCGTTTGTTAGGGCTGAGAAATTGCCTTTTACCGACGTATATCCAAGTAGAAGACGCATTAAAATACAGAAGTACTTGACTCTCCTAAAATGTGAAAGAGACATGCTAGTCCCGCAAACGGAATTGGGAATCCCGCTTGTGGGATTTTATTTATTTATTTTATATAATAATGAAAGATGTATTATTATATAATTTTTAAATTTTTTTTTTAATATTGAAAATTGTTAAAAATATATATAAGAGAAATACATAAAAAAATAATAATAATAACACTAGGCAGATCCCAATCACAGGAGTTAAGTGTAGAACTACTCAATGTGAAACTGTTAAATAAGGAAGTTTAGGAATATTTAGCAGGTCGGACCAACGTTAGTAATAAAAGTAGCTCTAGTCGTGGTTGGTTATTGTGGATGACATTGTCCATATCATTGTTTTGGTGATCTTATTTCTGCGATAGTAACTTTTGATGATTTTTATTTTATACTAAATTATTTTTATTTTATTTTTTTATTATGTTTTTTATTATATTTTTTTTATTATATTTTTTATTGTAATTTTTAAACTTTATTTTTTATTATATTTTGTTATTATATTTTTAAAAAACTACTTTTTGTATTAAAGACCGCCCGACTGACCCCAACGTGACCCTCTCATTTATTGCCCCCGTCATACTTTATTGTATATAATTGTGTTAACTGATCTGTAAAGATAGGACTGCAGGGGCTTCTACGGACTACGTGGATCCTTTTTTAATTTTGCTGTCGATTGTGTGCGGTGCAGAAACAACAATGAAACAAGCTGGTTGACTCCTCCAAGTCCAGGCTGGATCCACTCCATGTAAAATAAAACCACTTATTTCCTATCCGCCTAGACACTGTTTGACCAATAATTATCTCCAGCCCTCAAACAAAGACTTTTTTTTTTTTTTACTTTTTTCATATCTATCCCTCCAACGGGCCCAAAAGTTCAATATCTATGTAAGTCCTATGTCCCTTCCACTTCCCTAAATTTATGCCCGATTTCTTGTAGATTATGCCTCCTATTTTTAGTGAGCTACCCGGAAGGTTCCTTAAAGTACTTTTTCCTCATCAATTTCAAATATGTTTAGTTTAAAATTAACACTCTTGAGGAAAAAATTTTATACAACTTTTTATTATTTATATAATTTTTATATATTATATATTTTTTAAAATTTTATTTTTATTAAATATTTAATATATAAATAATGAACAAAATTAAATTATTTACAAAAAAAATTAAAAAATATAATATATAGAAGTTGAGAAACTTGTGTAGAACAACTCCTCTCCGACAGAGGATAAGATTCAGTTTTATCATTTTTTAAAAATATTTTTCATCATTAAAAAAATTTTAAAAATATATAATTTTATTAATATTTATATTTTTAATCATTAAATAAATTTAAAAATTAAATAAATAAATTATAAATAAATAATATAAGTATCATTTCTTATGAGATATTGGAGTTATGTTGTAACGTACTAATTTTTTCTTTAAATATAAAATAAAATAGAATAAAAAAATAAAATTATATTTTTAAATAAATGTATAAGGTGTGATGCTTCTATTTAAAATTTTTCTATGAGTTCTCAATTGCGGTGATCCTAGAAGGGAATATAGTCGCACAATATCCACATCCTGTGTATATATTTTTGAGTATTATTACATTCATAAAATACTTACACTACATAATTTTATAAATTGACGCAGATTTATTTGATATTAAAAATAATCTTATAATTTAATAAATTATATTATATTATATTAATTTATAAAAAATTTTATAAAATTTTTTTATGATTAAAATATTTTTTTATTTTATTTTTCCTGTAAATGTCATCAATCTCGATTGGAAGTACTGACTCATCTGCACCTATTTTAAGTAAATTTACATGTTTATTTTAAAATAAAATTAACTTTTTCAATACACCAATTTTGTCATCATTAGATATTCATCCGAATTCTAGATTCCCAAATCTGAAATTCGAATTTAAAATTTTTTTCAATCTTTTAAAAAAAAAAATTAAAATATTAAAAAATATATGAAAATTTCAAACCGGGCCGGGTATAACCCGGCCTGATTAAACAGGCCTAGTCACCATCCCTTAACATATATTATACCACCCCAAAATAATAATAATAATAATAATAACAACAACAATAATAAAACAAATTATTTTCCTTTTTGTTATCGAAATCTAAGCTAGTTGTTTATTTAGTATACGAGAAAGATTTAAGAGCACTTTCATTAGATTGATCATAAATTTTTTTTTTTGAAAGTATAAATTTATACCTATATCAAAATTTTTTTGCCATATTTAATCAAAAATTGAGGAGAAAGAATAAATTTAAAGAGTTATTATTTATTTATTTATTAAAGCAAAAAATACTTTTATTTTTTTTCTTTATTTTTTATTTCATTTTTTTGATCAAATATAATAAAAAATTGTAATATGTGTACAAACTTATATTTAAAAAAAAAATTTGATCGTCCTCTAATATTTGAACGCATTCAACTTATTGAATCAAAAAATTAAATTTGACACTTTTTAAAAAATTTGCGTGGACTGAGAAAAGTAAAACCCTCGAAAAGCTTTTCTTTTATTATATACAAAAAAAAAAAATTTAGTGTAGGAATTGCAGAGGAATGAATTTTCAATTCCACATCAACTATAATTAATAAAATTAAAAAAATAAAAATAAAAATAATTATTTACTCAACACAAACGAAACTAAAAACTAAAAATATTAAAATACAAAACATATCCAAAAATGAATTGCAACTCATTTTCTGAATAACTCTTGTACAAAATTCTACTAAAAAATCCTCTCCATCCAATCATGCAAAGGAAATGTAAAATATGTTTATACTGTTAGAATAATTTCATTTATGGGCTGTTATTGATTGCATGTTTTATAAAAATGGATTAGATGTAAATAGTTCATAATGATTTTTTGGTTAAACCCACTAAGTTAAAGTGATCATTATGAGATTTATTGCACTTTAATAAAATAAGAATTTATCCTATATTATAAATGTGGTTTATTATTTGTAGGTTTAGAAGTTCAAGGGTCTTATTTTTTAAGATTTATTGGGATTTGGAGTTTTTAATCATATAAGACTTCTATATATATGGCTAGGTCCTCTCTCCTCTCTATGTGTGTCTATTAGCTTGTCTCATTGATAGCTAATACTTTTGTGAGAAGAAGGAAAGGAAGATTTGGCTACTAATATATTATTTTGTGAGATTTTAATATTATTCTCAAGATGACTTCTATAGATATAATTTTTATATTATATAATAATTTTATTGATCAAGATTCTTCTCTTTAGCATGTATTTCTAATTATTTACATATACACTACTAATTTAAATGTGGATTGATATTGGTCCTCAACGCACGCTTGAAAAGAAATCACCCTCTCTTTTCCTTTCATGTAAAAAGATGTATTTATCAACCGACACAAATATAAATAAAGCGATGAGAATGCTTGAAGTTCTTCAATTTGATGGCCCTGCACATCCATTCTGCCATGTTATTTGCCTCCATGCTGCTGAATAGTCTTGCCGGGCCGTACACCCTACTGATCAGCCATGTGACTTGTGAGTGACGAGTCGACGACCAGATCTAGCGAAATTTCTCATAAATAAATGTATTATGTGACCACTTCTTCAGTTAGTGTCGCAGGACTGAGTACGACTCCCAAAATTGAATGCAATTCACTATTCAGCGTGCATGCACCATGAAAATGAACGATAATTGAGGAGAGAGAGAGAGAGAGAGAGAGAAAAGTTGTGCTTAGCCCAAGTCATTTTCTTACCTAATCTAGTACTCGATCTTTAATTTTTTAAGATAAGAATAAGAGTGGTGCTGGAGATGTAGTCCGAATATCTCTCAAAAGGGTATTTTATTTATTTATTTATAATATTTTTTTTGATAATTTAAAATAATTTTTTTTTAAAAAATTCATATTATTATTAAAAAACTTTTTTTTAATTATTTAGTAAAAATATAAAAATAAAAAATAAAAACAATTAGGTGAAATAGCATTTCTCTAAGAATAATAATTTCAAAAGAAAATTAATGACATACATACACCAAGATAAGAAATAGACTTTAAAAAAGAAAGGCCCACAGCTAAAGATGTCTGTCTAACTCTGTATTTAATAACTAAAATCATATTACTTAAAATCTTGGTCTGCACTTAGGACGAGAAAATTTTCATGAAATGCATATACAATATTATATATCTCATGCATGTTGGGGACCCCGCGCCCTATTTAAATTTCGAGTAAATGGGCCCCGGCGTTGGGCCCTTTGCACCCCATGAAAGTTTTTCAATTAAAAAATTAAAAAAATTATATATATTTTATCTTAATACATTCTTTTATTGCTTTTGTAAAAAAAAAATAAAAAATAAAAATTTATACTACAAAGACACAAAGAAATCCCAATACCAGAGCCCCATAACATTTTCCTTAAATTTTTGCTTATTTTTTATCAAAAGCACGATAGAACCGGTGCCTTAAATATTCAATGTGCAGTACAAGTTCTTATATTTAAAATTCATTTCAATCTATCTCATTTTATTTAAAATTTATTATTATATTTTTTAAACATTTTATATTAAATATAAAAAATAATTTGATTTTTTTAAAATTTAAAATAATAATATTAAAAATATATATTTTAAAAATAGTTTATTTAAATTTCAAAATTTATCTTATCTTATTTTTAAATTCAAATAAAATAAGCCCAATTTAAATTTGAGAGTGAGTCTATCTCATTTTAATTTATTTTAAATTTATTATTATATTTTTAAAAAATATAATAAATTTTTAAAATTTATATTTTAAATTTTTAAATTTTTAAATTTTAACAAAATAATAATATTAAAAAATAATATTTTTAATATTTTATTTAATTTTTAAAAATTATCTTCATTTATCTAATCTTATTTCACAATCCAAATCAACACCTTAAACGAACCACAAAAGTAAGAGTACTGGTGGGCTCAAGCAGTTTTGCACAACTATTGCGTAATAATTGCTTAGGTGGGTCCTGTTTTGTCAGATACCTATCTTTTTTTTTTTTTTTTCTCTAAGGGCAAATGATATTAATGAAAGGAAAAGGTGCAATACACAGTACAGATCAACAGTCCAAAAACAATTACATAAAAAAAGACATAAAACATAATAAATATAAAGACGGCTGCTCAACTTCATCTCCCCTTATCTGTGCAAACTGATAGTTCACTGATTTTGAGATCTGATTAAAGGAATACGAAAAGATCCAAAATTCTGTCCCTCGACGCATTTAAGGGGTTCTATGCTTCTGTTTGGATTCGAAAACAAATTAAGCTTATTTTAATTTATTATTATATTTTTTAAAATTTTTATTAAAAAATACAAATTTTAGTATAATTTTTTTAAATCTAAATTTAATTTTTTAAATCTTAAAATAATAATAATATTTTATTTAATTTTTTAAAACTTATCTCAATTCAAAATTCAAAAGAAATAATCTCACTCTTAATTTTTTTTTTTAAAAAAAAAAACGAAAGAAGAAGAAGTTGGGACGATTAGTTTGAGTTAGCACTGCAAATATCAGCCAAAGTGGACGAAAGCTCTGATCTGCTCAGAATTTCTTGTTAAAAATAACGAAGTAAACAAAAATAAAAAGAGGTTTTCAGAGCTTACTTCCATGGCAGTGGCCCAGCCTACCGACACCAATATTCATGGGCTTCCCTTCAGAAATTTCATTTTTATTTTCCGATTTGGATCAAACGATTTTTATGTTTTCATTGTCATCTCTTACAGGTAGAGGACTCAGTCGCTAAAATTCTCTTCCCAAGATTTTCACACTCGTTGACCAATATTATAACGCGCGTGGCCACCATTTTTCCAAAACTTCAACATTAAGTTTTATCTATTTTAAATAGATGAAAGCTATGTAAAGATTATAAAATTGTAAATTTTTAACGAAATAAGTAATATTAGGGACAGCATTTAAATTAATGTGAATTCATTACTAGCAGCTGGGTCAACGATAAGCTAATTAACGGACAAGGTGCAAATTTTCCCAAACAGCCCAACGATCGAAGACTATGGAACGAACATTACGTACCACATATTCAGCACTGTATATACTTAGAGAGGTACAGTATCTACATAAACATCAGTTCAAGATGCCAAATAACTATATATTATATATGGGTGCATGCGTACCTTATTGCGCGCTTGTAGTAAGTACATAAACTAAACAATTTTGACGTAAAATAAATATAAAGAAATTAGAGTACAGTACTCCGATGACCCATCTATCAATGAGTCAACTTCGGGCATGAAAATCACAACTTATGCGGTGTAAGAGCATCATAGGACAATGGCGGTGTGGCTGCAACCTTTGGTTGATGATCGGAACCAGAATAATGCTTATTCTCGCATGGAATGTAGTAAGAATACGTCTTCTCGTTGGGGCAGATGTGGTACTTGGTCTTTTTGAAAAAATTAGCACAGTCCTTCTTTGATCTCTGATTTGGAAGATCTATAATGCAATTCATTCCAACATCAAGAACGCCCTTTCCTATCAACTTCCTGCAATCAGGGCCGACTTCAGTGATGTAGTTGTGTGATAACGTGAATTTAGACAAGTTAGGTAGCTTGCAGATGGCCTCCGGGATGGCCCCATAAAATTGGTTCTCAGCCAGATTAAGCAACTCTATTTTGGCCAGACACTGAAATGACTCAGGTATTGGACCTGTCAACCAGTTAGTGCTCACATCAAACACGGTTGCCCGTTTCAAGCGACCAATCTCAGGTGGCAAGCATCCCGATAGCTGGTTTTTCAAGAAGAGCACCTCAATCAGGTTTTCTGAAGTGTTGCCAGTGCCAATGCTTCGTGGGATTGGCCCCGTGAACTTGTTGTTGGCAAAAGTGAGATAAAGAGCTGGCGTGGAGCCAAGATTGTCAGGAAGCTTTTGCATAAAGTTGTTGTTATTGATGAAGATCACGTCCACGTCTAGTTGGAACACTCCAGGTGGCACGATGCCGTATAAGTTGTTAAACCGGAGGTCCAAGAACGTCAATTGTGTGGCTCCAAGAACTTCCATCGGAAACTGGCCGGATAATTTGTTGTTGCTAAGATCAAGCTCAAAGAAGTACTTTAGGGTGGAGATCTTCTTGGGGACGCCGCCGGTGAAATGGTTGGAGTTTGCGTGAAACACGGTTATATCTGGTAACTCGTCAATGAATTCATAGAGAGGTAGGCCGTCCTTACCGCCGCTAAAATTGAAGTTGTTGAAGTCCACTGCAGCAACTGCTTTTAGTTTGTCCAGCGGGTGGTTCTCACAATAAAAGCCTTTGTAGTTGCATACGTTGTCACCCTTCCATGTTTTCAAAATGCCGAGAGGGTCGTGGGCGATTTTCTTTTGAAATTTTTGAATAACCGGAATCACACCTTTAACTCGCTTACTTATGGGTGGTGGAGGAGGTGGTGGGGGAGGAGGTGGCGGTGGAGGTGGTGGTGGTGGTGGTGGTGGTGGAGGTGGCGGTGGTGGTGGAGGTGGAGGTGGAGGTGGTGGGTTACATTTGGGTTTAGGAGGCGGTGGGGGTGGAGGAGGTGGCGGCGGTGGTGGTGGGGGGTTACATTTGGGTTTCGGAGGCGGTGGGGGTGGAGGAGGTGGAGGAGGTGGTGGAGGAGGTGGCGGCGGCGGTGGTGGAGGAGGAGGAGGCGGCGGTGGTACTGCTTGGGGACATAGGGGTTTAGGCGGTGGAGGAGGAGGTGGTGGCAGAGGGGTGCAAATGGGTTTAGGAGGGGGAGGAGGAGGGGGAGAATGCTGGGGGGGTGGAGGTGAAGCAGGGTAATAGCCGCCGCCGTCGCCTCCATAACCACCTTTGATTCTTTCTAATGCTTTTCTTTCGGACCCAATTCTTTGATAACCGGAAGCCACCTCATGGTACAAACATAGATGAAGTAGGAGAGTAAATAGAAAGAACGAAACAAGGAAAGTGATGCTCTTCATGTCTGATCGCTTTCCTACCAAGCCATTCCTCTTCTCCTTCTCCTGTTGTATATAGAGGGAGCGTAACAACTGTCCTACATCCAGTAGAGAGTCAACAGAAGTCTTCCACTCCGATTTATATAAAGAGAAATATAAAGAAATTCTCTCTCCAATTTGCTACACGACAAGTACTCAAAGACAATTACTAGGAAAGTCTAACATTGGTATAAAAAAAAAAAAAAATTAGTACCGTTCTGGTCTACAACGGGAAGATTACCTGCCAATCTGGCATGGGAATCCCACAAATGTAAAATATATATGTTCTCTCGTATTTACTTCTTAAATATTATTCAAATATAAAATTATTTTAATTTTAATTTTTTTGTTATTTAATTATTATTTAATCATTAAAAAGATTCTAATCAAAACACAAAAAAGAATATTACTATTTTAATATTACTTAAAATGAGAAGATTGAAACGCACAAACAATATTCAGATCGTACAATATTTTATAAAGCAATTAAAGTATTCGAAGATTCCATATCGTGTTTATTATTATTATTTATTATTTAATATCTGCAATGCCTGCAAACCACCGGGGACCCCACCCTCTTTAAACTGCTGTCTCATCTTTTACCTAAAGCACGACACAACCGGGGGCCCAAAATATTCCAATGGGAAGTATAAAGTTATAAACTTATAAAGCAACCACAAAAGTAAAACAAAAATATAAGAGGTTTTCAGAGCCTATTTCCATGGCAGTGGGCCGGCGTACCGACACCTATATTCATAATTTCATGGGCTTGTTGGTAAATATTATAAACTTCCACATAAATTTATCTATTTTAAATAGATGAAAGCTATGTGTAAATATAAAACCGCTAATTTTTAACTAAAGAAGAGTAAGGTCAGCATTTAATGTACATTCACACCTAGCAGAATCAAATTATCAACGATAAGCTAACAAGAAGTAAGCTTTCCCAAACAAGCCAATGATCTAAGACTATGGCAAGAATGTTATGTACCATATATTTAACACTGACAATACTCAAAGAGTACGAGATCTACATTAATATTTATTCAAAATTCCAAATAATTATATATGACTGCGTGCCTTGCTTGTATATATATAAACTAACAACTCAAAAGTTTAAAAAAAAAAAAAAAATACAAAGACACCTTGATGATCATGACCCATCTGTCAATGAGCCAACTTTGAGCATGAAAACCACAACTTTTGCAGTGTAAGAGCATCATTGGACAATAGTAAGATAAGATTATACAAAGTTTCCACTGGTAAGAAACGTTAGACTTGTTGGTAAACATTATAACGCGTGTGGCCACCATTTCCCCAAAACTTCAACATAAGTACTTTTATCTATTTTAAATAGATGAAAGCTCTATGTAAATATAAAATTACTAATTTTAACTAAATAAGTAGCTGTAGGGTTAGCATTAAATGTACATTCACACCTAGCAGATCAATCAAGTTATCAATGATAAGCTAACAAGAAGCAAGCTTTCCTTACTAGCCCAATGATCGAAAACTATGGCACGAAGTACATTATGTACCACATAGTTAGCACCGAAAATAATCAGGAGAAATAATTATATAATATGAGTGCGTATCTTGGTTGTACATAAACTAACATTAATTTAGAAGTGAAATAAAGATCAACAAAGACACCCCAATGACCCATCTGTAAATGAGCCAACTTTGAGCATGAAAATCACAACTTCTGCTGTATAAGAGCATGACAGGACAATGGCGAGATTACAAAGCTTTTACTGGTATGAAACGTTTCAAATTAAGTATATAGTCTTTTCTACCATACTAGTACTGCTCATATTTGCAGAGAGACATCAACTTTCATGAAAATACCTGTTCTTTTTAAACTAATAATTTAGATTCCTCATTCATTTCATCTGTGTCCCTTCTCCAAACCTTCAATAGATAATCTTGTTCTTCCTAAACCTATCTCAATTCCACCACGTTCTTCTGCAGCTTCTCATACACACGCAGATGATTTTAATTTCCATCCAAATAATTCCTCGACTACTTTAATTCCTTCACATAACTTTCGAAGGTCATCAAGGTCTTATAAGCAACCTCAATACTTGCAAGATTATCATTACAACTTGGCCTTATTTCAACATTCACTTCATCAGTCTTCCATGGATGATGGTATTGTTCAAAGGTATAAAAATATCCTATATATCTCTTCTTGTATCTCTTACTCTGAACTTTCCCCATCACATTTAACATTCACCTTAGCTACTTCCTCTCACTTTGAATCTAAATCTTTTTCCGGAACCATTAAATTTCCTCATTGGAAAGAAGCAATACAAGCTTAGATTTCTGCTTTTGAAGCAAATAATACTTGGACTTTAAGTGAACTTTCTCCCGGAAAACATCTCATTGAATGTAAATGGGTTTGTAAGTGCAAAGAGAAACGATGTGGGCCGGTGACACTGACCCAACGCTATTTATCAGAAACAAATGAGAGCATGCCACGTATGGGTTTGATGAAGACACCCAGGGACTTTTGGCTACTCAATGCACACTGAATACCCCTCCTGACTCTTAAAAAATAAAAAGATAAAAATACCCCCTCCCGGCCTGCTCTCTCTGCTCTCTCTTTCCCTCTTTCTCCTTTCATCCCTCTCCAATCTTTGGTCTGTAGTTTTTTAAAATCCTTTTAGAAAACAGAAAATTCCTCAAGATCTCACCCATCAACACACAATCGGTTAAAAAGAAAAAAGAAACAACTTTAAGCATAGTTAAGAAGAACAACAAGTTTATCGAAATATAAAATAAAATCTAGAAATAGCTTGTGTTTTGATTTTCTGGAAATCGACAAGGCAAGCTTGCATTTTGATTTTTTGAAAATCGAGAAGGCAATCTGAAAATCTGGAAAAAACTGATATACCTGTTCAATCCCACATGGACGAAAAATGCAAGTTGTCCAATGTTGTTACTGGTTTATTGGCTGATCCCAATTCATATAGAAGGGTTATTGATCATCTCATTTACTTTACAATAACCAGACCAAACATTTCTTATGCCGTAAATACACTAAGTTAATTCCTAGACAAGCCATGTCAATCTCATCTTGATGCAGCGAATCACATACTTAGACATGTGAAGTTTAATCGGCCTGTGGCTAAGAGCTTTTCCTTTCCATATTCTTCTCTATATAACTAAAAGTTTTTGTGACTTAGATTGAGCTACCTACCCTGACACTAGAAGATCAATTATATAATTGATCTTATATTTTGTATTTCTATAGGTGATTCTCATATTGCTTGCAAATCGTAGAAACAAACCACAATATCTCTCAATGAATATCACTCAATGAATGCTACATGTTGTGAAATTAAATAGTTTACATCTTTACTTTAAGCGTTTTCATTTACATTAAATCATTTGTTGTTCTTTGTTGTGACAATAGGACTGCTAAATATATTTGTGAAATTAAATCATGTTTTTCAACATTTTGAGATAGATTGCCATCTAGGTCATAATATGATCCAAGCTGGTTTCATATAGACTTTATATGTATCTACACAATTTCAGCTAACTGATATTTTTACTAAGACTGCGTTTGGATGTTTATTTGAGTTAAATTATTTATGAATAGTAGTGAGTTGAGATAGTAGAATAAATTTTGTGGAGTTCATTTAAGATGAGTTTAAATATATTTGAATGTTAAGATGAATTTAAATATATTTATGAGAAGTTTAAAAAGGTTGTGGGTCTCATGTGTAAAGTAGTATTAAATTAAAAAAGGTTATGGATCCCACGTATAAAAAGATTTTAAGTGAGATGAATTTAGTAATTTAAGAATTGTGTGTTTGAATATTAAAGGTTGTGGGTCTCATGTGTAAAGTAGTATTAAATTAAAAAAAGTTATGGATCCCACGTATAAAAAGATTTTAAGTGAGATGAATTTAGTAATTTAAGAATTGTGTGTTTGAATATTAGACTTAACTTAAAAGTAGACCAAACTGAGTTGAATTCAATTGGGTTTGACAACCAAATCCAGCCTAAGTCCCTTACTCATGGCCAATTTCAGTTTCTTGTTGGCAAGTTAGGACTCCTTAGTTTGTATAGTCCAACTTGCGGGAGAATCTTCATATTTATATACACATATCAGTTGCATTTTACATGTATATAGGGTGGAGTTCATTGTATGTACACTTCACTTTTGTAACACCATATTACTTATTAGTATACAACTTTACTTTGCCCTGTTCTCTCTTCTCTCATTTAGCCTTAATTTTATGATTCTTAATTTATGTTAAATATATACAAACATGTAACATAAATATTATATAGTCACTAATTTCTTTACACTTGAGACAAAATCACGTTCCTCACGATATTAATGCTATATTATCATTTTTTATACTATATTATATAACAATTTCAGATGTACAAATTTCACTTCCCTCTTTAAAAACATAGATCATAGAAGCCATCATTAAAAATTGAGTTTTTTTCATATGGATCTCTTGTCCAGTCTTTTCAAATAGTATGTGCAGAGACTTAGATCTGATTTGTTTTCACAAATATTTAAAACCATCTCATCTCATCTAAATATCTAAACACTAATTTTAGATTTTAAAATTTTTTATTTATTCATTACAACTTTTTCAAGCTTCTAAACAACCGAGTGAAAGAGTTGTCACTAAGGAGTTTCTAGATAAAGTTTTGAGTTGACAAGATCGAAAACAAATCTGTCCCAAAGAAAACCTCTAGGTGTAGTAGACGAAGATGGTCATCTAGGATAGGCAGACAAACCTCAACCTTAGAAAGTAGACGACAAAGACGCTACGAGGGAACTGCCTAGGATGGTGTAAGAGACTCAGTCATCTTTTTCAATTTCAATTTACTCATTTGTCTTTTGAATCGGATAATGGTTCAGACATGAGATGTTTAGCCAGTACAAGTTGGGTTTGTGGCACCCATCCCGATTTGGAGTGGAATAGCCAAGAAGAGGCACCGAGGAGGGACAAAAAAAATAAAAGCTGAGAAATTCACCTACAGGGCGCTTCGATCTAAGGCCTTGGCTGACTTACAATCTCCTCGAAGCTCAACCTTACCTTCAAATGAAAGCTATGTAGACATATTTTTTGGTCTTTACTTTTGTGTTTGGAGTAGGTGATAATGAGGAACAACAAGGAGATAACTTTTTTGCCAAAACAGTGTGGTGTGGGTAGCCTGCCCCAATCAAGCATGGCGATCACTTAACGCCCTTGCTAGACTACTTTGCCATTCAAAAGGGATAGAAGTAATAAAATTAAGGAAGAGAAGTAGAGTACATATGTATGCCCTTCACTCTTGAAGGTAGGATGCTCTTGTCCTATAGACCTTATTATTGAACAAAGCTACCTACTATACTAAATGAAGGGATATTATATTACTGATATTCCTATATACTAAAGTAATCAATCAAATACAAAATAAAAGACTTCTAAAAAAGAATTAAAGATACATGCAGTTACGTAGTCTGATATGATGATGAAAGAAAAAGAAAGATTTTAAGCATAACATTTATCAAATGAAAAGTCTTACAAATAAGAGTAGAAAAGAATATTTTTCCTTATTCGCTACGCTTGCCTTCCCTTAAAGAAGAGAAAAACAATAACAATAACAACTGACACGACTTACAAATATGTTAGTTACCTGGATTGAGAAGATCATTTCCTTATCATATATTACAATTATTGAGAACTCGTGCCAGTGATGCGATTATATTTTGTGAGGTACAACACTCTTGTATATCCATGTCTGTACATGTGAATTTTATTACTTGTGAAATGACACATATAGTACTAGTGAGGCAAAAACCAAAAAATATATATATATATATATTAAATTGTCTTTCAATGGGAGGCTAAAAAAGAACATAATTTTAAAATTATAAATGGGTTGGGGGCAAAAACTCCAAGACTTTATTTTAGATAAGAGTAAAGCTGTTATCTGGATGGGTTGTAAAAAGTGTTTTTACACCCATCCAATAAACGGTGCCACGTAGGCACTCTAGGAAAGAAAATTGTGAACCATCATCCACTGGATTCTGACTGTGCCCTCTCCCTTGATGAACAACATCTTGAACTTCAAGCTTCAGAATCCAGGTATAGCTCAACATTGTGGGTAAAACCAAGCATTTGCACAAACAGATGATAGGCATTTCAGTCTTGAGGTATTTCCACAAACATATAAAAACATGCATTCATTCGTAATAACTAACAATATATATTCAAAACTCTCATGTTTCACATGCCAGGAAACGCTTAATAAATCCATAGTTTCTTTTGCAACTTTCCTCGTTACCACTAGAGTCGAAAGCATTGTGAGTTCCTCATCTACTTCTTATTCGGAGTTCCTTTAATCGAAATGGGTTTGCCCTTAGAAAGGAGCACAATCTCTCCTTTGAGAATGGGGATCTCCATGATCTTCGATAGCCTAACATACTTCTTGTGGGACTTCTTGATTTAGTTGGCGTCAATGAGGAGATCTGAACAATTGCCCAGATAGAAAGGCTGAGGCTGTTGCCTAGCAGGATCATTTCCAAAATTTGGTTGGTGCAAAGGACTCTTCTTTATATTTCTCCCCATTTTATTCACACCCAAATGATCATTATTATGCTTGTTCTTTGAGTTATCCATTTGGTAAAACTAAAAATTCAAAATCACAACAAAGAAATATCACTTTCTGCAAAGTCACACAAAATCAAATCATTCATATGCTTCAAAGTGGTACCCAAAACTTTAAATTGGAGCTGAAATGCTGTCAATCTTTCATTGAATCCAACGCCAATCTCAAACCATTTCGAATATGGTGGATGATGGTTCACAATTTTCTTTCATGGAGTGCCTACGTGGCACCGTCTTATTAATTGGTGTAAAATATAGCATTGGACTTGCGTCTAATTATTGTACTTATCATTAAATTCCAAAAAAAAAAAAAAAAGGATAGGCGCATTACTTTGTACAGGCGATCATATTGAATTTAATCTGCGTAGTTGCGGGCCCTTATGTTTTGAAGTCTGTATTGGTTTCTTCTTTGTCAGCCCGTCTTTCATCCCAACAAGCAACGTCTTGGGCCTGATCCATCTCTCAAGAAAGCCTATTATTTAGTAGAACAAGATGTTCATTAATTTAATTAAATACAGGTTTGTGTATTAATAAACAGCTTTGTAAATTGATTTTTTTTTTCCATCTATTTTGAGCACCCTCAATGAATTGTCCAAAATTAATTAAAGGATAGTTCTAACTAATATGAGGAAATTTTGATTTTGACTATTCTAATCCCCATATTAGAATATTTATTTTTTTCATTGTATAAATATAAAATAATATAATATGAATTTTTTACTTTAGTTATTTACATCAAATCTTTACATTAGATTATTTATTTACTTTTAAAATAACATTAATTTAAATTTTATTTTTTTTATTATTAGTTAATTTTATTTTATCATATTTTATCATTCTATCTATATATATTAATTAATAATTATATTCTAATTAAATTATGGCATAATAGTAGTTGTGCCTTATGATGAGAAGAACAAAAAGAAATAATAATAAAATAAAATATACATTTGGCCTATCAATAATCACTTTCAAAATTGAAAATTAATTTAATATTCACTGTTGCTTAACTAATATTTGAATTTTAACTAATCTAATGTGATTGAATTTTAGAATTTATAAGCTAAATCCTCAATTAGCCTTTTGCCATTGAACATGCTTAGGTGGCGGACAATTATATTTGAGCCCAACTGAAGCGCTCTGGCCTATTGCGCGTGGTGAACATGGCATCATCAGACCAGAAAACAAGGGATTGTCAGGGGATCGAGCATTGCACGGTGATATGATTCTCTCTCTTCTTGTTCTTTTTTTAAAGTGTTTGAAGAAGAAACGATCAATAATGATTATCTTTTTTACCGACAAAAGTAGTGAAGATGAATTAGTCGCATCATGCGATTATTAATTATATGAAGAAAAGATAAAAAAGGAGTAACGTGTACTGCACGGGGACAATTATAATCTATCTAAGATTAGTATCAGAGAGTTGTAATTAATTATTGGTATATATAGTTCCTTTTAAGAGAAGAGACATTAATGAATGATTGAACCCATTTCTTCAAACAAATTAAGATTGAAACTGTCACTAACCCAACAAGCAAGGACAAACCAAGTACTAAGTTGTCACTAGCGATCAAAGGGTAACACCTGCTCCACTACTATTTTATTATTCAGATTTTATTTTATTTTTGGACTTTTTACTCTTTAAATTTAGATTAAAAATCTTAAAATATGACCTATTTGTAATAGTCTAGAATATTTGAATTTATTTTTCTAAAATTAATTTTATTTTTAATTAAATTATATATATGTTTATGTTGGTTGGATTACTTTTTCTTTTTTTATATTTTTAAAAAATAAATAATAAAACAATAATAGAGAAGGTTGAAGGATATCATTGATCACCCCGCAATTTACTGTTGTTAGTGATAGGATAAACGTGCAAGACCTTACAAAACTTAACGTGCACATCGAGTCAAAAACCCATGTGAACAAATGTGAAATGACAATCATATTCTTCAGATCACAGAAATGCACTCACCTTAATTAGTGGCGCACACACGTCTGATCAGTCTCAGTCCAAGCGTAATGATGATCTTCGACGTATTTAATTTAGTAATCTATCCTACTTTATTTTATAGGAACAAATGCAAACTATTTAAGAAAGGGAAATTAGAAAAATGGATTTGATAATCAGTGGCAGATTAGACGCATGCAGTCTAAATCCCTTTCAACCTACAGTACCCTACATGGACGGCCCTTGCGCCCAAGTTCGTGGCCGGTGGGGATTCTGTCTTTATATACTGCAATCTTCACTTTCTTATCCCCCAATCAGATATTATCATTATGGAGAAGAAAAGTCGTTTTCCCCGGCCAGTCACTCCATCGTACTCTGAGATCATGACTTGAGCAAAGGAATCGTAACCATGGCATATACCGGCTAATTATATCGCATTCATAAAACAATAATTGCTCATGAGGAATACAATTTAGCACCGACTATATGCATTTAGCATCTGCTCATGATCCAGATGCCAAATAATTTATGGTAATTAAAGTACTAGTACTGCTTATTCATGATCTTATATATACTTTTTAATTTACGTACGTACTGGCCGGCAATGATATATAAATATATATATATATATATAGAAACATTTAATTACTAATATTTAAGAGCATGAAAAATCACGACCCATGCGGCGTAAGAGCGTCATAGGACAATGGCGGAGTGGCTGCAACCGCTTGTTGATGATCGGAACCTGAATAATCCTTATTCTTGCATGGAACGTAGTAAAAATACATCTTATCGTTGGGGCAGATGTGGTACTTGGACATTTTGAAAAAATCAGCACATTCCTTCTTTGATTTCTGATGTGGAAGATCTATAATGCAATTCATTCGAACATCAAGAACGCCCTTTTTTATCAACTTCCTGCATTCCGGGCCGACTTCGGTGATGTAGTTGTTTGATAACGTGAATTTATCCAAGTTAGGTAGCTTGCAGATGGGCTCCGGGATCGCCCCATAGAATTGGTTCTGAGACAGATTAAGCAACTCCATTTTGGCTAGGCACTGAAATGACATAGGTATTGGACCTATCAGCTTATTCTTGCTCACATCAAACACGGTTGCCCGTTTCAAGCGGCCAATCTCAGGTGGCAAGCATCCCGAGAGCTGGTTGTTCAAGAAGAGCACCTCAAGGAGATTTTCTGAAGTTTTTCCAGTGCCAATGCTTCGTGGGATTGGCCCCGTGAACTTGTTGTTGGCAAAAGTGAGATAAAGAGCTGGTGTGGAGCCAAGATTGTCAGGAAGCTGTTGAATAAAGTTGTTGTTATTGATGAAGATCACGTCCACGTCTAGTTTGAACACTCCTGGTGGCACTGTGCCGTACAAGGAGTTAAACCGGATGTCCAAGAACGTCAATTGTTTGGCTCCAAGAACTTCCATCGGAAACTGGCCGGATAACTTGTTGTTGCTAAGATCTAGCTCAAAGAAGTACTTTAGGGTGGAGAGCTTCTTGGGGACGCCGCCGGTGAAATTGTTGGAGTTTGCGTGGAACACGGTTATGTCCGGTAACTCGTCTATGAAGCCAGCGAGAGGGAGGCTGCCGCCGTCCTTGCGGCCAAGCAAGCGGCCATTGAAGTCCACTGCAGAAACAGCTCGTTGATTGAAGTCTGGACGCGTGTCACAGGATAAGCCAGTGTACTTGCATACGTCCTTGCCCTTCCATGTCTTGAAAACGCCCGTTGGGTCTGAGGTGGCCAACTTTTTAAATCTCAAAAGAACTGGTCTGACTAGTTCAAGTCGCGATGGGGGCGGCGGGGGCGGGGGAGATGGGGGCGGCGGTGGCGGGTGAGATGGGGGCGGGGGAGATGGGGGCGGCGGGGGAGATGGTGGCGGCGGTGGAGATGGTGGGGGCGGCGGAGATGGTGGCGGCGGCGGAGATGGTGGCGGAGGCGGAGATGGTGGCGGAGGCGGAGATGGTGGCGGAGGCGGAGATGGCGGCGGCGGCGGAGATGGCGGCGGCGGCGGAGATGGCGGCGGCGGCGGAGATGGTGGCGGCGGCGGAGATGGTGGCGGCGGTGGAGATGGTGGCGGGGGGCAAACGGGTTCAGGAGGGGGAGGAGGACATTCTTCAGATTCAGGAGGCGGAGCAGGAGAATTGGCACCTCCACCACCTATACCTATACCTATCTCCAATGCTTCCCTATTGGACCCAACAGCAGGATCAGAAGCAGCCACCTCATAGTGCAAACATTGATGAAGCAGGCATATTGTCGATAGCAAAAGAAATGGAACACAAAACGAGAGGGTGACCATCTCTGAGTGAGCAAGATAATACTAGATTAATCGAAGGTAATGTTATATATAGAGTATAAAGGCCGGAGCGAGCGAAGACTGCATTCAGACTGAATGGAGAAAAGTCAGAGGTATTCTCTTCCATTCACGGGCAATACAGATAACAGTGCTGGAAAAATTTGTCCGGTGTTAAAGAGGCTGTTGCCCTCTCATTTTCAGGAGTGACACACTTTCTTGTCATTGCTGTTTCCCACATCCTAATTTTTCACTACTAGTGTTATTCACTAAATCCTTGCTAGCTTCCCGATCTTTAAAAAAAAAAAAAAAAAACTTTTGGTAGGTCCTGGATTTTGGCATTGAACACCACTTGCTGCTCGTGATCACATGGATTGGAGTTCAATATTTGACAGGAATTGGACTGAACATAAGTAAAATTCTTCAATTAACTTGGTGCACTGAGAAAAATCTTGATCCTTTTTGTACTTGCAATTATATTATAAGTCTATGCCCATTGGGACATTGGCCCCCTCCCTCGAATAATTCTCTGCAATTTGATAATTGCAAAGGCAAAAGACAAATCTAGCACCATCTGCTATTATATAAATACATACTGTGAAAAAATAGAAGGGTGGCAGTGGGGTGGAAGTCTTTGGCCAAGTCCACCCCGACGCCAGTACCAAACAGGGGTTTTAAATTAAAAGGATATCCATGATCACCTACTTTATATATAATTATTTGAAGTACAGATGTATACAAGCTACTAAGCTAGAGCTGATCAGCATTAATGAGACAAATTAATAATTCAGGCTTAGTGTCATTAGTTGTCCAATTAGCTATATATCTAATAATTCAAGTACCTACTCTCATACATGCAATATTATACATACAAGACACCGCAATTTTATAAAAGCTTTTAATGGATATCTGGTATTTGCAGCCAATCTAAACAATTTGAGATGGGAAAATGCTAGTCTTCCTTTTGGAGACTTCCATTGAAATTTTTATTTTTATTTCATAATTTAAAAATATTTTTTTAAATAATATTGTTAATTTTTTAAAAATATATATTTAAATGTGTTAAAAAACAAGTAAAAAAACACACCAGCACACACACAAAATGCACTAACAGAAGTCCAACGGAAACTCCTAGCAGATCAGGCAGTAAAGCCATCCATTTGAGATTCTTACATTCGCTGCAATTGTTGGGATCTCAACGTCTCGAACAACATATATTTATATATATATATATATATATATGTGTGTGTGTGTGTGTCACTTGAAATATTTAACATGACTAATTACAATTTTAATGAAAATAATATGTAGTACATTGAATGATTATGAAATATGAAGCCTACTTTTGTTCCCTATTAAGTATTTTTTTTTACATGATTTTTATATAAGTGTTTTTAAATAATATTATAACTATTTTTATTTTTAGAAGAATTTTGAAGGTGTTAAAAAAATCATGTAAATTAAATATATTTAAAAATATTTATATAAAAACCCCATAAAAAATGCTTCTTAGTAGGCCAGAACAAAAATAAGAATTCTTAACATTTTTCTATATATATATATATATATATGAACCAAAAATTTACTTTTGATCCGACTCGAGTTTGCTTCAAATCAGAAGAAATATTTTCGAATTGAAAAGTTCTTGTCGAATTTTTTATTTGAATATTGATCCAAAAAAAAAAATCATTTCTCGTAATAAACGATCGATTGGAGGGACGGCTGCCGCCTCATGTCTCACCACCAAAATTATGTGAATCATCTCACCACTATTATTTTAAATATTATATAGTAACTTGTATAGTAACTTGCATAGTAACTTGTATAGTAATTTCAAGGCCTATTAATATGAGATTCAGTTGTTATGAAATTCATAAGAAAATATATAGAACGAAAAAAGTTTCAGTTCTTGAGAGTTCTTGAGAAGTTTTTTTTATATTTCTCTCTTACAATAGTAGTAGTTTTCTTTTTAATTTTATAACATTTCCGACTTTATCTACTTTAGATTGTATTTTTGTATTTATTTTTACTTTATTCAAAACTTACGATGTCATTAAAGTTTAAACACATGATATTTCACATATATAATTAGACATTTGATCGGTTTGAGACTTTGAGTCGTCCACATAAGTACTTTTGAAATATGAGTAAGATTATTATTATTTTTTTTTAATTTTTGACCTGTTTCTTATAATCGAGCCAATTATATTTGAGTTGAGTCGGCAATGGCATTGCTGCTTTATTATTCACTCTGTATATATACATAGGATACTAATGCTACTTATCATTTAATTTTCAACATTTCATATTATATATGATATTAAATAATATAAGATTATTTATTATATTTCACTTATTAATTTATTATCTATTACAATGTTATAGAATGACAAAAAGATGAAAAAAGTAAAAACAGATGATCAATAAATTTTTCATATACATACATACATACATATGTAGTATCAACCAATTACTTCGGCCCTTCCAAAAGTAAGTTTTTTTAGTTCCGCCACTGTTCTTAACCCTTTGGGCAGGGCACCAAACTTGTGATCGACGACAACTCTACACGACTACACCGGTCAGTCTACCTTGGGTCATGCGTGCATCCAACAGCCCAATGACATGGTTGAATGGACAGTACATGATGCAAATGTTTGTGATCAAAACAAAATATTTGGAGTCGTCATCGAGCTAACTATTATTGATGCAAATGTTTGTGATCAAAACAAAATATATATTTCAAATCAAAAATTTTATTTGCAATCACTTTTTGTTTATTTTTTTTTTATGTATTTCATTAATCTAGTTGATTGTATTATTTTTTAATATAAAATAATTATTTTGATTAATCATATGCCTTATAAAAAAATTATTTATTTATAACTAATTAATTTTAATAAAATAATTATTTACAGTCAAAATAAATTGTAAATAATATTTTTGTCATAAATAATTGATAAGAAAATTCCATTTTTTTTTTGTAAAGATATTAATAGAATATATAAAAAATCTATAAAAATAATTGTCTATAACAAAACTCATTTCAAGATATAGGATAAGTTTGATAAAAATATTAGAGGCTAGAGGAACATGAGATAAGTAGGGCTATTGTTTAGTACCTTCCATTCGATGCGCAACACGGACCTAGTTACAAAATACCCTATGCCCCATCAAAATAAAAACAAGCATAGCCCATGTGATTGGCTTTTGGGAATCTTATACGTACAATAATTTGCAGGTCGCTGGCCATGTTGTAACTTTCCTTGGAATTAGGTTTTTTTTTTTTTTGGTTTTTGTACTTCGACTCCAAAATCCGATCGATCGGGGTACGTACCGGAAGAGTACTCGAAGTAGGAGTATCAGATGATCGGTGAGATCAATCTCCGGAGAAAATAGAAATCGTGCGTTTGAACTACGTACGTACGTACATGCACCTCCCATTTTGGCCACCAAAGCCAACTAAAAGACACAGGCCAGGAGGGTGGTCGACCTTGATGAGGTTTAAAATGGCAGCAACCAAATCCAAGAAAAAAGTGGCACATTAGTTTATTGGATATCATGTTAAAAAACATATGAAGAATCTAAAACAAATATTTCTAGAAAAAAAAAATCTATAATTGAAAGGTCGAAAGGAATTAGTACGATGTTCTCTTCGTTGATGATTTTATTCGATCGGTCCCATGCAATATGCATATATAATTCGTGGATAAAAATAATTTATAATTGAAAGGTTGAAAGGAATTAGTACGATATTCTCTTCGTTGATGATTTTATTCGATCGGTCCCATGCAACATGCATATATTATTCGTGGACAATGACCTCGGCCATGTGTGGACTCCTGTTCACCCGACCCAATCGACCCAATAATAGCAATTTTCGACCCAATTCGAGACATTCACATCTTAATTACTCGTTACTATAAGATAATCGATTTTTCGATTTGATTTTGTTTTTTCTTAATCCAATTTAAAAATCTTAACTGGTTTCATAAAAAGAAATTGTTGACCCTCCTCCAATTCTAAAAATACTAATGGTAGAATCTTTGACCCAATTATGGATCCATAACTGATCTTATTTTGACAATCAAGAATCTGTGTAAAAAAGGTTTTGCTTTGTTCCTCGGCGTTGACTTAAATACCCACCAATGCCAATTATTAGAACCAATGTTTGACAGGAAGACATGCAGCTCAGAGTGAGAAAGAGAGAGAGCGCCATATGAATGCCCACCAACACTGACTGTAGAACAAACTATCGCTGAGAAGACATGCAACTCAGAGCGTTGCATAAAGAGAGAGAGGATTAGCTTATTTTGAATCGCGACCACGAGAGAGGGGGTTGAAAGTGAAATTTTAATTAAGGTTATAAATTTATATAGGTTTAATAGGGTAACATAATACTCGTTTCCAATTTAAACCATTATTGAGTTGGGTAATCAGGTTAGGTAATTCTAAAATTCAGTTTGGATTGAAAATTCGGGTTCTTTGTTCAACCCTATGTGTGATCATTTTATGTTATCTGATCAGTGTGTTTTTTGATATTAAAGCCCTATTTGGTTTTCAAAGTTTACTCAGTATATTCTACTTTAAACTTATTCCATTATTCAAACACATTAATTTAACTCACTTAAAAGAGAACTCAGTATACTGTGGCCATTACAAGAAAATTTGACTTTTATAATCAATTAATTGCAGCAAAAGACTTAATTAAAGACTATTTGTAACTAATTTTGATTGTAAATAATCATTTCATTAGAATTAATTGATTGCAAATTAGCATTTTTCTTGTAGTTGGTGAACTATAGTAGACTAACGAGACTTTTGATTTTAAGGTTTTCAGACAATATCTTTTTTACACGCCAACTCTCTCTCTCTCTCTCTCTCTTCTTGCCTTTAGGCAACTTTTGCTGCACTCTTATTTTATTTTTTATTTTTTGTAGCACGCTTGGGAGACTAAAGAACAATCAATGTTAGTGAACAATTTTTGGGTCCCATAAATTTCATAATACCCCATAATATATATCTAAATTCATCTGAACATGTAAACACATTTTAAACTTATTTAAGTGGGATTCACAAAGCTCACTCAACTATCTCAAATCACTATTATTTATGAAGTATTCAGATTAACTCAGTTCAATTCCACATCCAAATGTAACCTAAACCATGCACCATCTGTCCCATTAAAAAAAGAAGCAAAAGCAAATGTAAAACCTTTTGATTTTATCCCAATTAAGCAAGACGTCCAGGTTTCGGATGATCATGAAGTTCACAAATGCCGTCGGGCTTATATATGTGGGAAGCCTTCCTTTTTATCAAGGCCATTCAACTTTTAGAACGCTCTGGTCTACAAGCTTTTTCTTTATTTTCATCGACATTATATATATGTGTTACTCTTCATAAACTGCTTTACCTTATGCTTCTTTTGTACTTATAAGGTCACAATCTAATCTTACTCCCCTGATCTTTTAAAATGTTGGGAGAATTGCATTTTACACCTTTGAAATATCACTTTTTTTTTAAAAAATAAAATAAAAATTACACGGCAAGCTATCAAAATTAAGAACTCATGACACACTAAACTTTCTATTAATTTTGACTTTGTTTGATCTGTTAAAGATACGATTATTTAGATCAATAACGAATAGGACATGTGGCACAATCTGACAATTCCATCTTAAGCATATATGCATAAATTGTAAAAAATTAGACGTTTAGGTGTCAATTGCTAAATTTTATAATTTACAGTAAAATTTAATTAAACCATGATAATTTTATTAAATAATTCTACTTATCATCCTTACACACCACACACTAAACCATGATAAATAGTGCTATAGGAAACCACCTTTGCGAAACCTTACGAAATCGGTTGACTTAAAAACTAGCCAACATTGCCACGTCAGCTGGATATTTAAGATTTAAAAAAAAAAAAAAAAAAGATAAACCGATCGAAATCCCCCCAAAAGGGAGGGAAATTAGATTACGCCTCCATTCGTGAGTCAATGTGTGACCTTCTATTTTACCTCCATTTCGCACGCCTGGTAGGAACTTCGCACGCCCTGTGAGGGAGGTTGCCGCCGTGGATAGGATCGGACCGGTCACTGTCGTCACACATTCCACTGCCCTATCTCAGTCGACGTCGTGGGTTTGGATAGAGAGAGGTTTGCTGCTTCTCCTATCATTCGATTCTTCAAGATGTAATTTTTTCTTTATTTTTTTCTGTTGTTCTCATTTTTTACACATTACTGCAGATATCTTCAACTTTCCTTTTCAAATTTCTATTTTATGAATTAAGTGGCGATAATACAAGCAGGGGCGGAACCAGAATTTTATGTTTGGGGGGGCGATCGATAAAATATACGGTACATATAAATTTTAGAAGGATGGTCATCAGTGATAGAAGTATTATGCTTTGTTGTTACCAAGTTCTCTAAATATATATTAGTTTTCGAATTGTCTACGTCTTTTTGAAAAAAAAAAACCAATTGTACTTAAGTATTTGCTCATGTTTTCTATGATTTAAGAAAAATTTATAGATCAAGAATAAATTTGAGAACTTTCTAATAAGTAATAATGTAACGCTATTAAATTTTTAACAAACTATATCTCACAATCATACAAATTAAAATAAAATTAAATAAGTGAGTATAATCAATTAATTTTACAATCATATAAATTTATAATCAATTTTTTTGTTAGAATTAGACTGTTAGAATAACTGCGAGATTACATGAATTAAAATTTGGATTTAAATGAAAATAAAAGTTAAAATATAAATAGATGTATACGAAGATTTAGAGACATAATTTTAGTAAAAATTTGAGGGGGGCAATTTTTTTTTTTTTTTAAATTTAAGAGAGAATTTTAATTTTATATATATATAAATTATATATATTTATATTAGAGTTACTGTTTTTGAAAAAGTTTGGGGGGCGGTAGCCCCCCCAATGATGAACATGGGTGCGCCCCTGAATACAAGGCTTGACTGTTCATTATCGTTCTTTATAAACCCAGGGCAAAACGATTTTTTACTTATGCTACAGTTATCCTAGAACCCCAGTCATGGTTAACATAAATTATTTAATTTTATTTGCTGTCAGAACCACAGGCGGGGTTGGGGGGAGGGGGGGATTTTGGTGTGTTGCATTTGTTTTGGGCTCAACCCCACCAAGGTAAAGAATGCTTTGACATCTGTCCAAAATTAAGTTCATACAATGTATGGGGTATTGTTGCCACGTCAATGAGAATAATCATAGAAAATTTTAGAATGTTATTAAGAAGTTCATCAGTGCCATAATTTGATGTTGGATTGAGCATGGTGTGGCCTTCAAAGTGAGGAAGAGTATAAAGTGAGATTTTGTATAATATTTCACTTGTTGCTTCTGATTTCTATAGGCTCTTTGTTTTTAGATCTTCAGGAGGATGCAGCTGATAAGCTAGCTGAAAGTATTGTTAAATTTGTTCCTCATTACCCAAATCTTTTTCCTCATCTCTATGATCAGGTAATTTTGTAAACTTTGCAGCTTTTTCTCCAACTTTCTCAAAGTTTTTAAAACAATAGAAGTTTATTTTGGTATATATATGTACATATGTTGGGATTTTGTTTGCTAAAAATGCTCTTTACTTGCAAGCAACTAATTCATTCTACATAAAAGAGGCTACTTTAGGAAAGTTATGATGCTCAAAATAAAAATTGAGAGTCTAAATGCTTGTTTTATTGGTAATTGATGAATAATTCGAGTGTTACTTGCTGCTAAAATTTATTTTCAACTTTTATCCAATGTTCTAATTCCTAACCCAAGATTTTCGTTTTCTATTCCTCTTTGTGTTTTTGAAATTTAATTTTTATTATGGATGAGCATGCATTATAACATAGGTTCCCTGCCCCTTGCTCTGCGGAGGGGTTCTATCAATTATGAATCTTTTCATTGTCTGTGGTTTGCATACAATGATCAGTTTGGTCCTACAATGCTTCCATTGTGGACTACTCTCTCTCTCTCTCTCCACTCTCATAAAGGATAATTCTAAAGGATACTCACGTGTCCTAATTTTTATTTGCGTTGTTGGATTGTCTGCCAAAATGTGTTGTATAAAAGAGTACCATACACTTTAAGGAGATAGGAGTAGCAGTATATGGTATAGAGTTACAAACACATTTTGAGAGCTTCATGCATGGTCATTATACCTCTAGTTTCCTCTTGTTGTAATAAAATTCCTATTACTTGTAGAAGAAATTATCTTTGTGCTTATTTACTTGGCTTTCTTGCTTTTACTATATGTGCATTATTATGGCAGTGAAATAGTGAATAATCTCCCAATTGCATGATTAGACATCCATCTCAACATTGTCAACTGTAGTATCCTTGAATTGATGTACAGGATTAATGATATGCATGTGCAGGTTGATGGCATCCTAATTAGCAAAGAGCTGCGGAGCATGTAAGTGGTTGCAGAATATAGCAACGGCGCTGAAACAATCACAATTCTTTGCTTTTTTTGTGTTATTTGCCGTTGATGTCTTATCTAAAGAAAAACAATTATTTGGTGTGAATGCTTATGCTTTGGCATTTTTGTGAATATATAGCGAAATATTTGTGAAAAACAATTAGTTGCCGTTGATGTCTTATTCTTTACTTTTTTGTGTTACTTGCTTGTGTAGGAGAAGAGAGGAGCATCGAATGTTTAAGAAACATTCGTGCTTAAAGACTATTTTGTGTTATTTGCCATTGATGTCTTATCTAAAGAAAAACAATTATCGTTTAAGAAACAATTATATTTCGCTGGGATTTTAGAGGCTTCGTTCGTGGGTTGGGGATGGAGGGTTGGGTTTTGCAGGGTTGCGTTTGAAATTTGAATTAAATCGAAACGGTGCCGTTTTAATTTTGCCACGTAGGACACGGTTTCGCAGGATTCCGCAGGGTCGATTGTGAGTAGCATTTTCCCACACACCACACACTAAACCTATTTTCCATTTTACAAAATCAATATAGATTCGATAAAATCCATAGGATTTAGATGTTTACAGTACAGGCTACAGCATTTGTAATGGATCGGGATCTCAATCCTCATCCATCAACTGTTATCGATATTTTGGGCTTTGGAGATCTTCTACCCCACTTCTTAGGAAACGTGATATGGGCCTTGTATTTTTGTTGGGTCAGATTTGGTCTCATAGTTATATGTGGAGCCCATCCTTCTTCGACTAGCCGAAAATTTTGAGCACAATGAACCCAAATGATGAAATGAAGTTAGTTAATTAACGGGTCTATCTTTGACTCCAGCTCCCGATGGGTTTGGGTAACGGTCTGTAAAACCCTTGTGCTTCACAATCCTCTGTGTCTCTCTCTCGTTCTATACAGGGTTTATTTTTTAAACCTCGGCTTCGAATCGCCGACAAGCGTTCCTGTCTCTTGCTCAATATCCAAGTGGGCGATGAAGAACGACAACGACGGCGACGCTTTGGCGGCGCAGAAGTTGAAGAAGCACAGGGGTAAGCACGACAAGCCGAAGCCATGGGACGAAGACCCCAACATCGACCACTGAAAGATCGACAAGTTCGATCCCTCCTGGAACGAATCCGGTTTGCTCGAAGTCAGCTCCTTCTCCACGCTCTTCCCTCAATATAGAGGTGATTAATACCCAGTTCTTTTGGGCATTTTTAGTTGATTTGAGATTTCTAAATTTATTTTTCAATTAATTTGTTCAGAAAAATACTTGCAAGAGGTTTGGCCCAATGTGAAATCTTCTTTGAAAGAACATAGTATTTCGAGTGAACTTATTCTGTTGAGTTTCCATAAATTTCTTTTTAGGGAACGCATTACTAATCTTTATACATGAAAACTGATTTTTTATTACATTGTTATTTTAAACTGAAGCTGGAGTGACTCGCTTAGGGTGGTGGTTTGGGACTGGTCGGTTAGGGTTTATGGCAGAAAAAGGGTGTTGTTACGATTGAGGAATAATTGGGAGAACCGATTCTAATGAGTTATTGCGTCAATTTTGGTGTAAAAATAGTAAGAAACAGGAAATGGTTGGATAAATCTGCAGAAGGGGAGCAATAAGTGTACTGGAAAGAGAGTAGGAGAATCCGGGTGAAATTTTCTTTGTTGTATCAGATTGCTCTCGTCCCATCAATGTAATGTGGATTTATACTGCGTTTCATGACATTTTAGCCAATCTTTTAATAGAAAAATTTTAAAAATAAAGCTTTACCAACTATGACTCATATAAGGTTTTGTGCCACTCAAGAAGAAAATAGGGTGCACATGTGGGTGTCGCCAATCCAGTTATATCAAACATTTCCAAACTAGGTTATCCAGATTTTATTTTATTTTTCTCCACTGGTAGTCATATGTCATTTATTTGGTTTTTGTTAATTTCACCTTTATTAGCTTCTTGAGTACCCGTTGTCCATTTCCATTTTACTAGTAGCTGAAACTTCAAATTGTGGTTCTTCAACAAATTTGTTTTTCAGTAACTTATTTCTGTTCTTAATGGCCGGATGTTTATATTTTTGTATTTATTCGTTTCTGGTCAGGTTGAGGGTTCCATGAAAGTTTCAACAACCAGAAAGACTAGGGACCCATATATTATCGTTAAGGCTAGAGATCTTATTAAGCTTTTGTCAAGAAGTGTTCCCGTTCATCAGGTACAATATTGAGTTCTCCTTTCAATGTTGTTTTCTTGCCTAATTTGTATGAATTTTCTGTAGCGCAAGAAGGGTGTGACAAAGGTCTTGGTTTTTTCCTTATATTATTAGCTCTTGATGAAAAGGATGCACGGAGTGATATTCAATTAATTCATGTTCTTACTGTCTTCATTGAAACTACCTTTGTAGCTCTCTATTGTGAGCAGGTTTCATTAATTGCCTATTTTTTTTTTTTTTTGTACAACATTTTGGTGGCAGGCAATAAAATTTCTTGATGATGAAATACAATGTGACATCATCAAGATTACCAACTTGGTCCGCAATAAGGTATGTAGTGTAGCCATTGAAGAAAGGTCAAGTTGCTGTATTTTTCTACTTTTACGCTAATTTTCAGTTTTGGTGACTGGCATTTTTTCATGAGTGCGATTCAGTATGATATTGGACAAAAAGAGTAGGTTTTAAAGCAAGTCACTAGGAGTTGTGTTAAATAAGTTCTCAATTGGATTTTTATTAGTATTCTCCTCAGGGACAAATCTGTAACTCTGCCATTTGTTGAGTAATTTTTGCCATTGTTGCTATTAAGATATCTTGGCCATTGCATTGAGTCTAGAGTTTTGGAGAATATTCTCCTCAAGTTTCAAGTTTCATGATTGTTTGTAATTACAAGTCGATCCCTTCTCGGAGACTATAATACTTAGGATTTACAAGCTTAGGGCTGGTCTAATTTTTGGAACTGTGTGCAGGAGCAATTTGTGAAACGAAGGCAACATCTTGTTGGTCTTAATTCTTCCACTTTAAAGGTGTGTATGGTGGTTACATTTAATAATTACACCTCCTGCAGCTTGAATTAAAAAGAAAAAAGAAAAAGAAAGAAAGAAAGGAAAAACATCTGTACTAATTGGCTGGCATGCTTTGACATTGTATGCTGTCAGGTTTTTTTCTCTTTTATTCACACTAGAATTTTTAAGTTCTTTTCCAGTAGCTTATAAACTATGATAACTGTTATGGTTCAGGCACTCGAAATACTGACTGGCTGCTATATTCTAGTTCTGGTGATTGTTACCCTTCTTTGTTAGTTTGGAGGTCAATTGCTGCTATTTGTTGTTCCTTGGGCAAAGTGGAGAGTCATGAAATGAATTCCTTTTCTTGTTGATTGTGAATGCATAGGGCAATACAGTTGCTGCTATGGGTTCATTTAAAGGTTTGAAGCAAGTCAGGAGGATTGTGGAAGACTGCATACTAAATGGAATGCATCCTGTATATCATATCAAGGTGAATTGACTGGTCCTCTATTACGATTATAGTTATTTATTCTTAAGGATATGTAAACATTCTCAAACTCTCTTTTCTGAGTAGGTTCTTATGATGAAGAAAGAACTTGAAAAGGATCCTGCCCTTGCACATGAAATCTGGGATAGGTTTCTTCCCAAATTTAATAAGTACAGAATCTACTACATTGTTTGCTTGTTTGTTTATGGACATAATCTATTCTTTTCAATCTCTTCTGCTGTATATATCTTATATACATTACTTCTATAACTCTCACACAGGAAAAATGTTAAACAAAAGAAGGTTAAGACTAAAGAGAAGAAACCATATACACCTTTCCCTCCTCCACAACAGCCTAGCAAGGTGATCTGAGAGAACTGCTTCTAGTATCTACACGTTTTAAATTCTGCAAGAGATTCAATGCTTTACTGTATTGTTATCAACATCACTATTCCCTCAATGCCACCAAAGGCGAGAACCCTTTTCTTTCAACCATAGGTTTGGTATGCAGAATAAAAAAGATGGCAAATTTTCTTTTCCTTGTGCTTTGCTTGGTTGTTGATTTGTAAGTGGGGATATGGATTCAGTTGCTAAATTGGTTGGGTGAAGTATTTTAGAGCACTGACACTTCTTCTACTATGTCTCTTTTATGAATTTATCTGTGGTATTTTCAGATCGATGAACAATTGGCAAGTGGAGAATTCTTCATGTCTCAGAAAAAGAAATCAGCAAAGAAGTGGCAAGAGAAGCAGGAGCAGCTGGCACAGAAAACCACAGAAAACAAAAGAAAAAGAGAAGCTGCATTTATTCCCCCGGAGGTCAGATTCTGAAGCGGTTTCACTCCTTTGTCACTTTATTGTCATCTTGATTCATGCTCTTGTGGTTGATTTCATCTTTTATTCCAATGACTGAACAATTTGGTCATGACAATCTCAGTAGCCGAGAATCCAGGCTACACAATCTGAGGCACTACAAGAAAACGGGACAACATTAATTTCCAGCGATAGAAACTTTGTGGCAAAAAACCGCTTTTGCCAGTTCCCATTTTTTTGTTTCTGTCAACTCATAAAGTCGCTGCAACAAACAATCCAACTGTCGGGGCCTAATTTCCCCATATTTCCCCGTCACCCTGCAACATTTTCTCTTCCTCTCCCGTGCGCCCTCTCTCTCTCTCTTTGCACAATGGTTTCCCATTGCTAGCGCCACCTTAATCTCGCCGCCTTCCCGCCACTACTTGGACCACAAGTTGGTTTCCCATTGCAGTTACGCCAAAGCGCCTGTCGGAATCCCTTACCCTGTTTCTTAAAGATTACTCCTGCGATTCCTTTCTTTTTCGTTAATTTTTTTTCTCGAGAATCAAACGGAATGGTAACGGCTATTTTATTTGTTGGATTAATGTTTATCTGCATTAATATTTTTTAAAGAAAAGAATCATGACTGATTCCAGCCAAATTCTGCTTAGATCAAGTCTTAATTTGTTTGTTAGTAGTGGAGAGCCATTAATTTTGTGATCATTTTTATCATTGCAGTTTAACCTTTCGAATGACACTTCGTATCTTTCTGCTCCTCGGGAGATTTCTATTCTTCTATCTTCTAGTATCTGTTACTTTTCCTTGTAGGTAAACAACGCTAGGGTTTCAAATTTCTTTTAAGAAATACTTCTTTTTGAGCTGGATAAGTAAAGAAGTACCATTTTGAATTTTACAAACGAATGTTGGATTTGAATTTGCTTTGGTTGAATTTTTTTTTTCTCAGTTTGGTTGTTAGGAAACTCTAGCTATTGAGCTTACAAATTAGGAGCAGAAAAGAATCATGACTGATTCTAACTTTCCGCACAAAATTAACGCCTAATTTCAACATAATTTCTGTAGTTTTCTACTTTCGTATTATAGTGTTATATGGTGTCTGTAGTGATTTTACAATTTTCCTTATTGAGATTTTCATTTTTTTTTAATATGCAGAAGGTGCTCACAATAATTGACCCCACTGGCCTTTGCTTAGGGCTCACTTGCTTCAACAGGATGGAGAAATATAAAGCTTAAAAAGGTTAGGTAAGAATTCGAAAACTACAAACAGATCTGCAGTGGCAACATTTACATTGATTCCTACCTCATGTGTTGTGTTGTTGCTCATATATACATCAAATTAATACTAATTGGGAGATATATGGTGGTTGTTAAAGCATACCTTTTTATCAGAAAGGAGGAAAAAAAAAATATAGTCCACTAGGATGATCTTATAATTCCTTGATTTTCTTGCATGTTTTTATAGGGTTGGCGAAAAAATGAGAGAAAATTACTAAGTTTATGCTCAGAGATGTGTGCATTGCTATCTGTGGACAAGGTCACTGAAGTAATAGCTGATCATTATATATATCACTTATAAAACAAAGTGGGAATTAGTGGGAACATCATTTTCATCTAGCATTGTTTTTTACTCTCTTTTTCCTCCTATTTCTGCCTTGTATTATTTGCCTCACATATAGACAAGACTGCTAGAGGTGGCTTTTACAAAAGTTCTACTTTCCCTTATGGATGTCTAATTATTCCGAAACTATAAACACTCGTGGAAGTAATAGGTTACAAGAAGTGTAGAGCTGGAGTTTGTATGTAAGATCTTTGCTTGATGCTATGCTAATCTAATGGAAATTATAAATAACTTCAATTATTTCATTATATGCATTACTATGCACTTCTACTAGAAAAAATTAAAGGAATATACAAGTTTGAACTACAAACAACAATAACATCCTGATGATGGAGGCAGCATTTAAAAAGGTGTAAAGTCCAAGGTTCCTTTTCCTCCAACTACTCTCAAATGTACAAAACTAAGCAACAAGAATATTTTCCCTATGACATTCGTAGTCGTGACTTGTCAAGCAATAGATCTTTCCAAATCCCCTGAAATTAAAATTAGTACATATGCCTATTCTTCAAAACCACCTTGCTAAACCTCTACCATAACCAAATCTTAGCACCTCCAGTTTTAGAAGACTTTCTTCAGTTTTAGAATCCATTGCAACCATCATTTGAATTAAGGCTTTGAATATAGATAGAAATTCATCTAATAGGCACCATTAAAATTACTAAATGCTCCAACAGATTGTATAGGAAAGTTTCTCCTATTCAAGGTGGAAAACCCACAATATGGGAAACTAGATTTGATTAAACTTCAGGGTCTTAAATTCCATCTATCACCCAAGAAAAATGAAGAAGAAAAAAATCAGAAAGGAGAGAGTAAAGAATAAAGAATAGCACAAAGGGAATAAGAGAATAGCACAAAGGGAAATTCAAACAATATGAAATTTAAATCTTTGAAGGGATACCAGTAAGACAAGTGCTCCATTCCGAACATTAAGTTGATTGGCAACTAGTTCTGGAGCAATATCCACATTTAAACCAGCTCCAACAACCTAAGATGGAGAAATAATGAGATAGGAGTTATACGAATGTATGTAGCTTTTAGAGCATTTCTGGTGAAACAAAATCCAAAAGCTTCACTATTTACCATGTTAGTTGTGATCATTTCTTCAGGCATGCTTAACAAATAAAACTATTGTTGAATCTCGACATCATTCATAACCCACTCACTGCTATATATTGCAAATTAGTAGTATCTGTTTCTATACAGATTGGTTTAGTACTCAAATTAACATTTCTCAATTAATGCTTTGCTGTCACAGTATATAATATATATACCTCTGTCGACACCCTAATATTGGTTTAGTCTCCACATATTGGTTTTTAGTTTCTTTTTATTTATGTCTGTACTGTTAACTGATTTGTTTTACTTTCTCAAAATGTATTCATGGATTTTAATTTGTGCTGCAGTTATCCCTATTAGCAATTAACTTGCGAGATTGTGACATCATTTCAAAGGTATTCCTCTAAATATAACCATATGTTTGATAGTGATGTTTACTGAGGGTTTATACTAGCGTCTTTTCTTTGCCAAATTATTTATTTAGCTGTTTTGATGTCCACCTTCGTTACCTGTATATTTTTTATGCTTTGCAGTACGGACTGGGAATTATGATCCACATTTGTATGATTTCAAGACTGTGGTATAATATTTCTCAAATTAATGTAATTCTAAGAATTAATTAGTTTTAAATTTTGAAATAAGCATCACAATTTTGATTTATTATCTTGAAGTACATTTTACTATGTGTGTTTTATGGAATCATTGCATTAGTGTTCATTTGAAATGGGCCAAATCAAAGAAGACTGAGTATAGGTTGATTAATTCGCGAGACTATAATAATTCATGACCCTAGAAATGAAATTTTATTGTATACCACATTTGATTATTAGACAGTCTTAGATTCCCGTCATAGGCATGTGTAGTGTGGTACCTAATCATTTTTTCAATACATTACTTAGCACTATAAATTTGAGACTGGTATTTGATAAATTTAGATGATTTAGAAATATTTTGACTGGTTCTAGATTCTATCTTCGAAGAATACTAATTAGGCCTAGATGTAGGCCAATAACTATTTTGGATTTGTCAGAAAAATTGTAAGGTGAAAATTAATGATCACCATTGACTTGGTGGACTCTGCTGACTCAAGAAAAGCACCTCAATATGAGTTGGAAATATTATGTTGAAGTACATTTTACTATGTTTGTATTTTTAATATGTTTATCTCTTTCCTGATAGTTGATAGATTTCTTTGTATAGTGCAGGACACATACAACATTGGTGGCTATTACTTTGTAAGTGCAAATGCAATAGAGCATTCATGAGGACAACTTGATGTTAGCTAGACGACAATGATTAGAAAAAATTCAACTTGTAAATTTATATTCAATTGTGATATGTTTGATGGTATTGTGTAACATTGAAGACTATAAAGTGTGAATTTCAAATATGTACGTTGAGGATATCTAAATGATGTTGAGTATAAAATGTACGTCGGCAAGTAAATATAAAATTTTCCAAATCTAGAATTTTTTAATGTATTACCAAGCAAGTAACTATCATAAAAGATAGAAATGGCAAGAAAAAAAACCACCACATAACCCAAAACTGGAAAAAAAAAAGTTTCAAGCATTTCTAGCGAAATCTAATATGGCGCCGTATCATTATTTTATCAAGCTCTTTTGTGACCGGCTTTTGATTAATTGTGGCAAAATTTGGTTGCTGTAAAAAGGATATTTATGTCAATTTTAACTATAGCCGGAAAAATATTTTCTTGGCTTATTAAAAGCTGCTACTCTAGGGCGATGTGTTTTAGCCGGAATAAAGCAACTGCGGCGACTTTTTGAGGTATTTTTGGCGACTTTAATTGCTGGAAAAAAGATTAATTTTTGGGTAATGCTGGGGGATACGCAGCACTCAGCGTATCCCCCTCATTTCTCTTAATTTTTATAGTGAGGATGATACCAAATGTGTGGCGTCCATAGCCATGTCTCTAAAGGAAATATACGTTCGCGAGATCAGGCGTCTTACTTTTTGGGACTTTTTCATTTTAATGTAATATCCTGCAAAAATTGCTCCACAGGAAAAGGCTAAGGCGTTTGGAAATCAAATATTGATTGAGAATATCAATGCTGAAACTTATATTACACAGCAGCCGGCGAACCTTTTAAAAAGAAATCCAAGCGCTGAGTCTTTAAATATGGTGTAGGAAATTTTGAGAAATTCTCAGAAAAGATTTTGAGATATGCTTTTGATCTTTAATTGAGTTTTGTGTAAGTGGATAATAAAAAATTATAAATTTCTTGAATTTTATTTTATTTTTCCCTGAAAATACAAGCAACCCTTAAAATGGTATAATGTAGTCATGGATTGAGTAATGAGCAACCTGTTATTATTATCACTAGAGATCCGACGGATCATAGCATCCAGCGAAATTTTTATCTTGTTTATCCTAAATTGCCACAGAAAAATGAGAATACGTTATTAAATTTTCAAGCCATCTGTTGTTTGCTTTTTTTTTTTTTTTTTGAGGAAGACAACGTTATTCCTGATCTTGACCCAAGAAGTTATTTATCTTTTACATTGCGATTAGTTTAAGTATTTTAAAAAATAAAAATGATAGATGTAGTGATAGAGTTATAAGTGGCGTGCAGATACTTTAAAAAAAAATGAATATATATGAGATTTACGTAAAAAAAAATTAATTCTTTTTAAAGTGATTATATGCCGTTTAGAATTCTAAAATTGTATGTAGCATTACTCAAAAGGGAGACACTGGGGTGCGGTCGGGCTGCACCCCAGTGTCTTTGCAACCCGCCTCTTTCCCACCCCTAAATCCTTATAATTATTATAAAAACACAATAAAAAAATATTAAAAAATACAATAAAAAAATACAAAAAATAAAGTAAAATTTAAAAAATACAATAAAATAATAATAAAATAATAAAATAAAAAAAATATAATAAAAAACATAATAAAAACACAATAAAAAAATAAAATGAAGATGAATTTTTAATGGAGATTCGGTCTTATCCAGTCGGGGGCACACCGGAGGTCGTTGGGGCTCGCCGTCGTAGGGGTGGGGTCGCCAGCTCCCTTCGGCCCCGATGGGGTGGGCGGTGTCACTCACTGTCGATGGAAACAGAGAAAGCTACAAAGGAACGGGATTCGGTTTGACTGAACCCAGTTATTCTCTACTTAAAAATATATAAAAAAAATAGTAGAAGAATATTCTTGAAAGAAAAATGTATCGAAAACAGGACGTTTACCGTTACTTGTTTTTTTATTTTTATTTTGATGGAACCGTTACTTGTAATAAGAGGTACGAACTACGAAGTAGTGTGTATGTGAGCGCTTGTATTCTGCTTTCGAGCTTCGTCGTGGAAACCCTGAATCTTGACCACCGTTCGATTGGGCGATTACCATCTAAAAATCTCATGACAATCGCTCCCGAAATCACCGCCTTCCGATGAGTTGACCAACCGAAGCCCCATGTGAGGCTACTCTTCCCATCTTCCTCATCTTCATAACCGTTGATTAATCTCTCTCTCTCTCGAACCCTAACTAGCTTTCAAGACTCAATAAGCTCGCTTTCCTATCTCGGTAAGATATTTAAACTTCGCCTAATCAAAACTTCATGCCCATGGATCTGGAAAGCTTTGGTTCATTTTTCAAATAATTTATTTCTTATGTATGTATTTTTTGGATTAGTTTTAACGATTGAATGCGGGTTTTCTAGTCCATTACCAATTTATAAATTATTTGTAGCTACCTGTAGCATAAGGGATATTGGCTATGTCAGGGAGTTGAATTGAATTGATTGGCAACATTGTATGCGAGTGGATTTCTCAAAGCTCTGTCATTCGAAGCGAAATTTGCTTTGATTTTGCTCTGAGAAAGTTTTTTTTAACGGGAGCATGGTCCTTGATGCCTGTATTATGTTTTTTTGGGCACTTGTTATCTACTTTGGCCTGGACTCTTTTAACCATTTCTGCATAGAATTTAGGGAGGTTTTTTGGTCGTCTCAGAAGAATGATTTGAGGTCACTTTCTTCTCTTAGGTTTATCAATGCGGTGATGTAATTTCAGGGTTGATCCTGATGAATGTTGCTATCTTTATTTATTTTTTTCTATAAGAGGGATGGTACCCCTATATTGAGACACCTCATACTTATGCCAGTACAGAATCCAGCCCTCTGCCAACACAGAATACAGCCCACAACAATCCAAAAGCTAACAGAATACTGGACAAATAATATTGTTGTTATAAAGAATATTTTTGAATATTATAGGACAATATACATGTCACTCTCTGTAAATTAAGGAATCAAGTTTGTTACACACCTTGTCTTTAAATAGCAATAGTATACAGTCTGTAAAGCACGATTGAATGAATGAAGAAGTTGATTAGAGAGTAATGCATTGTACCAGACTCTCTTGCAAGTATTTCCTGAGCATTCTATTCTAATACCCTAATTTTATTGACAACAATCTCTTATGGCGGAGGAATACCTTTTACAAGCAGTGCAAGTGCATTGGGGGTTACATAAATCCCAAAACCAAAGTCCTTATAAAGTCATATATACGAATGTTGCTATCTTAATAGCTGTTTTTGATTAGGAAAACTGTGATCTACATTGATGCAGGTATAGGAAAGTTAGGAAACTTGATTTTTTTTTTTTAATGTGTTTTAGGAAACTTGATTATTAGGATGTTCCTTAATTACCCCACATTCATTCATTGTTATTATTTAGTTGCAGCTTTAATTGCAAGATGCTATAGACACCTTTTATGTTGGGATATTGACTTCCATCAACGGCATCTGTCAAAATCTGAGTGGTTGTGGAATGGATTCAGAATCTGCCGATTCTTCAGCTTCACCTCCCCTTAAAGCTCCTGACCCCCCACCCCCAGCTTCTATACAAACTCCAGCTGCTGCCGATTCTGGACTAGAGAATTCGCCCCGTGTTGTACCATCTAAATTATCTCCTTCTGCAATATCTGCATGGGCCAAGAGTTTGAAAATTCCTCAGCCATTGGCTGCCACACAAGATGACTCTCCAACAGGAAATGCTGGAAAGTCAACTTTTGCACGTTTTACCAGTGGATTAGGATTGCGCTCGTCTCCAAAAGCCCCTTCTTCAGACGATAGTTCTGATGGAACTTCAGTGACTGCACAACCTGGCTTTATTGGAACTGTTACAAAAGGATTAGTAGATTCTTCTAAGAATGCAGTAAAGGCTGTACAGGTGAAGGCTCGGCATGTTGTCTCTCAAAATAAACGGAGATACCAGGTGGGTTGCTATCATTATTTGACTTTAACCCTTGGTTATTTCCCATATTTGTAATTTATTTGGGGATGAATCCTAAATGTGTAATTGTTGCGGTTTTGGCTACATTTTTATATTAAATTATGTGTAATGTATTTGTCTAATGTGATTATAACCTTGACTGGTGTACCTTTGTTCAGGAAGGAGGATTTGATCTGGATATGACTTATATCACTGAGAATATAATTGCAATGGGGTTCCCTGCTGGTGATATGAGCTCTGGATTTTTCGGTTATGTTGAGGTATACAATTCATCTGAACTGCACAGCTGAGTCTCCTCGTCCTGTTCAATTATCGAATTTTCAAACTATCTTGATATGTGATCAGGGGTTCTACCGAAACCACATGGAAGAAGTAATCAAATTCTTTGAAACTCATCACAAGGTAACTACAACTACATTTTATTGATTATGACATTTTAATTACATCTCTGCATGTTAAGATTTTAGAATGCTTCCTTGTAGAATAAAAATACATAATACTCTTGAATGCTTCATTGTTAGTGTACATTTTATTCGAAAGTTCCGGTACCCAATATTGTTGTATCATTACCGTATAGTTTGATTCTTGTAAATTATATCGCAATCGTTTTCCTGACTATGAGATTTTCATGGAGAGGTATGGTTATCCAAATTTGCATATTGGAAGTTGGCTTTCATTTTATTTTACTTGGATTCAGCTAGATCATGGTTCTTTTTCAATAATTATAGCTAATTTTAGTGGAATATCCACCACCAATGTTCATAAGAAATGGAAAAATAAATATGTAAATCGAATTTGTTTTGATCTTCTTTGGTTAAGTGTAAACACTTTGTAAGCTTACTTTTCAGTTTGTTAGTTTGTCCGTTGGATACAGTATGCAGGTTCTGGCCTTATCTGTTATCATTGTCGTTACAATTGTATAATATAGATTAAATGCTATTTTTGTACTCTGAAAATTTTTCATTGTCTTATTGCAATGTATTGGAATAAATTGTCTTACTTTTTCCATGTGCAGGACAAGTACAAAGTGTACAATCTTTGTTCTGAAAGGCTGTATGATGCGTCCTTATTTGAAGGAAAGGTGTGTCACAATTTGTTACTTAATTTACTAGGTGGAAAATATAGTGTTACATTCCTTGTTCATTATAGACCTTAGTGCATTGGGCCATTCGCATGTTTGCCTTGTCTCTGATTGAACTTCACAAGGTATTGCACATAGCTCTCAAGTGACTGCTAGTGAAGAAAGCATATTTTAGATTTGTCATGACAAAAAGATGAGACCCCACCAGGTGGTCCTACATGGTAGAACAAATGACAATTGTTGACACAAAGGCACTTGAAAAAAGTTAGACTTCTACTTATATTTTATAATTCACGTTTTTAAATGTTTCTACAGGTGGCTTGTTTCCCGTTTAATGACCATAATTGCCCCCCAATTCAACTGATAATATCATTTTGCCAAAGTGCATACTCATGGTTGAAGGAGGATATCGAGAATGTTGTGGTCGTGCATTGCAAAGCTGGAATGGCAAGAACAGGGTTGATGATTTCCAGTCTTCTTCTATACTTGAAGGCAAGGATTCATTGTGTTTCTGAATTATGTGATGATGATCACGGTGGAAGTTTTAATCACTTTTTTTTTTGCCTGTTTCAACATGGGCTTTTAATCTCTTTGCAGTTCTTCCCAACTGCTGAGGAGTCAATTGACTACTACAATCAGAAAAGATGTTTCGATGGAAAAGGGCTTGTTCTGCCAAGTCAGATTGTTAGTGTTCCATTTCTCTGTGATATATATTTTTTTGATCTCTTATGTCATCTATTGCCGAGCTTCTTTACATTTTACTTGATAGGTATATATTTATTTTCCTTTTAATTCTTCAGAGGTACGTCAAGTATTTTGAGCATATTTTAACATACTTCAATGGTGAAACCCCTCCTGGGCGTAGGTATGCTTCTGACTTTGTATTTGTTTGTAGCATCTTCAGGTTTTTACAAGGGCATTGACATCACATCTCGTGCAGGTGCATGCTTAGGGGATTTCGAATTCACAGATGTCCCTATTGGATCAGGCCCTCCATTACTGTTTCTGATCATAATGGTTTGTTGTAGCATACCTATTCTGTTTGAAAGTTTTCCTCCCTTCTCTCGACTTTTATATGATATTTATATTATACTGATGTTTATTTGCCATACCTTCCTTTTGTTTTTTCCCTTGATATTCATCAGTGTTTGTGCATATACATGCTTGTATACATACTTACCCATACACATTGGTTATATACTTTTTTTATAATATTCTTCTTTTGACATACTCTTGAGGCATTGTTTTTATTGTTGTTGTACAACCTAAGTTTGTGGGTGTCTAGAAGAATTTTACCAAGTTGATTCAAGGCCGTATTCCGCCTTACAGTACCGGACAAATTGAGCAAGACCTCATTGGAATGCCCTGGCATTGATAGCTATCGATGCAGATGGGTGTCACATTTTTTACACTTTTGCCAATGAGAACCATAGTTGCTGGTGTTCTCTTTGTTTGGGTTTATAGGTATGGACATTGATGTTCTGCATGAAATGTGTGGTGATATTTGTGAGACTGCAGTTTCTTGTCCTATGTGGTTCATCTGGGGAGAGGTCGAAGAATGCTTAGAATTTTAAGCTTTTGTTTTATAGAACAATATAAGCTGAAATGGATGCAAGTAATTGCTACTCTTTCGCTTCTTTATTTCTTAGATCTGTACGAATCTAGGAGGTAGCTGTTTTCTTCTCTTAACTTCATTCTTTCTTCATTATCCAGAACTTTTTCTCTTGTATACCGCCCTGTCCTGGGGCCGAACCTCCCATTTTATGACCTTTATCAATTTTATTCCTTTCTTTAAAAAACTTAGCTGCCTAGTTGTTTTACTTAGACATGCTTTTGCTTGAAAGAGACCAACATCTGAAGATCACCATAGACTATTGTATTCTAATTTCCAAAAAGAGTTCTATGCAATCTCATAATATGGTGTGGCCGTAGGCCTGTTCATCCTGATTTTTTATTTTTCAATAGATTTGATATTTTCATCTAAAAGGTTCAGAAAATTCCGGATCCGGAACCCGGATTTCCGAATATGGAACCCGGATGAACAGGCTTATGTGGGAATCTGTGTTGCTGGTTCCTGAATCGCCCCGCCGGAGTTCCTTACCCTTGAATCTTTTAAGTTTTCATGCTGATGACGACTTGACTTGTTACGGATTCTTCTTAATCATGCATTGGTGGTCTCGGTTGATAGGTTTAAGGGACAATTGCTGTAATTCTTCTTAGTTATGAATTTGTATCTCTGAAGCACAGCATGGCGTCAAAACCTGTTTTTAAACAAAAATATTATTATGCTTGCTCACTGATTTTGCTTTATTTTTTTCCCTAATGTTTACTGTATGGATTTGCTTTAATATGCTTTTTCAATGCATAGGTGTTCTCTTTTCCACAAAAAGTCATCCACGAACCAAGGATCTTTCGGTAGGTCTTTTTGACTGTTTGCTAGCAACTAGTTAGGAATCTAAAGAAAAGGTCTTGATGATATTCCATTTTTACGTTTGGGATTTGGAGTGTTATATTAATTTGAGATTACATGCCCCTTTTCTATTTCCTGCAGCCAGAAGATTTTTGGTTTAGTGCACCCAAAAAGGGGGTAATGGTCTTCACTTTGCCAGGGGAGCCTGGCCTTACAGACTTGGCTGGGGACTTCAAAGTCCATTTTCACGACCGCCAAGGCGATTTCTACTTGTCTGTATTCCAGTTTCTTCCTAACGATTAACGAATCACTTTGTTCAACTCTTTTCATGTGAAACTGAAATATGTTTATTCTTTGGTTTTCAGTTGGTTAAACACAACAATGACAGAAAATAGAAAAGTTTTAAACACAAACGATCTTGACGGGTTTGACAAGGTAAAAATATAACATTTATCATGTTTTGATCTGCACATACAGAACGTAGATCCTAGCACTTTCATGCTTTTTCTCCACAAGATGTAGTCATATTAATTCTGAAAGAGTTGGTTCCCATCATTAGTATTACTGCATTATTATCTTTCTTGGTGATTAGCATGTTACGCCATTTAACATTTATTTTTTGTACTTTCTGTAGAGGAAACTTCCTTCCCCCGGATTTCAGGTTGAGGTTGTGCTTGTAGATTATAACGGCACCGTCCCTACAACACCAAACACTGAAACTACTGCTAAGAAAACAGATGGAAGCTCGGGCACTACTACTGAATCAGTTGATGAGGGTGCACCCGAACCAAACCAAAAGAAAAATAAAGATGATGTCTTTTCAGATGGTGAGGCGGAGGAAACTGGTTCCTCAAAGAGCAGGCAAGCAGAAGCTGCTTCTGAAGGAGGAACTGTCCCCATTACCATCTCCAGTTCGGAGTCAAAAACAAATTCAGATCAAATAGCAAGTATTTGTCATGCAACCGAACGTATATCTCTGGGGAACACTGCTGGCTCCACACGGAAGCAAGTTGATGGGCAGAATAAAAGTGATGCCGTCGCTGAAGCTGTCTCAGTTGGTCTTGAGGTGCCCAACACAGAAAGTGAATTCAAGGCAATGGCAGCTGATGCTTCTGTTTTCACATTTGGAGATGATGAGGACTACGAAAGTGAGTAAACCACAGGTATGCATTATTGCATTGGACTCAAATAATCTGTACATAAAATGTCCTGTAAATGCACCAATTGCTTATTACGAGGTCGTGTTCAATCGCTTAGTTTCCTTGATAATGTGACACGTATGGTTCTGGTGTTTTCTGTTGTGTAAAAAATTGGCTTAGGCGTGAGAATTGTTTTTATATCATGGGACTCAAAATAGTGAATTTGTTTTATTACTTTCCGATGAACAACATAAACTGTAACATGTTAATAACGCAGCAAAATTTTATGTGCATATGGTGTATATTTGTTTATATTAAGTTATCTGACATACAGTGCCAATGGGACATAACGCTTTACCACTTTAAATTACCTCTTTTTCTTTACCTCCACATATCATTAGCTATATGTATTTATTTGTGTTTTTTTTGCACACTCTGCAGATGTGTTTAGCTGTCACTTTAGATGTTGGGGCCAGTCGGGCTGCCCTCAGCGTCAAAAGTAGTTCAACGGTAGTTGAACTATTTTTAATGATAAATACACTAAAATAAAATAAAACACAATAAAAAATATAATAAAAAAATAAAATGAAGAAAACATAATAAAAAATACAATAAAAAAATAAAAACATAATAAAAAACACAATAAAAAAATAAAATAGAGTTGAATTTTAAGGCATTTGGCCTTGGCTGCAGCCCGCTGCCTTCGGTGGGCGGTGGGCGACACCGCCCACCCTATTGGGACCGGAGGACTCCGGCCGGACCTATTTCGGGTTTAAGCCTCCGTGGGGTACACCGGAGCTCGTCGTTGAAGAGGTAAACTCGCCAGAGCTCGCCAGTCTCGATGGAGTGAGCAGTATTAGCCACCATCACTGAAGACGACAGACTGCTTTTAGTGTGGAAGTCGGTTGGTCCGACCGACCAAAAATCCCCTTTTGTAAACATTGGCTTGGGCACGTCCGAAACACTAATGGACCTCCTTTTCAATCTTGAGGGTGGAAATATAGATTAATTATGAACCTCGATAATAAAAAAAAGTAATGGTAGATGTACGATGCTTTTTACAAATTTTTTATAACTCACAGTGTAATTGAGTTTTTTATTTTTTTATCAATTATTTTTAAGTATTTTTTTAAATATTTTTAATCATTAAGAAAAAATTAATATATATATATAATTTTATTAATATTCATATTTTTAATCATTAAATAAAATTAAAAATTAAAAAGAAATTAAATATAAAAAAGTTGTAAAATAGTAATAAGGGTGTCATTTCTGAAAAAAAAACAAAATACCGTTTCTTTTAAGAGTTTTCTAAAGAGATTGAAAGGTAAAGACCAATATTGATGATGATGTTTTTATTGATATGTAGATCAGTGAAACAAGATTAATACACGACACATGATGAGCTTAAGGATTTTTCCAATCGAGAAAAAGAAATAAAGAGGAAAGCTAAAGATGGAATAAACCAAGTCATGTGTCGGGTCCGCGAGTTCCATGAAAAAGTAAAAATACGTAAATTATAAAAAGAAAACAGAAAGAAATTACAAGATCAGAAAATCTTATCGGAATTTTTTAAACTTCTGTTTAAATCTCACGACAGAGATCGAACAACATATCATATATATGTCATAATATCATGTATGAATCTAAAATTAATTAATTATTATTACATGTTAACGGAAACATCTAACAAATTAAAGAGTAACATTAATTAATCAACTACTATAGATCATGACATGGATAACAAATGAAAGCATACGTATATAGGGCTAAGACTTGATCAATTGGGTGCATGGCTCGTACGAGAGAGAGAGAGAGAGGACGTGGCAACACTTCATGTTGGCCGGCATGCTTGATTGCATTAGCACTATTGCCTGGATAAGTACATTTGCTTTCTCCTTCACTATTGAGAAACAACTATTTTTCTCGTATGTAATGCCCTTTAAGATCATGGAGCATGTTATATAAAGGATTTGGCTTGGGTCAGTCCCATGAATTAATTGGAAAGCCCAGTACAAAAGCATAGATCTTATTGACATGAGGACAACGTACCTAGGAAATTAAGGAAAGTTAATGATAATTTTAAGTACGTTAAAAGAGAGAAAAATAAAATAGATGGATATATATATATATATATCTATATATATGTTTGTGGGATGTTCTAACTTTTGGGTCCAAAGCATTAAAGCAATTAATATATTATATGCTTTCTTTTCCAGCCAAACTTTTTTTAAAGAAAAAGATAAGACGGAAAATATGGAATAAATTATTGGAAAGCAATTACCAGCTTCTAAGCATGATCGTATGATTAGATTATACATATATATGAGACGAGTTCAAAAAATTAGATAAATATTAAAAGTTAAATAAAATAAAATTATATTATGTAATTTTTATTTTGAAAATTAAAAATTTTGAATTATTTATTATATTTGATATAGAAAAATTAAATATATGAATTAAAAGTGAAAAAATTATAATAATTATACAAAATGAGACAATATAGCAATCCAAACGAGGCATGGTTACATCGAACCCTCGCTCCAGTAAGTCTGAACTTGTTTTCCAATAATGTTTATAATTTCTACTTTTGTATTAACTTATAATATTAATGTTGGCTGTTAATGTATGTCTAGTTATCCGCACGAATCCAGACACTTTAATACATCTAACATACTAAACGTGAAACTCGACACGCTATTCGAACAAAACTGAAAACCCTATTCAAACATCTCTCTCTCTCTCTCTCTCTCTCTCTCTCTCAGTTATTTTTCCACAGCCAATCCACAGTGTCTCTTTATTTTGCTTCCATAAGAGGTTATTTTCATGGGGTCCGGCTTGGTGAGTGTGCCGTTTCATTTCTGCCCGCCAACGAAACACACCGAAAGCACAAAAGAATTCCAAACCCCAATACATATACATACATGATACATTTATATGTATACATATATAATAGAAATAAAGACAAGCGTGAAACCCACTCTGCTAAAAATCAATTCCTTCCCACCTTTTCCTTCTCTACTTTAAGCTTCTCTCTCTGGTCTCTGCACTCCCACCACAAAGAATTGAGTGAATGAGAGAGAGAGAGAGAGATGGGATCAAGACAGACCTTTTTTTTGCACAATGAATAGAGGACTGAAACCTCTTCTTCTGAGAAGAAGATGGCAATTCAACTACAAAACGAGCAACAAATAGAACAACAACAAGAACAACCTTCATCATCCTTGCTTGATGCTCTGTACTGCGAGGAAGAGACATGGGAGGATGAAGAGGAAGTAATCGAGCAAGTTTTAGAAGGGGAGAGTAGTACTGAGAGTAGGATATACAGCAGCAAAAACATTAATGTTAATTATAACAGTATTTCTCTTGTTCCTTTGCTCTTGTTGGAGCAAGATTTGTTCTGGGAAGATGAAGAGCTTGTTTCTCTCTTCTGCAAAGAACAAGAAGAAGCTCGTCATCTTGGTAACAGCATTGCGGAAACAGACTCTGATATCTCTGTCGCTCGTCGTGAGGCTGTGGAATGGATGCTCAAAGTTAATGTCCATTATGGGTTCTCGGCTCTCACAGCAACTCTAGCCATTAACTATCTCGATAGGTTCCTCACAAGCCTTCATTTTCAGAGAGAAAAGCCATGGATGATCCAACTTGTGGCCGTGGCTTGCCTCTCTTTGGCTGCAAAAGTAGAAGAGACCCAAGTACCACTTCTCTTAGACCTACAAGTACGTTCAACCACAGCCAACACGAGTATCATAAGTAGTAAGACTACATTGGTGTATTTTTTTGTTGATTTCAGGAACGGTTTTGTTTGGTTTCAGGTGGAGGATACAAATTATGTTTTTGAGGCCAAAACTATTCAAAGAATGGAGATCCTGGTGCTCTCCACTCTTCAATGGAAGATGCATCCTGTGACCCCACTCTCATTTCTTGACCACATCATAAGGAGGCTTGGAATGAAGTCACATCTCCACTGGAAATTCCTCAGACGCTGTGAGCATCTCCTCCTGTCTGTGGTTTCGGGTAAGCAGATATCTCCTCCTGCTTGGTTTAAGTAGAAAATAATTAAGTTTAATTGAAAAATTGAAATAGCTGAGAACCAAAAAAAAAAAAAAAACAAAGAAAGACTAGAGACCCTTGATTTCCAGTCAGTTTACGTTTAGTCTAATGTTATAGGTTCAATATTCGTCCGTTATCTTCCTTCTGTTTTGGCTGCTGCAACTATGATGCACGTTATAGATCAAGTTGAACCGTGCAATCCCATAGAATACAAAAACCAGCTTCTGGGCGTCCTTAAAATAAGCAAGGTATATATATCTCTGGCGCCCATATATATATATGTATGGAAAAAATACTTTCTTTTCTTTTGTTTAATGTAATTGTCCAGATTTAAGTTCAAACGTGAAGATATTAATACACGTGATTTGATCTATGATTACGAACTGCATTGTAACAGGAAAAAGTGAATGACTGCTATAATCTTATGATCACTGAGCTATCAAAGGCCTATAATTGCGGATACAACAACCCTGATGATCACAAGCGCAAGCATGAAGAAATTTCTAATTCTGGCAGCAGAAATGGTGTAATTGATGCCCTTTTTACCCCTGATAGCTCCAACAATTCTTGCGCTGTGGGGTCGGCCGCCTCGGTATATTCATCGTCAGAGCCTCTGTTCAAGAAGAGCAGAACCCATGAACGTCAAACGAAATTAACAACATTCAAACGGGTCTCCGTTGGCATTGTTGGCAGCCATGATCCATAATCCCTCTCTCCCTTCCCCCAGGCCCCCACCACCGCAAAAACGAAGTTAGAGTGCATTAATCCGCTTATGAGGGAGAAGAAAAAAGCAAAAAAAAAAAAAATATATATATATATATATTAAAGAAAAAGGAGGAGATCGAGGCCGTGCCAGCTTCCAGTCCATCTCTGCATTTCCACCAATATTATTGTCCAGCATATTTTCATGCACGTACGTCTTGGAGAGGAAATACATGCATGCAGATATGGATCAGATGGAGGGCACTTTGCAGGAAAAGAAGGGACAAGATCACAAGATCAATGACATTGAAGATAATAATTAGTATATTCGTGTATATGTTCTTGGCACTCTCTTTTCTATGATCTGGAAGCTCCTCGTTAAGATATATTTTGTCTGGACAGAAATAAATAATTTATATGCAGATATTAATTCTATTATAAAATCATTACTATTTTGCATATATGATCTCTGTTCACTCGCTTAGAAGCCTTAATTTGCTAGTTTTACGTACGCTAGGTCATTATGTACTGTCCCTGATTAGGCTGATTTAAATCTAATCCAACGTTATGTAGCAATTAACCATATACATATGAACTGTTATGGCAGAAACATGAAATTCAACGGGGGGGAATAGATTTGACTGCATCGTGTGGAAGGAAGAAACAGGCTGTCGGCTAGCTAGTGGGATTTAGGAGGGTTTGGTTTATAGGAGACTTTTTGATTGTGGGGGTTTGACCTCGTTATACGAGCCGCACTTCTTCCTTTTTGGTGAACGTTGAGCGACCGTACGTAATAATTTATTTAAAAAATTATATACAAAACAAATTTCACAACACAAATGATAAAATAAAAGATATTTCTGTAATTTATCTTATAAAATTAACATCATTTTATAAAAATATTCCTATTTTATTATACATATTATATAATATATTGTATAAATTATTATAGATTTATGATTTCCCATTTAATTAATCTTTAACATGAAAAAAAAAACCACTCAACATCGGAAGTACTTCTCCGGTTGCCAGATCCGATTCAAAAGTAAATAAACTAGTGAACTGATTTCACTTCACATTTTATGCTGTGAATATAATGTATCGTGAAATAATGGCTTATTTTAAAATTCTAAATTTATAATAAATATAGAAAGATATGAATTTTATTAATTATATTCTATTCTTTTAACATGTAATAACGAACTTATTATATATAGACCAAAGAATGCATATATATAGTCAAATAATGGCAATATATAATGAATTAAAGTGATCTAGCTGATGATTACTCGATCGAGCTCATGCTCTTATAATGTGTAGGGCATGCACGCACTTTTTGTCTATGATGGGTGATGAGTGCATGTTACCACTGGTCATACATATATATACACAGCACAATCATGAATAATGCTAATATATATATAGTACAATTTTTTTAATTTACCACCACCTCCACTAGTTTTAACTACTGATTCGATGATCATGCATGTACTATAATTTGTTGACTTTACTCTGTCCAATCATTAACTTTCTTATATATATATATATGTATGGTTAATTATTTGATAAGACCAAATCTTTCCATTGTAAATATGTACGTAAATGTATTCCCAAAAAAAAAAAAGGGTACGTAAATGTGAAAAGGGCATACCCCACGCAATAATATTACCCGTTACCGTATATATAAAGTTAGTTCTGTATAACATGCATTAATCTCTTGTAACTTTGTCCATTCCTTCCTTTTTTTCTTCTCTGTATTGCGTTGATATTCATGATGCTGGTTTTAGTGGATTCTTATAAGTCGAGCATGCCTACCCTCCTTTTGCTTGTTTTCATCGCCTTTTTTTTTTTTTTTTTTCTCTCTTTTTCCCTTTTTCTTAGCCCAATTAAAAAAGGTTCCTGAGCTTTTTTCACTTGTTATATGATAAGTTTTTTTTTTTTTTTTTTAAATCGATGTAGCTCAATAATCCAAATAATTCGGCCTGAAAATTATTATCTATAATTAATGTTGGAGCCATGCCACCGCATATTTCACATGGCTTTCAGGGATATTTTCTTTTGTTTGCCAATTAATCAGCATCAAATTAGCATGCATGCGAACGCACATGACATGCATGGGAAGAAATTCTCATATTGATAGATATATATATATATATCTCATGTCTTTGAAAAAAGAAGTGGTACTGCATGGCAGTTAGCTAGAAAGACATAACTAATAATGAGTATCACTATCCTGCATGATGTGTAATAAAAATAATTAACACAAACCCCAGTCCCGGAAGAAATGACATTTTACCTAAGAATCAAAAAGTCTTCCCACAAGAGAGAGAGAGAGAGAGAGAGAGAGAGGAGAGAGAGAGAGAGAGAGAGAGAATTTGGGTTTTTGGTTTTGGTCTCATTTGATATTAGAGCACTCAACTTAACAAAGGTGAAAAGAGAAAAAAGTGGGTGGATACATATTGAAATTGGGAGACAAGCTAGGGTCTTTGGTTTTGTAGCTAGGAAGATTTGTCTTTGGTCCTTTTGTTTTCTACTTTAAGGTTGGTAGAGTATAGGTGGCTATATTCCTGCTCGTGATCATGGATCATGAGAGAGAGAGAGACTGATGTTTTTTTCAAAGAGAAACTGCTAGCTTGCTCCCAAGGACCAATGCTCATAAGGTCAGTCTGTCCCCATGCCAATAATTTTAGAATAATAATATTGATTGTTAAATATTGGTGTTTAACTGGGTCTTCTGTAATTTTCTTTTGATTATTCTTTGCCAAAAAGCTGGGTGCATTGTCCGATATCATGTCATTATTGGGTACTGTTTTTCGTTCATTAAAAAAATCACAAGAAAACAAATACGAACCAAACCATGCGAGTAGTTTTCAGCTTATACCTTTTCATTTCTTACAACTGTAAAGTAAAGGACGACAAAGACGAGGACCATTTGAGGTTGTATCTCTCTCTCTCTCTCACGCGCACACACACACACATTTAAGTCGATCCCATGCGGCCAATATTTAAGGGGTTGGGTTGCTTGTTTGTGGAAGATGGAAACATCAAGCAGGACGGGAATGCCAAAGTGAGCATAGCCTGATCTGCGATCCAAGTAAATGTTATTTATATATATATATATATATATATGAATGTTAATTAATTAGATATAACAATAAGATATAGTTTTCTCATATCTGATCCAGTGACCCCAACTAATTTCAATAAGATGTCCTCAAAATATGAACTTGACGTGGGAAGTAATTAAGTACACCTGAGCTAGCTAGCAGAAAACAAATTATTTGCTTTCTTGCATCGATCTTTAAATGATAGGTACATTCTTAGGGAAGTGAATTTCTGCTTAGAAAATAAAAATCCAAAGTGGATTATTAGAGTATCTGCATAATATGAAACAGTACTATTAGCACTACGTACGTACAGTACTACTACCAGATTTGGGTCCAACATGATATATTAATATGTCATGTCAAGTATTCATTAATATTAGTTCTATAATCTATTATTATCCAATGTAATTGGATTCAAGCAAGTCTATCATCTATACTAGTATCTATACTAGTGACTAGATTTGGATATAAAAGATGACTGTTATAATTATAAAGAAATCTTACAAATTGACGTAATTTCATATGATCATTCGTTAAATTTATTTTATAATTAAAATAATTTTACAATCTGATGAACCACATGAGACTATATCAATTTGTAAAACTTATTTTGTGGAATTTATTTGTGATTAAAGTATTTCTCAATTGAAAAACTCTCATGAACTAACCAATATCTATATAAGATATTATATATATATATATACACATATATCTTATATATATAATATACGCGGTGGGATGGTCCCAGAAACCACATGCATGCAAGGGCTGGCTCTAGTAAGCTGACGTTCCCTGCATGAATGGCCCCCACAGAAATCAGAAGGTGACTGTCAAGTAGCTAGCCTGCAGTGCATGTCTGATGCGTGATTCAAATTATTGTCCCAATCTTCTCTTCTTCTTGTCTGTAAACAGTTAATAATATTTCATACAAACGCTAACTATCGATCGGCATCCGATGCGCTGCCTTTGTTTATGGATCGATCCCTTTCTTCCCAAGTGGTACGGTCACCATCTCATGCAATGCCAAAAACATACAACTCTTTAGCCACAAGTGTGTCTACAGAAAACTTGTACGTCTTCTTCTTGTACAATCAGAAAATTTAATAATCATGAGCATAGACATATCTGCCCTAGCTAGCTAGATGATCAAGTTCTCTCCATAATGACATAAATGTGTTCAAGATTTCATTATATATATAGAATAATGTTACAGGTATACGGTACCGTATATTTTTTATAGAATTGGTGGCTTGAAAATAAAGTTATGTAAGTCGAAATATTGAAAAAAAATACAAAATAAAAGACAAAAACACAATGAGAAGAAAACAAAAAATATAGAAAATATGAATATTTAAAGTAAAAGATGCATAAAAAAATATTTTAATAGACGTGTATGCAAAAAATACACAATCTGTCTACAAATAGTATTTTTGATATATATATATATAGTACATGATCACTAGATCTCATCCTCTACATGCTTTTCATCCCATTAGATTATATCTTATTTTTTAAAATAATAACTCCAATTATATATAAATAGATAATATCATGTACTACGTACGGGATTTTAATGTATTATATAACATCTTATAATATATGACAGAAAACCCGTACGTACCTACGTTTATGTCCAAGCAACTTGCCCCTAGCTAGTTTAGCACCGATTATGATCATTTTGTTGCGGCCAACTGACATCAAGTGATCATGATTTAGAAATTAAGATTCTTCTTCTTCCGCACTGCCTGCACGTTCAAGCCTGCAGCTCATTGTACGGGCTAACTGATCACTGAACCAAGCCCAGTGTTGACTGATCAACCATTGACCATTACGTTCTTTTATAAGCTGTGAACTCATGATGAGTTGTGTCTGTTTATGAACAACGTCAGGGCTTATAATAATTTAACTAATTAATTAATTAATTACTTGAATGGCATCGATCGTATTTAAAATTAATAAATATAGAAGTGCAATAAAATCTCAGTGATCCCCAAGAACTTCAAGATCCATCAGGGACTTCATATTATTTATCTTCTTATAAAATGTACAAAAAACTTATACAATTTTATCAGGAGTACTATTAAAATGTAGGATGGAAATTGGAATATATAGAAAGAAGCGCCTCAGAAATTCAATATACGTATATAAGTCCATTGAAATGAACTCTTTTTACCCAATGGCATGCAAAGCCAGTAGTGCATGTTGCGTTTATCATGTGGTCCTTGCCTGATCCCTGGCCGGGTGTGTTAAATGCGATCGAAGATGATAGGTCTCTTTTATTGAAACTCCTTTTTTTTCGTGTGAGCTGATATATTAATTTCTATCTATCCCAAGTAGGATGCATTTTAGGCCTCAAGGGTCGTTTCAGAGAGAGTCAGAGAAAGAAAAAGACAATTGGAGTTTTAGACGTTTTCAGGGGGTCAGCATATATATAAATCTGGTTGCCCACCTGCAAGCATGTCTCTCTTCGCAGACAAAGATTTGGGTATCTTTTGACAGGCTAGAATGGCCCAACTGATCCTATCAAGTTATGATCAACAACATGAACAAATGTCTAAAAAAAAATGGTTATGATTTTTTACAAGGCCCACATATATTTAAAGTAGGAGGGATTTAATACAAGAAGCTTACCTATGTTTTAGGTGCGCATGAGTAATACTTTTGATTAAATTCACTTTAATTAGGTGAAATTTTAAATGGAAGTATGCACATATATATATATATATATAAAACAAAATCATCTTTATTTGTATGAGACTGTCCTCATCTGCAAATGGTTTTCAGGCATTTACGACACCAGTTGTCAAAATCCACAGTACAACCTGATCTCAATATTACAGGATGGTGAAATTACTCGAGGACCACTACGTACACTATGTGTCGAGGACCTAGCTTGTGTAGCTGGTCCGAAGAGATAGGGCACCACTAGAATTGCAAATGAGGATGTAGATGATAATGGTGACGTCATAATTTTAATGGTTTTAAGAGGATTTCAGGCCTAGTTATATACATCAGGGGGCAATACTACAGAACTAAGTTTTATTCTTTTGATCTTTCACAACTTCTACAATGTCGCAAGTGGCCCTGGCTTTAGACCACGCCATATTGCAGCCAGAATAATGGAGATAAATTGGTCCACACTTTCTATAGAGACAGAACCCGTGACTTGTGTTCTTAGTGCATAGATGAACAAGATGCATCGATCACATTTAAGGGGCGGGGGGAAGGGGGACATTAAAAAAAAAAAAAAAAACAGGCTAGTATTTGGTCAAGTTTTGGTACTGTTATTTCATTTCAACTTGTTGAATACCTAGGAGTAATTACTGGAAATCAACTCCCCCAAATGGTTCCTAAACTAAAATGGTGGCGTGCTATATTATGCTGAATACAGTGTACCATAGCGTCCAAACACACGATAAGTGGAGCTTTCCATACAATTTCGTAGGTACAATACTTATCTTTTTTGCTTTTTTTTTGTTCTCTTTATGTGGAGAAACCTCTCCAGGGCAAGACCGTTAAATCATCGGCTTTTCATCAAGGGTGTGCCCCGAAGAATTATTTGCACTTATAAAGTGTTAAATCTTGAACCTTGAAAGAAGTGATATCCCAAGTCCAAGATTTTAACCACTTGGGCCTTGAGGATGGGTACAATACTTATCTTGATAACCAAGCACGCTTCTTGATTTCGAAAATAAAAGTATTCGCAAGTTGCAACTCAAGCCCATTCAACCATGCCTCACGTCCAAATCCAAGTCCAATTGGGGTTGTAGATATCAGCAACACGATATGATTTAGTCCTAAGTTTTCGACCACATTGCCACAGAATCATCGGACTCAGCCGACACATGCGTGCGTATTGTAACGACAACCACAAATCTCCAAGGACAAAAAAGAAGAAGAAGAAGAACATGAAGTTTTTCGATTTCCAAAAGCAGATAGAAGTTGTATTGAATTAGATAGATTAACCAGTTAGTACTGTTACCAAGTCCCACAAAGTGCATGGAATTCAATTGATATCCTAGAGTCTGCAAGGATGATTTGATTATTTCTCTTTCAACAACTGGATCATCCTCCTCGCATATGAGCACCCAGTTCGCCAAACTGATCATCAGCTTCTACAGTATCATCTGACAGACGAACTGCATCCAGCTTTTGTTTCAGGATTTCTATGGCATTGAGTACCAACTGAGAAGCTTTGATTGCACCAGTAGATTCTACAGTGAATATAAAACTATCTTCCTTGGCTTCAATCTCCACAAGCCCCGGCTTCCCCATAGCCTCTGCTTTCTTGATCACTTCATCATCATAAGTGTATGCCTCAGGATCAACCACTACAACCTAATAAATAAAAAAATAAGTAAAAGCTTGTTATGATGACAAACAATGCATCCAACGAATGGACACATCAGATAGTACAGAAAATAAATCAGAATATGATCACCACAGAATAATAAAGGGAAATTTCGAACGGCCTCTTTATGGATGGGGTTAATTCCAATGGTTTGTTGATGGTTTCCAAAAGGCGAGGAAAGTTGCAACTAGCCCAAACAACATAGATTGTCAAATCCAAGTGAACCGGGCCAATAATTATTAAAATGAAACCCTTCCAAGTTCGTTGTATGGGTATCTGTATAAACATGCATCATTTCTACAAATGCAAATCTATCAAACAATCCATTATTACATGAGCCACCTAACCATTCTCATACAAGAAAGAAGTCTAGTGAGTCTTGTGAGCATGTCCTATAATTTTTTCTTATGGCACCGGGTGTTCAAGAACAAAATCCTGGCTAATCCCGAGGATGCCATGCTCTCGAAAAGGAGTTTCCTACAAGTAAACTTACGGTAATTCAAGGGAAAGTTCCCTCAATCTGATGAACCCCAGAAATTGTTTGCACAGAAGAGGATTTGAACATTAAACCTAGAAGGAATGTACCATTAAGACCAATGTCTTTACCACTTGAGCCAACCCCTAGGGGTTATGTCCTATAATTGAGCAACGCACACTTCAATAAAGTCAAGGTCATAAATATATGAAAGAAGTCTCCCCATATATGCATATATAAGAAGTTGAAAGCATGGTGCCACATTGGTGGTGGCACACTGCAGGAACATGCTAGTTCTGAGAAAGAAATACCTTTAAAAAGTTCTAAGAAAGAAATAAGAGAAAATCAAATGGAGGGAGAAACAGAGAAGAATCAAGATAACAAGGCAACAAATAAAGCTCGAGAGATTTTTTTTTTTTTTTTTTTGGGGGGGGGGGGGGGGGGGGGGGGGGGGGTGGTGTAGGAGCTGAATAACAGAAATAATCTCTAAAAGTTACAAGGCAAATTTCAGCCTTCAGATCGACCAACCTGCAACAATAGACACATCAAAATAACCTGACCTAATACACCATTTGACTTAGGACCCAAAACTACAATTTACCAAAGAAATATCTTATTTAATGCAGGCTGTAATCCCCATGGAAAATCTCAGACATCAAATAACTAAAGATCTTCTCTTTTTTCTAAGTCTTCACACTTAATTTCAAAACTTTTTTTCTCGTCTCTAATGCACCTACTTAGTGTAGGGAATATTTTATTTTCTATTATAGTTCTGTACATGGCTATGCCTATTCATTGATCAATAAAGTTTTTTTTTCTCCTTCTAGTGCTTTTCTAAACCTATCAAAAAAAAAAAAGTTTTGTTTTACCTATCAAAAATAAATAAATTCAAAACCTTTTTGTTCTTTAAAATTCCATCACTTTCTTCAAGAAGAGTGTTTAGTTTTAGAATAGGACACATAGCATAACTATAACAACCACCAATTATCTCATGAAAATCAGAAACTGTACACCAAATTCTACCGTCTAAAGGTAATTGTACATCATAGAAATTGCAAGGTGGTAAATGCCAAGAAACTAGATCTCATTAGTCAACTTAGTCTCGCTAGACCATGCATACTTGTAACCCGCCAGTTCCGCACTGAGAAGATGAGTAACCCATGTGAAGCAGGTAGGTCATAAAATTAGTCATGAGTGCGAAGTCTCAGATTGGCTACTTGCTAGGCAAAATTGGGCAGTGATTCTAGAGAAGCTTCAACTGACTAGCCTTTTTGGGGTTATAATGCAAGTGTAACCAGCGCTTTCCCCCATATCGTTACACATGCTTACTAGAGCTATTCCGCAATCAAATTTTTCTTCGCCCAGTTCACAGCAGCAGTTTTTCTTCTTCCAAAGTTCCCATAACATAAATTAATTAGTTGAATTATATTTACATTCAGTTTGTCCTGCACCATGGTCCAAGGAGGACGAGAAGACATAAAAGCACATACAACTAATAACTGCTACACACAGTTAACTGGAGACATCGAGATATGCCAACCTGAAGTCTGAGGGTCTTAAAACTACAGTTTATATGTTGACTTTCCATAACTTGGCCCTGACATTATAGCATATCTCCAAAATATACTCAAATCTGCTCCTTCAGAGCCAACATCATCCAACCAAATGCCTCTATATCTAACTATTATTAGAACTCTATTTATACACACTTGAGCTTATAGTTCACCATCTATGCCAGCTCCTTTCTTCTCTAGGGACCACAACTTGATAATTCCATACAATTAAAGTAATTGAAGTGAATTGTGGCGTCCTTTACAAAAAAAGTCAGCCAAGGCAATCACTTTATGGAAGAACATACACAAATGCACAATTTAAAACTTCAGATTTGAGAACAACCAACCTGTTGGGTACCAGGGTCGATGTCAAACACTTTGGTAGGACTGCTCTCAACCCAAGTTCTTTTATCCTCCAGTGATAAAGTTTCCATCAAGTCTTCATCAATTCTGATCATTGGTTCATACATGAATGTGACAGTAGCAGCAGGCGACCATTTTGCATGATCTTTACCAATCCCTTTTCTGGCTATAGCTCTCAGCCTCAGCTCTTGTCCACGACGTAACTTCACAATGATAATCCCCCTAAAGACAATATAAATTAACTCAAATATAACAATCTTCAAATCCTTAATTGTAAATAACAAGTGTGCCCTTTCTGTTATGGTGAATGAAAAGCTATTAGAGAAAAAACAGCAAGAATGCAGATCGGAAACCGGAGAGTGACTAGACTTTGTAGGATACCGAGAAACTGAGTAAAGAAATTCAGTGTATATCTTATCGCGACAAAAAACCCGCAACAAGTCCGCTAATTGCACAAGAGTAGTTCTACATGTAATTACACTCTTACTTACAACTTTACTCATGTAATTGCAACGAGAAACTGACTCATTTTGTTAGTTTTTTTTTTTTCGAAATTCAAATTTCATGAATTTCAGTATATTAATAATTGATATGTGGAGAATAAGTTTTCCTTAATTACATTTAGCATTTTCCTATTGCACGATCCGTACATAAAAGAACGAGTAATACAAATTCTCAAATTTTCATTTTCCTTTGCTGGCCATTCTCAGAAGCCACATGGCACATCGCTAATTAAGAAATGCGGTCATGTATAGTACACAGTTGCATTTTGGCCAAACATAAAAACCGAGCTCCAGCAGCCACAGAAGAAAACCCTATTATATGTTATAGTTAATTACTCAAAACCCAATTTTTCACTCTATAGAAAACTTTATCATCTTTACAAAAGCATTTCCTCAAATTACAGGGAATAACCCGAAAGACCACAAAATAGCTCCATCACAATCTCTGAGAAAAAAAATTAACAAATTTAGGGGTACAATAGTAAGAACGTTAGGATAAATTCTTGAAACCCCCAATAAAAAAAATGAGGTTTTTACTAACCTCTGCTCGCCAGGTTCATTGGGATCGGAGAAATCGACAGGAACGACGGTGTGGTCGGAACTGTAGAGGTCCTTGCTGGTGACGTCGAGGGTTTGGTCGGTGAGGCACTTGGCACGGAGGTGGAACTCGACGGAGCAGAACTCGCACTGTCCGTCGCCATCGCAGGCGTCGCAGTCTCGGGAGAAGCGCATGCTCATGGCGCGGTCGCTGGTGAGGGGTATGAGGCCAAGACGATGGGCGATAAATTCGTCGTTGAGGACCGTGGAGTTGACCTCGATCTCGACCAGGTCGATGGCCACGGTGGGCACCTCCGCGATCATGACGCGCCTCAGAGCGTTCGCCATGCTGGCGTCTGTCTCCCGCAGCTCGAACTTCACGACGTCGTCCCTCATCTCTCGGATCTTCAGCTTCGGGAAACGTTGGTACGTCACTCCTCCGTCCATGTTCGCCCTTTTTCCTTGCTTTGCTGCTTCGTTTTGGAGGTTCTCAGTGGGTTTTTCAGAGGGTTATGTATGATGCCCACTCTCGAGTCTTCGACTTTCCACCCAAGGCCATTTTCGAGAAACAATAATATTTTAACGCGAGGGGGCAAATAAACCAAAATAAAAATGCCGCAAAAAATTACTTAAAAATAAATTAATATAATTTAATATAATAAATTAGATTATAAAATTATTAATAAATTTAACAAATGATATGAAAATCATATAAATTTATAAATTTTTATTTATACAATCTTTTTATATTTATAATAATTCTCAAAATAAAATATTTAATCTATAAAATAAATTACGAAAGAATAATTTTTTGCAGTCTCCACTATTTGGGACAGTCGAAACATCCCAGAGACATGAACAATATTTTTATTATTCACATAAACAGTAAAACTATTGTTCATGTCTCTGAAATGTTTCGACTGACTGCCTTCAAACAATAAGGACCATCAATCACTACTCATTACGAAAAAGCATGCTACATTTCTCGAGAATGTCGAGAGATGTAGTCCCAAGATCACTCGAATAGACAAAGTCAGCTTTATTTTATTTTATTTATTTTATTTTATTTTTTGAATGTTTTTAAATATATTTTTTTAAGTTATATTATTATTAAAAAATACTTTCTTAATTATTAAATAAAAAATAAAATTACATTCAGAAGATAAATTCAAGACATATTTTCGAGAAAAATGGTGTTTCTCAATTGCAAAATATGCGTGAGTGCGGGAGATTAATTTTATGTAATTTTTTATAACTAAAGTATTTATTTATTTATAAAGTGTCAATCTTGCTTGTGCATGTCATAGACTCATAGCTGTTGCAATTTCTAATTTTACATGTAGAACAAATCATTTTCATCTATTTTATTTCAGTGTTGTCGATAAAGAGTCCCAATGGAGTAAAGAAAAGAATATTTATAGATCGGTTTAGATATTATTTTATATAAAATATTTATATAGTATAATTTGGATTAAAAGATAAGTTTTAAAATTCAGATTTTATAAATTATAAATTATTTTATTATTTAAATAATATAAAAGGAGAATATGATAACTCTAAAAATAAATTTCAAGTATTGAAGGAGATTGTAATATCATATTTATAAGTCTGTTTATTCGAGTTTTAGATTCAAGAATTTGAAATGAAATTTCTTAAATTTTTTAAGTGAAAATATCAAAATTATTTAAGAATAAAAAATCTGATTGGATGAACAGACCTACATATTTGTATTTTATTATAATAGATACTCTTGCTTCCTTTTTAACTTATCAATAAATGATGATTTGGTGAATTAATTTGGCAAGCCCTAAGTCATACTCATTATGAAATAGTAATAAAAGGGTTATAAATTGACATTTTTCAATCACAAAACGAAAGAGGCGTACTATCCCTAATAAACACGAAATTGACTTATCAATAGGCTCGGTTAGTTGAATTTGGGCCATCTAGGCTTAAGCCTTTTACTTATAAAAATTGAAGCCTACTTGTAATGTCCCAGCCCGTAGGGCCCAGGCCCATTATATTTTCTAAAACCAAAACCCAGGTCACCAGTGAAAAAACAAAAGAAGGCGCAGAGGGTCTTTTTTATCCCCTTCTTCCCAGAGGCCGACGTCTCTCGTTCTCTCTCTCTCTCTCTCTCTCTCTCTTCCGTTTCTCCCTCTCGCCAGCTCGTCTACGCCGCGCTCTCTTTTGCTGCGACGCCTCTATTCCTCTTCGGAATACCACACGCCGTAGGCCCTCTCCGTCCGTATTCCTCTCTCTCACCGTCTACTTGCTCTCTTCCGGTTTAATTCGCCTGAAGGAAGCTTGAAATCTTTAGTCAGTCATGGGGAAGTCACGCTCGCTGTAAGGATATCTATCACATTGGCACTCGTTTATTTCGTTCTCTTTTGTTCAATCCGTATTTTGTTCATCAAAATTTTCTGCTTTTATTTTTTTTTTCTCTAATGAAAATATTGCTCTGTAAACTGTAATGGTGAAATATAACGCAGACCGCAATCAATGTCTAAAGCGGACCTCAAATTCGAGAAGAAGCGTCAGTTCTATGGCAGTAAGTCTGGATTCCTTTTATATCAACAAACAACGAATTCTCTTTTTCCTGCTATGTTGTATTTTTTTTTTTTAAATTTTAAAGTACCTGCTATGTTGTATTGCGTGTGCGTGCGATGGTTGTTGCAATTACTAATCAATATTGGCATATTGCTCTCAGTGTTGTCAATCACGAGCCCCTCTGGAGTAAAAAGTGTTTTAAATTTTGTATCATACCGGCTTGTACATGCCGTATCGGAACAATAGCCAGTATAGAAATAGAGTCTGTTTCGTACCGGCTCCCATACCGGCCGATATTTTGGCTGTACCGGATTTTGAGTTTTTTTTTTCATTTATTACTATTTTTTTATCTTAATTCACACTAGACTGTTTACATATATATATATCTATATATAATTTATTCATTTATTAATTATTATTTTGAAATATAATTTGTATACGTATTTATATATATAATATTTTTATATATAGACTATTCCGAAACGGTACACGAAATGGTACCGATATCAAAATATTTTATTTTAATGTTTTGACCGATATACCTACCGGTACAGTATTCAAAACATTGATAAAAATGACGTTCGGAGACCTAGCCAGCCAAAATTTGACTAGGAAATTCACTTTTATAAATTTAGCTAGTTACTTTTCAACAATACTAAATAACAAACTCTTCAAACCTATCGTTATTCTATTAAAATACTGATTCTATTCCACTAAATTAACACAAAGTAAAATCTAGGTATCAAAAGGGTGAAAGTTTCAGAGCTTGTATTTTACCATGCTAGATACTCTTGTTTGGTATTGTGGGCTTTTTTGTTGCTTTTTTTTTTCTTTCTATTGGAATATGGCTTCCTTTTATTTCCTTGTCAGTTAATGATCATTTGGTGAATTAATTTGGCTGGTATTGGTACCGTTTAGATCGTTTATTAGGATCGTTCAAATTCATGCCCATGTTTAAACTCCTTTTTTCTGCTATATCTTCAGTTAAGTTTTTTTCCCCCGAAAATATGCAGAGGTTAGAGAGACTGTTGCATCCTTCACTGCTCAGAAGGCCATTGGTAAGGTAATATATCCTCACAACCTTTTGTTGAGCAAACTGATCTTTGGAATCTTTGTACCATATCATCTTCCTCAAGTTCCGGACTTGTTAGTGGCAATGGCATGCTAAAGTTACACACCTTTTATCTTATATATATGATTTTTTTTTCCCTTTTCCGTTTCAAAACCTCAACTTATAGGTAGTGGCACTTGCAAAACATATTTGAATGGTGTTGATACTCTATATTATGTAAAAGTCCATTCCATGTTCTGTCAGAAAAAGAAACTTCGAAGCCGGCAGAAGAAATTAAAAGCATATGATCTCACTACCCTCACCGAGTTCCTTCCTGAGTTGAAGCCCCAGAGGCAACCAACTGAGTTAAAGCTAAATTGTAAATCCAGACAAAAGTTAATGTGAGCTCTTGACTTCCATGATTTACATACTATAGAGTAAGGTTTAGTCCTTGACTTCTTATACTATGTGCTAACGTCTTTCTTAATGTATGATGGGTTCGTTGTGATCAGCTTAAAGGAAGGAAAACACTTGAGCATGGTTCTTAGCCATCCTGCATTTCAGTCAGATCCCTTGGCCGCCATTCATCAACACCTACAAAGCACACAACCAATTGTAAATGAGAAGCCAGAGAAAAGGAGTAACAAAAATGGAGGAAAGAAGAGAAAAGGAAAAAGAAATAAGTCTTTAGATGGACCCCAATCGATGGTCATGTAATCTAAAAGATAAGCTTCTACTGTTCTGCTTCTGAGAGTCTTGTTGTTCTATTGGATCCTTCTGCCTTCAACATTCGATGTGCACATTTTGAATGTGAGATGTGCTCCCCTTGTTAACATATCTACTGGTCTTGTTTTGTATCTATTTTCTATTGATGCCATTTGTCTTACCAGTTCAGTTTCTCTCCTTCTGTTTGTTGGATCAAGAGTATCATTCAAAGTTCTAATTTATTCAGTCTTGAAGTAGTCCAAAGCCGCGTATTTGGTAGGATTTTCCATGTCTTAAACTAAACAGTCCTTTTATTGTAAGATAAGAGTTGGATGTACCTACTGCTATAACTTAAACAGTATTTTATTTCATCTTATTATTATAATTTTTGAAAATTTCAAACGAGAGGAGCAATGAACCTCAAGAGGTGAGCAATGTTTATATATCTATTATTCATACATGGTATATATATATATAATCCCCAAATTCATCATTCATTTCCACACTCACGTTTTCTTAAGGTATTAGAGGATGCTCCACTAGGGTTGTTTTCTAACCCCTGTTTCATTCTCCATTCTTGTTGCAAGGAATCTCAAGTCTCTCGAGCCTTTCACATAAAATATAATAAATAATTTAATTTTTTAAATAACATTTTATTCGATTTTTATCTTAACTCATCTAATCTCAATTTTTTATCCAAGTGGCATCTTATGTAGTGAGGTTTTCACCGTGGTGTCAAATCTCTACCCTACGAAATAGAGGTGAGTCCAAAACTCGAGCATCTCAAGTATGAATAAGAGTACTATATTTATCCAATATTTATCTCGTCATTTTTGTCTCCTTTTATCCAATTTCTCGTCTGTGGTTTCATGTTCTGACACAAAGATAAGAGTACCATATTTTTTTTTAAAAGATAAAAAAAGTTCGGTATTCTAGTTTTATTGAATAAGAGTACTATAGTTAAAATGACACTATCCTAACAAATATTTTTTTCTAAAAAGAGCATAAATGTGGACAAAGCGTTCAATATTGCATTGGAAAATAGTAAATACATGGAACAAAGCATTGGCCTTTGCATACAGTTTCCATAACAAAAGAAAACAAAAATGCAATGAAGTAGATTTTTAAGAATTAGAAACTTTACAAAATGAAGCAAGCTAGCTAGCTGAAAAGCGATCAATCTTTTGAAGCAGACTGGAAGATAAAAATTGCAGTTAAACCGACCACCAATACGGTAACTGCCAAGGCTACTGTAGGCAGGGGAGATGTGAGCCCGAAATTCTGTTAAAAAAAAAAAGATATATTAGCAATTTATAGAATAATTGTTTATGACAGTTGCATTGTTCTCTCAATATTTGATTGGCATATAAAACTAAATATATATTACTTTTACTTAAAAAAATGGTTGTGTATGCTTGTTTTTCTCCTTGCAGAAAGAAAGAGGGAGAGAGAAGGGTGGGGGTTTTAATTTCAGCAAAATAATTATTGAAAACAATAAACGAAACTGCCCAAAATTATCTGATAAACCCAACTTCAAAGTGTGCAGGACACTGTTTTTTTGTTTTCTTGATGTCTTTAATTAATGAAAAAAGAGATCTCTAAGACCAGGTAATTCTTGTGAGTCCATCTTGAGTTGGAGTTGGAGTTGGACCCGTTGGATTTATGCAGCGTGTCCCATATCAATTAGGGGATATAACAATAATTTAATGGGTCTAGATCCATTAGAATTTCTGGTCACAGATCAATCATAGGACATTAGGATTATATAGAACACTTGTTTAGGACTAGAGCTAGAAACCTGTTAGCTAGGTAGTAATTATGGAGAATCAATACAGTAAGGATGGTTTTAGATTTACTTGTTAGTGGTTGATCTTATCTACTATTTGGATAGGAGTAGATCAAATTTAGAAGTCTTATTGATTACTGTTTTAGGATTCTTTTATAATAAACTAGAAAGTATTTGAATTTCTGTAAATCTCCTCCTTTGCAAGCCTTCTGGCTGGAAGTCTCCCAAGACTGGGAAAACAGGCATCATCGAGTGTCTAAGGCAATCCTAATTAATAGGATTTCAATCAGAGATGGCAAGTGTATCTTTCTTTTTGAGAGATGGGTTATGACTTATGAGTGTTGATTCATGAGACCTCCCTCAAATGATTAAACCAGTTTTTTCTTCAGTTTTTAATTTAAACAAATAACTTATAAATGAAACTTCTGATGACAGAAACAAAGATAATCATTGCAACCTAGCTAGAATTTTATGAGCTTATGTAAATTAATGTAATAAGCAACAGCATATATAGCACATTTATTACACTTATTCAGCATATGTTAGATATTTATCATTGGACACTCCACTCATTTTAATTTCTAAACAAATTTAATGCTGTGACACTTTTGTTGATTGGGCTTTATATATAAAACTGCAAGGTGTATCCCACTCGGTAACACACTGAACAATGGCAATAATAACAAGGCATGAAATTAAACTAATTGCCTCAGCAAAGCCAATTTTGTACTTGTCATACCTCTAGGAGTCCCTTGCCTGTTGCTATTTCAACACTAATAGCCGCTGCAAAGCCAACCATTGCAAGCCGGCCTAGCCATACATCCACAGTACTGTTTGCCTCCTTGCTACTTTGCTCACATCTGATGGAAAATGGCCGCGTAGCTTTGAGGGCAGGCTTCTTTTGACAATAAGTTCTTCGTATCACTACAGATGGAAGCAAGAATAAGCTCCCACCCGCTTAACTTATAAGTTAAGAAACTAATCCCTCAGTCTCCAAGACTAAAGAGGAAAATTTGACAATAGACTTATAAATAGTTCAAACTTTTCTTTTGCATGTTGTCTTATATATATAGCATCCATACAGAAAGTAAGTGGATTGGGAATAGAAAAGCCAGAGTTCCATTTGAGTGAAATTAGAAAGGAAAAAAATTAAAGAAGGGGAAGAATGACCAAGTTTAGACAGGAATGTTGATGAAATATATGCACTCTAAGCTTTCAAAGCAATGAAAATCTAATAAAATCAAATCTGTAGAGGTCTTGTCAGGTAATCATTCAAAACCAAATTAAGCTCATGAGCTCATAAGAACTAGGACAAAAGGAGTAGATTCTTTGTAAGGACTAAGGAGAGACAATGAATAACATGACAACATGTTCTAGGAAGTAGCATGTAATTCTATGCGTTTTGAAAGCACTTCATTGGTCTTCCTAATATAAAGCACGGATTATTTGATAAGTATAACTTACACGTATAAAAATATGAAATTCTAATTATGAAGCCCAATGCAACGTCAAACCAACCAAATTTAAGGGGAAATGAAAATAATACCAATAACATGTCAGTGCTAAAACCATAACATGTCAGACTCAATCGCATGGATGTGTAAAATACAATCCTAGGAGGAAAAGGAGGAAACGGATGCTAAATTTAAAGCGAGTCATCAGAAACCCGGCCATAGGTAAATATGTCACAAAATTAAGCAAATTATACTGAAACTGCACTTCTTTTTCCCAAAGATAATTGTGAAGAGAGGGGAAGTACTGTTTACCCGCTTAAGCACAATGGGCAGTAACTCACAACTCACAAGCTTGCAATTTTGTTCTATTGAACAAGTTGTACCGAAAATAGCCGCACATACAGCCTCAGTAGTGTGTCGTAAGTTTTAAATTAAGATAAACCATTCCAGCCCATGTAAGATACTTGTTTGTACAGTAATTTCTTTCATTATAAAGCCTTGAGGGTGCTTGCATATTCACCTGCTAAAAAAGTGATTTTTTTTTTTTGACAAGAAGTTTTGGGTTCCAACTAGTTGTGCAACATTTCAAAATTTCAGACGTATCTAATATCTCAATAAGAAAAACTGGAGGTAATGGGGGGAAGAGCATGAGAATCCTTACAGAGAGGAGAACCGGTAGAGAAGAATGACCCAGTTGGTGAGCATTTAGAAAGAGGAAGCTGAGGAGTTGCAGCAGGGGCTTTGGCCATGGCTGAGCTAAAAGCACGAACATCTGCACAATATCTACCATTATTATTCCAGACAAATGGGAACCTAGAACCCGAAGAGAGAGAGAGAGAGAGAGAGTTACGACTAAAGGAAAGGGAAAGAGACGCGGAGATTGGAGCTGCAAAGGCCATTGGAGAGGAGTTGATACTTGATAGTGGCGCCAGGAGTTCGCCTATCGACTGCAATCGAAATGAAGCGAGCTTTGTGAAGATAGATGACGACCATTCAGAATGCGGAGTTGGGAACGTGACACGTGTACCATACCTACTTCAGAATTGGAACATGAGAGGCAACAACGTTTGGGAAAATATTTTAGATATAAACTAATTAAATAAAAATAAATTTATAAATTAATATGATTTGATGTTATATATTAAATTATAAATCTATATTAAATGTATATATAAATAAATTTAATAAATCTTATAAATCTATGTTAATTTATATATTTATTTTTTATGATTTTTTTATGTAAAAAACAATTATCTAAAATTTGGACAGAAGTACCAACAATGTGTAATTTTTTAATTTTTTTTTAAAGCAAACATATTTTATTATACTATAAATATAATAAATAAGAAGAGAGTGAGGTTCCCTTATATTCATTTCAAACATCAAATAATAATGCCAAAAAAAGTAAATATATATATTTGAGATTAATTTTTTAATCTCTACTTATATTTTGAGGGACGACGTCTTATAATAAAATAGATAAAAAAAAAAAATTGTTAAAAAACAAATAATGAAACTAATATTGGAGGCAGTGAATCTCCCCTGTTAGAAACAAAGTGGATGGTTAGTGTACTGTTATTTTTTATTTGAAATAAATTGAAAGAGAGATCTACGATCCTTCAAAAAAGATCATAAATTATTAAAAATAAAAGGGCAGATAAATTAGAGTTGATTATGATATCAATTATCTGTCAATACCGAAATCATTCCCTAATTTCTTATAGAACTAACTTGCTTGACAATCGTAGCCACGTTATAAATTGCTTGTAATTATGATGAGAGGTGTTATTGACGTTATAATTTATATTTGGAAAAGAAAGTAGAGTAAAAGAGATTAAAAAAAAAATAGAGTATTCTTAAATATAATTTTAGAGTATATAAGTTCTTTAAATTTAAAAATAATAATAATTAAATTTGTAATTAAAAATTAATTATAAATATCAAACTTACTAATTTTTTTTCAAAAGAAATGATCCGAACGCAGAATGCGAAATATCATTTTTCCGTAAATTAGTTTTTTTTTTCTATAATTAATCTATACACTTCACATCAACAATGTTGCATAAATCATAAGTAAGATATTTTTTTGGTAAGTTTGTTAGAAGGAAAATCATAAATTTATAAATAGTCTACAACTATTTTACCATTTAAGGTATCTATGTAAAATTAAAATTAATTTTAAGAAAAATGATAAATATATATCACTTTTTACAACACTCTGCATAATAATATTTTAAAATAAAGAATATTTTTGTAAAAAGTAATGCTACATGTACATGGCCTCGCATACCTTCTACGAAATTAATGACGTGATAATAATATTACGTCAGTTGAAATATTAAAAAAAATAAAAATATAATATATGATAAGTGGGAAATAAAAATATAAAAATACGAATAACTAAATTAGAATATACATAAAAATAATATTTATATACTATATATATGCAAAAAATATACTAACCATATATAAATAATATTTTTTATTGTGAATGTATCATTACTCATTATATCACAATTATAATGAATGGTTTAGAGTGAAATATAGAGTAAAAGAAAAAACATCTTCAATCAATTAGCTAAACCTAAAAAAAACCTACTTCAAATAGCTATTATGTCATCAAAACCAGTCACTAGCCAAATCCTACCTAAAATATTTTCAAAACTAAAACCAAATTTGATAGATATTATACGGACATCAAATACTTATTTTATTATTTCTTTTATAACACTCTCTTTTACAATAACAAATATTGTAATCATGGATGTTTTACTAATATATTACTAATTTTTAGAGAAAAAAAAATATATCACTCTCTCACTCATGTTACTCTTTTTTTTTTTTTTTTTTTTGGGTGTTAATTTCTCGTTTTTGTGGCTTTTCATGTGGTGCTTGCTATAAGAATTATTGATCATATTGAGCATTTTCACAAGTAGAAGGTAGACATACGAAACACCAATATTGTCGAAACCAACCTAGAGCATGATTCATCCATTATACAAACAGCAGACAATCACAATTTTTAGAAACTATTGTAAATAAATTAGTTTTTAATTTCTCTCAAGTTTTGCAACAAATCGTTATTTTTTTATTCTTTTATATTGTGTATAAATACATTCAGTACATGAATACAAATGTCACGTTGAATTGCACAAATCCTCTGCTTATCTTACATGGTATCCAAAGCCGACAAGGACTAACGTCACCTTGTTCATGGCTACTCCTCCCTCTCCTCCTTCTCTCATATTGTTACCACCAAGTTAACCACAGATAATTACCTCATATGGAAAGTCCAAATTTCAACCTATCTACGAGGACAAGACCTCTTCAGCTACGTTGATGGTACTCAGCCTCCACCATCTGCTACTGTTACTGAAGCAAATACAATCAAGGCCAATCCTATATTCATTGCCTAGCGTCGAACTGATCAACTTGTTCTGAGCATTATTTTTTCATCACTCTCTGATTCCATTCTTGGGCACGTCCTCTCTTCCAAAACTGCTTAAGAACTATGGAACTCGCTGGACTCAATGTTTTTTTCCCACTCGCAGGCAAATGAATTTCAGGTACGTTTTCGGCTTACCAATCTCTCCAAAGGAGACCAAAACATTTCAGCGTACTTCAGCAAGGTTCGATTACTTGTAGACTCTTTGGCTACCATCGGAACACCTCTTCCGGACAAAGAGGTAGTAACGTACTTACTTAATAGTCTCGGGACATCTTATGAGTCATTTATTACATCTGTCACTGCCAGAGCAACTCCTCTATCTTCTAATGAGTTATATCAGATGCTCTTAATTCATGAAACTCGTGTCTCACATCTCACTCGGAGCGTTACCTCCACTCTCGAGCCTTCTGTAAATTTTAGTACCTCAGGTGGTGGCCGTGGATCCTCTCGAGGTGGACGTCAAGGACGTGACAAAGGTTGTCACCTAAATGCATCACGAGGAGAACGCTCTTCCAACCCTCATAATCATGCTCCTCACTACACTACTCAGAGACCTAACAAAACAAGGCATGTTGCTCTTCAAGGCCGCTACAGGTTTGATCATTCCTATCAACTGGATCCTCCAAATTCCTTCTCGACAAATTACACGGCTCCATTTTATTTCTCTGATTCAACTTGGTACCCGAACTCAGCTGCGACACATCACATTACAAATTATCTGAGTAATCTGAATATCTCCTCTGAACAGTATCATGGTAGTGACACATTACACGTTGGAGATGGTGCTGGTCTTCCCATTGAACATCTCGACGAATCTCACCTTTCCTCTAGTTCTTCTTCCACACTTCGAAAATTACTTCATGTTCCCACCATTACTAAAAATCTTGTTTTAGTACTTCAATTCTGCATTGACAATTCATGTTTCTTTGAGTTGCACTCTTCCCACTTTTTTGTGAAGGACAAACGCACGAGGAACATCCTCCTCACGAGACCTACTCGTAATGGCCTAAATATGTTCACAGACAAACTGTCACCTACTCCATCTCCTTCCACATATTGACGAATGTACCACCATAGAACACTGGCAATGAAGGCTTGGTCATTCATCTCTTGCTATCGTCTCCAACATATTGCACACCAACTGTTTGTCGAAATCACTCATTGCTTCCGTTTTCTTTTGTCTAGAATGCTCTCTTGCAAAACATCATTAACTTCCTTTTTGTAATAGTCAAGCTCAGTATACTCGACCCTTAGAATTAGTTTGTGCTAACTTATAGGGTCCATCTCCTCATGTTTCAAAATTGGGCCATAAGTATTATCTGTCTTTAGTTGACTTTTATACCCGTTATACTTGGTTTTTTCCCTTAAAGCAAAAATCGGATGTTATTGCTATATTTACCACCTTTTTACCTTATGTTGAGTGATTATTCAATGTCAAATTACTTAATCTTCAAACTGATGGTGGTGGGGAATTCAAACCGGTAACTCGACTTTGTCATAAAATGGGTATCACACATTGTTTTTCATGTCCCTATACACATCAACAAAATGGTTTAGTTGAAAAAAAATATAGGCATATAGTTAAGACCGGTTTAGCTCTTTTAGCTCATTCTTCCCTACCCTTTTCTTGTTGGGCCGATGCCTTCGAATGCGCAGTTTATTTAATTAATATTCTTCCATCACCAATCATAACAATCAAACTTCTCACTCTTGGGTTTACAAAACGAATCCAGATTACAAATTCTTAAAAAAATTTGATTGCCAATTTTGGCCTAACATTAGGCCATATTTGAAAAATAAACTCAATTATCGCTCTGTTCCTTGTGTTTTTCTCGACTACAGTTCCTCACATAAGTGGTACAAATGTTTAGACATCACTCACAATCGTATGTGCATGTCAAGAGATGTTTTCTTCAATGAAACTCTATTCCCTTACTCAAACTCACGACCCATATCCACTATTTCTCCTCTTCACACCAAAACTGTCTCCTAACTCATAATCCAACTTTCAATCCTTGGACCTGGCCCAAGCCCATCCACAATCCATCCTCCCCCTTCGTCAGACACACCTTCTCAACGTCCTACGTCCAGCTCCTCAAGCCCACTCACACTCAACTCCTTATCCAATCCACTAAGTCCTTCACCTTCCATCTCTAACCTCTCTCCTTTATCCTCTGAAAATCTTATACCCCCACCTCTCATACGAGCCCTCATTCCCCCATGATCTCCTATAATTACTCATGCACAAACAAACTTTTCTCGGCCAAAACAATTTCAGGATAGGATAATTCCTTATTCTTCGCGTTCATGTTTCACTACCATGGTCACTGTTCCAGACGAGCCATCCAATTACTCTATGGCCGCCAAACACAATGAGTGGAAGCATGCTATGTCTCAAGAATTTCAGGCTCTTCAACAAATCCAAACATGGACTCTTGTTCCATCTATTCCTGGCATCAATGTCTTGGGGTGCCGTTGGGTTTTTCGAACTAAAACCAATGCAAATGGTTCATTCCAACGACGGAAGGCACGTCTGGTAGCAAAAGGCTACCACCAGATGCACGACCTGGACTACAATGAGACCTTCACTCCTGTAGTTAAGCCTTCTACTATCAGACTTATTTTATCCATTGTTGTCACTCAATCCTAGCCTTTGCGTCAAATTGATATCCAAACTGCCTTTTTACATGGTTCATTAATTGACAATATTTATATGCAGCAACTACAGGGATTTGTGGATCCTCTCAAACCCACTCATGTTTGCAAGGTTCACAAGGCTATTTTTGGCCTCAAACAAGCTCCAAGAGCGTGGTTCGCTCAACTAAGTTCTTGGCTTATTGGATATGACTTTCTTGCTTCTCGGTCAGATCCCTCATTGTTCATCCTAACACATGGTGATCTTCGTATGTATCTACTGGTGTATGTTGATGGCATAGTCATCATAGCTTTTAGGCCTACCGCAATTGATCTTCTTCTACAAGATCTCAGCTTTGCATTTCCCATTAAAGACTTGGGCAAATTGGTTTATTTCCTTGGTATTGAGGTGGACTATATCTCGACAAGACTGCTCATATCACAGAGGAAATACATTCACTCCCTCTTGCTTCACTGCAAGATGTTTAATGCAAAAACCATTTCTTCCCTGATGGGTGCATCACTGAAATTATCCAAGTTTGATTCACCAGATTTTGGGGATCCCACACTATATAGGAACATCGTAGGTAACTTACAATACTTATCACTCACCAAGCCAGATATAGCTTTCTTAGTGAATAAGATATGTCAATTTATGTACAATCCAAAAGACTCTCATTGGACTGCTATTAAGAGGGTCCTTCGGTATTTAAAAGGCACGATCAACCATGGTCTTCTCTTCAAAAAGTAGGCTCATCTCACCCTTCAATCTTATTTCGACGTCGACTGGGAAGACTGCCCATATGACCGCAAATCAACGGGAGGGTTTTGCATTTATCTTGGTAATCATTTAATTTCCTGGAGTTCGAAGAAACAATGAACAATTGACAGGTCTTCCACAGAAGCTGAGTACAAGTCTCTAGCTTCCTCTGCTGCCGAAGTCATATGGCTTCAAAATGTTCTTCGTGACTTGGGGATTCCACTACGCAAAGCACCAACTATCTGGTGCGATAATATATGGGCAACTTTTCTATCGGCAAATCCAATTTATCACTCCAATACGAAGCACATGGATCTCAATTTCCACTTCATCAGAAATTGAGTTGCAGCTGACACATTTCAGGTTCGATTTTGTAGCTCAAAAGACCAAATCGCCGATGTCTTGACAAAACCACTTGTTTCAAATAAAATTTTCATTTTTCAATCGAGTCTCATTGTGGTTGAGACCCCATTGGACTTGAGGGGGCGTATAAGAATTATTGATCTTGTTGAGCATTTTCACAAACAAAAGGTAAACATACGAAATACCAATGATGTCAAAACCAACCCAGAGTAGGATTCATTCATTGTACAAACAACAGACAATCACAATTTCTAGAAGCTACTGTAGAGAAATTAGTTTTTACTTTCTCTCAAGTTTTGTGACAAATCATTATTTATTTATTTATTTTATACTGTGTATAAATACATTCAGTACATGAATACAAAGGTCACATTGAATTGCAAAAATCATCTGCCTATCTTACACTTGCATGTGGACTTTTTATTATATGCATCTTATTTTCGTTTATAGGACATGCCCAGGCGACTTTGTCTATGCCATATTTTACTATCATATGCTTTATTATCTTATTTTCGATGTTTATGATTAGTAGTATTAAATGACTATTGAAAATATGATTTTTTAAACTAATAATTAATTAGAAAATAATGACTAATTAACATATAATAGGTACAATGAAAAATATAATAAAATTAAATAAATTAATAATTAAAAAAGTTAAATATTTTTTAGGTTAATATTATTTTATTACTATATAATGAATAAATGAATAATGTAATGTGGAGATTTGATATGAATAGAATAGCCAAAGTCAAATTCATCTCATATTATTTTATTATTATATAATGAAAAAATGGCTACTCCAATATAAAAATTTGACATGAGTGCAATATATATAGCTAAAACCAAGTTCATCTCCTATTAGTTAAAAGTAAGGTTTGACTTTGATAGATATTCCTTTAAGAACACTGACTTTAATTTCATCAAAGTCATTTTTAAAATTTAACTAAAAGTACACGTTTTGTGTAAAACCAAAACCATTTAAGATATAACCCTACATTAGATTAGCTAAAATAATAATATAATATTATTTCTTAATAATTTATTTTTAATTTTTTTATATTTTGCAACTACATTAGCATATGTTAATTAATAATTTAATAATTAGGTTATAAAAAAAAAGTCATAACCCAATATTTTATCCAGCATCCCAATGTGAGAGGCCAACTAAGGAGCAAGAAAATGAACAATGTCCCAACGTGCAGTTGGTGTATATTTTTAAAATAAAATAATCCTTTAGCAAATGTACAATGTTGAAGGACGCTTTGGTGGTACTATAGCTCATATGAAAAGCTTTCTCATTTTGACTAGTCCAATCAATATTTTAAATACCATATCGATAAATGTATTAATCAAAATATTAAAATAAAATATTTCGAATACTATTTTAGAATAGTCTATATAAAAAAATTATATATATACACACATAAATTATAAAAAGATAAAATTACTAATTGTTTTATGATTTATACAAACAAAATATACTTTATATATATATAAAGGAAAAAATACAAATCTACATAAAAAAACTGTATGCCGAAATTCAAAATCCAGTATTGGCCAAAATCCGATATTTCGGCTAGTATCGGCCAAAACAGACCAAAACGGTCGAGATTTTAAGCGAAACGAAATATCAATTTTTTAGTACCGGTCAGCCGGTCGGTACGGCATATTTTGGTCGTACCGGCCAGTACGAAACGAGATTTAAAACAATGACTCCAATGCATATTTTATTGATATTTAGCTAAACTTTAGGGATACACTGTTTAGTGCTCTAAGGGGAGGTTTGATGGTCTTTTTTTTAAGGGGAGGTTTGATAGTTAGTTGAGATGTAAATTGAAAATTAAATCAAATATTATTATTTTAAAATTTAAAAAAGTTGAATTGTTATTATATTTAATATGATAATTTTAAAAAATTATAATAATAAAATGAGTTAAATTAAAAACCTTTTTATAATTGGCAATGATACCTTATTTCTCCATCTACGATTCCAAACCACGTGGCTTATTTTTCTTATTTTCTTTCTTCTACCTTTGAACAATGAAATTTTTTACTCATTATTCCCACACACAGACTAAGGATTGTAATTGATTCGATCTAAGTCAAGCTTTTAAATTATTGAGGCGAGTTAGACTCAAATAACTTGAATTCGAACTCAAGTTGAGAGTTTGTTGTGAGTCGAGTTGAGCTCGAGCTGATCAAACACGATCTTGAGTCGAGTCGAGTTATTTATAAATTTTTGTTTGTACTCTTTAACGAGCTTGAGCCGAAACGAGCTTGAGTCGAGCCGAGCCGAGCCGAGCCGACCCAAGTCAACCCAAGTCAAGTTATTACTCGAGTCTTGTTTGTACTCTTATATATATATTTTTGAATGAATTGAATAATTAAAAATACCAAATTATAAAATAAAATATTAAATCTAATAAAATTTTAATTAATATATGAACCTTATATTAAACTATAAAATTATAACATCTTTATGAGTACATTTTTTTTATATGATTACACATTGTAATATATAATGAAACAACCAAAACTTATATACTAACTATTACACATTATACATATATTATAATTATTTACTTATATACTGAATTAACTAACATATCATTATGAACTATATTCAATATATAGGTATAAATGGTTAGGCATAAGTAAGTAGGTTACATACTACATATTTAATTTTCAAGATAACTATGCTTATGTTATTAAACTTAATATGTATAGAAGCATATGTGTGTGTGTGTAAGAATACTAATATATAAATATAAATTATATATATCCATGATTTATGGACAAGTTTTAATCGAGTTAATCTAACGAGCCGAATCGAGCATGAACGAGTGAGCTTAACCGAGTCAATTTGAGTTTAATCGAATATGTGTCATTTACTAATCGAGTGAATTTCTGCTTTCACGATCGATTTTTTATTTTATGAGTTGAGCTTAGTTTGAGTTTAGCCGAATAAGTATTGGAGAGCAATCGAGTGGGCTAATTCATTAACAACCCTTGATACGTTACACATCATATTTTTATATTTTATTTTATTTTATCAAATGTGTGGTGTATGGATGATGAATAGAAAACTTTAATTAGTTTAAGAAAAATAAAATTTAAAATAAATAAAAATAAATGTGATATATAGTACGTGAGAATGATGAGTATCCAAGTTAAAGTAATTAGATTCTTACCATCGCCTTTTTCTACTTACCTCTCTCTCTCTCTCATTTGTCTTTCTTGAAAGAGATAACTTTCAATCCGGATATGGTGTAAGAACTTGCTTTACACTACCGAATAACAAATTTACACATCAGCCTTGCATTCTTTTCAAAAATAATAGAGAAGCATAGAATTAGGGCCCAAAATTTAACTAGAATCGAATTTGCTCTCTTTTATCTTCCATTTGAGACTGACCTACCAGATTAACCAAGAGCACTCTTTGAACGAAAGAAGATTTTGCATCTCTCGTCTGTGTCCATGCACGTACACTGTAAATGTCACCAAATTTTACGATTGTTTTGAGCTTGAATGTTGAGGTTCTGGGTTTCTTTTAAAGACGTGAATGGTTTTTAGGTAGAGAGAAATCAAGTATATAGTTTGCTGTAATGGTTTGAGATTGGCACTGGATTCTATGAAAAATTGACAACATTTGAGCTCCAGTTTAAAGTTTTGGGTACCGCTTTGAAGATATGAATGATTTGATTTTTTGTGACTTGACGAAAGCAATATTTCTTTGTTGGTGTAATTTGGGTTTTTAGTTTTACCAAATGGATAACTTCAAGAACATGAACAGGCATAATAATGATCATTTGGGTGTGAATAAAATGGGGACAAGTATGAGTCCTTTGCCCCAACCAAATTTTGGAAATAATCCTGCTAAGCAATAACCTCAACCCCAGGTTACAATATCAGCAAGAAAGACTTTCAGAATATTGTTCAGCAGCTTATTGGTTAGCCTTCTCATGGTTCACCTTATCAAGAACCTCACCCTTTTTTTCTGGCATTGAAATGGAGTCGTGTGAGCAAGGGTTGTCGGTGTCACGACACCTAAGAGAGAGGCCGAAAGGGTTTTGGGAGGAAAATGGACTCACTCGCGCAGGAGATGGGGCCGAGTCTGAATCAAGGGAGAGGGCACAGTCTGAATCCGGTAGATGATGGCTCACGATTTCTTTTCCTAGAGTGCTTATGTGGCACCCTCCTATTGACTGGTGTAAAAACACTTTTTAAATCCAGTCGGATGGCAGCTATACTCATCTTGAAATTCAAAAAGTTCTCATAGACTTCAAAAGCCTTCTCTCCTTAGCGTCGCACTAGGCCGAGCTCTTCTCCTTCGCGTTGTGCCTCCTGGCATGGCCATCGTCGAGCGTCATCTCAAGATCAATTCTTGGATTGCTAATCTGGGTTTTTTGTTGTCTCTTGTAGATTACCTACTGCTTTGAATATTCCTTTGCAGTTTTTCCTCACTCTGATACATACTTTTAACTATTTGTTGCTTTTCTTCCCAACTTTATCATTTTCTGTTTGGCTACCATAAAAGTTCCTTCAACCTAGCCTTAGGTTATGAGATTTAAGTATTGTACAAGCCTTTTAAATTGTGGCATTTTTCCATCAGTTGATTGGATTGGCTTTGATATTCTTGTTGGTGGTGTAGCGATACAAAGGTTCGACAAATTGCCCCATCTTTTTCTACCTATGTTTTGGTAATTTGTAGATTAACTTATTTCAACTTACGTGGATGCTGTTTTGGTATTTTTAACATCATATTTTGTACGCCTTCGTGCGGGATTCCAACAATTCAAGATTTCAATCTTTCACCTACACCATTGAGAAAACATGGAGAGTGAGGGGCCTTTGTAGAGGTCAGAGAGTCTCTAATGCTAAAATTAGTATGCCTCCTTAGTAATTTATGCGTAAGCTTAGAGGAATCAAAGAGAAATCTTTATACCTAGAGATCGACTTTTATACTAGGATTCTGGATGGAGATAGTTTTTACTTAACTATATGGGGCCCATGTCCATTTCATTGTTCACTTAGTCAGAATCCCTTAATGCAACATGACTTCTGGAGCAACGTCATTAATGTGGTGAGAGTTCCTGACTTACTTTATCATGTAGATTTTCCTTTTTAACCCGCTCCATGCCTGTTGTTAAGAGATCAAAGGGTTCTTTATATCTCCTGCTTGCTTACCTGTGTAGGTTTCTGAGACTAGGGTGTCATCGGGAGGTGTCAAGGCGGTGAGTCTCATATGTTCCTACTGTTCGCTTTCCCACACATGGGTTGCTTCGCAGGTGGATTTTGCTCATGGGCTTAGTACTTTGTAGAGGCCCATTGAATCCTTTTAGAGAAGGGTCTTTGGGCTTGGTCAACTGACTTACTTCCTTAGTACTTTCTCACGAGCTTGCTATACAGGTTGATAGGAGGAAAAACCCCCTTCCAGGTATATTGATTTGATGGAGAGGAATTAATGAGACAAGAAACCCAAAAAGTTCACATAGCTCGTGGAAATAATGCTCTTTTGAGAGAGTGATGAATATGGGGATTTCTTAGGGGTTGCAGGAGGGAGGTGTGATACGTGGGGGCTTCTGTGTGTGAGAGGGAGTGTGTGTGTGTGTGTGCAGGACTGTAAACAAACAAAGTTTCTCGTGAATAATTTGAGTTTGACTCGTATAAACTTGATTCGGACTCGGTTCATTTAATAAATAAGTTGTTTATGGCCACTAATATTGGTTCAAATATTAAACTAGTTAAACTCGTATAATCTTAACTCGACTTGGTTTAGGTTCATGAACAAAATTCGTATAAACTCGACTCAGCTTGTTTTGGGCTCGTCACAATATTCGTAATATTTATATATATATATATATACTCTTACATATATTCTTTTATTGTATATATTTTATGTGTTATATATATTGTTTTTAATATTTTATATAAGTAATATATTTTGTTATTTTGCAATAATAATATATAAAGTTCACAAAAAAAATAAATAAATTATTGAGTCAAATATTTATAAAGAGTAAGCAACTTGAGTAATTACTCGACTCAATTCGCGTGACTAGTTAAAGTGTAACAACAAAGATCGACAAATAACTTGATTCGACTCGACCTCATCTTTGATCAGCTCAAACTCGAGTTGTTTGAGTCTAGCTCGACTCAATAATCAAAAAGTTCAACTCGGCTCGGATCGTTTGCAGCCCTCTGTGTGTGTGTGCGCGTGTGTGTGTGTGTGAGAGAGAGAGATAGAGATAGATAGAGAGAGAGAGAGAGAGATTGTGTTGGAAAGTGCTTCTCATCACGATTTGCCGCCGTTGAACTAGGGCGAGAGGGTACTCGTTGGCACGAAGATGATACAGAAGTTTATAAGAACTTTGGGCACGAAGAAGAGAGAGTTTTTGAGCATTGACTTACTTTTTGAAATTAAGAGGAAAAGGTATATAAAAAAAGTAATGATACATTTGCATCTCATTCATTACTATTTTACAATCTAATTTTTTTCGTTCAACTATTTGAATCTAGATTAAGATTTCAGAATATGACATTCTTACATAATCTAAAAGAAAATACATTTAATCAACCACCGTAATCAAGTAAATTAATTCAAAATAAATTTAATTTTATAAAAATTGGCTCAAAAAACAAGATGGCAAGTTTTATGAAATTGAATTTATTTTTAATTAAATTGTATGACTACATTAATTTATTTATTTTTCAAAAAAATTATACAAGAAGATCATGTTTTAGAATTTTAAATTTAAAGAATAAAAAGGGAAAAAAAGTTGAATGGTAAAATAATAATAAAAAAAGAAATAAAGACACTATTATATATCCACGAAAAAAAGTAAAAAATAAAAAGTTACGAGAATTGAAGTTGTAGATAAAAAGTATCGTTGAAAGCTAAAAAATAGAATGGGAACAAAGTTTTCTCTCTACCGTTATTTTCTCTTAGCATATAAATCGTCATCTCTAAACTTTGCCTTCGTTCGCTAGGGGGAGAAGGGTTGGAGCTTTGGCTTTACCCACCTCCCTCCCTCATCGGCCTCAATTGCCGTTTACTACCCTTTTTTCCTTGTTTTTTCGTTAGGTATTTTTTTTTTCCTGGTTAGCTCTGAAACTGGGTGATCTGCTACTTTCCAACGAGCAAGGTTCGACACGCGCCCTACCAACAATTTCTCCAAGCGCCGATCTACAAGTCGACGGAAGAAAATTGCATTTTCAATTGGCCCGTTCCTCTCACGTTTGGCCATGTCTGGGAAGACCACTTGCCGCCACGCGTGACACCGACGGGGATTAGTGGCATTGGATTTTCTTACTCCGACCATCCACTCCTCTCTAGGTGCAGCGTGTGTTTTACACACGCCATCACCGCCAATGATGGCTCCTCACCGGCGATCCGTTTCAGTTTCTGGATGATTTCCTTCCTATGTTTCAGCTTTTTCCAACTAAGGATATAATGGAAGTGGACGTGACAGTTTCTCATAGTCAGTCTAGACCAATACGGTGCAGCACACATCCTTTCGCTGTGACTTTCAGCTGCAACTTTATAGTCTGTTCATCAGACTATAAAAAAACTATCTCTAAAACGATTTTCCCTTATAGGAAATGGGTGGGAGCTAATTTTTCGTCTCCGGTTACCCCTTTTATTTTTTATTTGTATTGTATTGTGTGTTGGGTTTTTTGGCTCCAGGCGCCCCCATTGAACTTATATCTTGTAACTGTTAGTTTTATCTAATCGAATGATAAACTTGCCTAGAAAAAGAAGAATAAGAAGTTGTAGATATATGGTAGATAAATCGTACAGGTATCATTACCTTTTTGCATTTAAGCACTATTTATCTTCTTTTATTATTATTTTTATTTTATTTTATTTTAGTTTATTTTATTTTATTTTTATTTTTTATTAATTAATTAATTTTTTTATTAGTGTGAATGAGTGAAAAAGATCATATGAGCCCCATGGCAACTTATTTGGACTTCAACAAATAATTAAGCCGTACTCATCAGGTAGGCTTCTATGCTTGTGAATTTACAAAGGAAGGACCCCACCTGCTAGCACTTGAAAACACAAGCATCAATTCAATAAGCATCAAGTAAGGAAAACAAAAAAACAAAAGACGTGTTGCGATTAACTTTGTTCAACAAAATCGGATTAAGATGGATGCATCATCATGTTGATAAAATTTGATGTGTCATCATGTTGATTAAATTTGGATTGACAGGTGAGCCCAACATGGAAAATCACGTAATGTTATTAATGATGCAAAATTTTATTAAATGTCGATTTTTTCTCAAGTTGGTAATATAAAACTTGATGCTGTAATTATTTTTTTTAAAAATATTATTTTTATAAAAAAAAAAATAGTTTTGAGTAATAATTTTTCATTCTTGGTTTAAAAAACTAATTTGTAACAAAATTTTGACGGATAATAATAATTAAGTAGATGATAAATAGTTTATTTATTTTTAGTTTATATTATAATATTTTTTATTTTTTCTTTCTTATTCTGTCTGGGCTTTGTGTATGTATATTTATTGTATTTTATATTTATTGTATTTTTTCAGTTATGCAATAATTTTGAAGAATTGATATGATCTTTATGAAGAAAAAAAAATTGTATTATGATTTTGGGTTATGTTTGTATTTGTAACATGAAATTTTATTCTTAAATATGTAAATTTATTTGATAATATATTTCAATTAAATATCAAACATATATAATATATTAATTATATTTCTTTGTCTATTTATTTTATAGTACTATGTTATTAATTTTTTTTTTCCAATACTCGGTTTGGGCAAGAAGGAAATTAGAGAATTTTCTTGACTTACTGTCATGACTCCTGACGCAATGACATATTGTCATGATCACCCATAACTCTAAAGAATATGGTTTTTATAACATAAAATAAATTTTATAATGTTGATTAAATATTGACAATAAAAAATATTTTATTTGTTGATATTAAAAAACTATAAAATAATAAATTTCATTTTAATTTATACAATATAATACTTAAGAATCTTAAAATATTTGTCACCTTAATTCAATATCATGATATATTATAAGATTGAGAGAAATAATTAATACGAAGTTATCAATCAACTCTTTACTTTATTATTTTATAAAATAAAAATTGATCTAATAATTACGCACTAACGAACAAAATCCCACAAAACACAATACCATGAAAATATGATACCAATTAAAGTAGTATATGTATAGCAAAACTCGTATATTAAGTCGTAAATTTTGAATTATTTACTGCAGATTGCATAGATTAAGAAATAAATAATAGAAAACAGAATAATTATTTTGAAGAAATTATAAAACAGAAAAATGTACAAAAAAAAAAGAATGAATATGAAAATAAAACAAAGATTATTACATGTCATCAATTAAAAGAGAAGATCAAATTCCAAAAACAAAAAGTTTAAAAAATTAGTACATGCCATAAATTAAATCATATTTGAAACAATAAAAAAGAATAATATAGATCAATACCTTCAACCAAAGTAAATCCAAGTAGATTCTAATAGCACCAAGTTCAATAAAATCTGAAGAAAAAATAGAGAGAGTTATGTATAAAAAATAAATCAACTAATTATTTAGTACCAAAAATCAACTGAATAATAAATCAAGTGATTATTCACAAAAAATAGATTAAGAAAATAAAATATAAAAAGTAAAATAATAATCTAAAAGAGTTTATTCAAAAAATAACAATAAACTGATTAAGAAATAATGAATTGACTATTTTTTTGTCACAAATAATCAACATTGTGAAAAACAGATTATAATAAACAGATTATAACAGTTTATAATTAACAATTAAATTATTTACAAATTAATCAAAGATTAGAAAATTTATCATAAGTAATTGTTAAATGGCATTTATTAAGAAAGAAGAAATAGAAATGAAGAAACTTTATTTGAAGAGATTAGAACATAGAAGAAACTCAAGAACATACTGAAAAAAATGAATGAAGATCAAATTAAAATTGAAATTAGTAAATTCCAGAAATTAAAAAATAAGATGAAATAACACAAAAAATTTCATTTTAAAAAATAAGTACATGTCATAAATTAAAACAGAACATTAAATTCCACAAAAATTAGTTAATTTCTTGTAATGCATATTAAAAATATATAGTAGATGAAGTAAAAATAAATAAATTAACAGTGTGAAAAAAAATATTATAAGAAATAATAAAATAGATTAATACATTTAAATACCTTCAATACAGGTAAATTTGATTAGCTTCCAACAGCATCAAGATGACAAGATTAAATCAATCTGAAGCAAAAATAGAAAGAATTAGAAAATATAGATTACATCATAAATTAGAAAATAGGAAACAGGGAAAAAATTACATGTAATAAATTTAAGAAGAAGATAAATTCCATAACAAATTAGTCTATTTATTCTAATGCATATTAAAAATAGAAGATGAAGTAAAACAAAATTAACAAAAACTAAAACTAAAAAATCATATCTGAAGAAATAATTTAAAAGATTAATAGACATGAATATCTTCGACTCATTTATATTTGAGTAGTAATCGAAAGGACCAAGATTAATAAAATCTGGACCAAAAATAGAAGAGGTTTTGGATTTTGGGATTTTGAATAAGAGAAATGTTAGAGTGAAGCCACACTCACATGAACAGTAACATATTACTATTCATGTGAGTGTGTGCTCTTGAGTGTGATTTCTCTTCGTCATTTCACTTTGAACAAAACTTAAAATAAAAATAGATGAAGTTATGTATTTTGGGACGTGAATGATGGGCTTTAAGAATTCTCACTGTTTCTCTTTGATTTTTCTACTTCTTTTCTTAAGTTCTCTCGAAAAACAATGGCACATCTTCTACCGTTTGTTTTTTGCTTTTGTTTTTTAAATAAATTTGAGTGCTTGCTTAATGGGAATTTGTCAATTTAATATAGAGTTAAATGAGAAGTTTAATGGACTTAACGAATGTGAGCTGAAAAGACATACGTAATGGAATTAATTTGAAAGCACTTTGTGTTACGTATCAAAGTTGTTAAAGAAAATGATGGGACAATTTGTTTTATAACTTTATTGCTTTCGTTATTCATCGTGACATTACCCCAATAAACAGAAGGAAAACAAAAAACAAAGGACATGTGCGATTGACTTTATTCAACAAAATTGGATTGAGATGGATGCGTTATCGTGTTGATTAAATTTGGATTGAAAGGTGAGCCCAACATGGAAAATCCCGTAAGGTTATTAATGATGCAAAATTTTATTAAATGTCGATTTTTTCTCAAGTCGATAATATAAACTGATAGAATAAACGGAATAAATAACATGCATTACATTTGATGGAAACTTGGATTTTTAACGGACGTTAAACAGAAGATAAATTGTAAATGATAAAATTTTAACAGTAGTTAAACTAACACTTCTATGTTAGATAACCACATTATATATATAAAGATATATATATATATGTATGTATGTGTGTGTGTGTGTTTTTTTTTTTTTTCATACCAGCTCCGTTGGCTATATATATATATTATGTTTAGATCAATTGATTGTCTATATTGACCTAATTCTCTGCTGCAATATTACTTCCTGAGTATATTGTTGTTGTTAGGTTTTTTTAATATAAATAACAATTTGCATGACTTAAAAGTGATGAATGGTTTTTCAAAAGATTACATTTAGCTTATAAATCTACATCTTCCGATTAAAAATTTTGAAATTGAATTCTCAATTAAGTTATGCATGAATTAAGAATAATTAAAATATCGGATATGTGCAAGAGATTCTAGAAATTTTACTGTTTGTCAACTTTAAATCTTTTCTTTCGTTAATCACTTATTTTATTATAATTTGCGTTTAAAATCAATTTTTATTCTTTCATAAATCATTTAATACATTTTTTTAGTTTCTTTGCTATTTCTGCTATTATTTTAATTTGTCTCCTTGTGGAATCGACACTCCAAAATTACACTACAACTACCAAGTTATTCTTTAACCGTAATCAAATTTTGACACCGTTGTTGGGAAGACAGTAGAAAAATCATTAGATAGTTTTTCTTTTCAACAGTTTGTAAATGCAGTAACTCCGTTCCCTCTTTTTACTTGCCGCATTATTATTTTATTTTATTTTTCTTTTTATAGTTTGTTTTTTAGTGTTGCATTTTTTTTAATTTTAATTATTTTTATTGTTATCTTGCATGCATAATATGTATAGGGATGCATTAGGTCGATTTGCTTGTATGCCTGTGTTAGAGTCAGATTCATAATTTAATTTTTCTAATAATTTGTTTGATAATTCTTCTATTTCTAAAAATATGAGTGAACATGAGGATCAACTCACTAGGAATCTTCATGATTATTTTCACCCAACATGCATAGCTACATCATCATGCATCATGTTTCCACCCAATGCTCATTAGCTTGATGTTAAAACAGGGATTATATAGTTACTCCTCACTTTTTGTGGTTTAGAAAATAAAAATCTATATTTGCACATTAGGGAGTTTGATGAAATAGTTGCGACTTTTCATAGTCAAAATGCAACTGATGACATTGTGAAATTTAAGTTATTTTCTTTCTTTTTGAAAAACAGAACTAAGAGTTGGTTATACTTGTTAAAACCACGATTTATTAGATCATAGAATGAGATAGGCATGGGCTCCGACTCCGATGGGGTTGGAGTTCGGAGTTTCTGACTCCGACTCCGACTCCGACTCCGACTGGGGTCGGAGTTGAAAAGATTTTTGACTCCGACTCCAAAATGGAGTCGGAGTTCAACTCCGATTAGAGTTCAGAATTTCAAACTCTGATTGGAGTTCGTCGAAATTTTGCTCTTCAAAACAGAAATCCTAGTAATATAAATCAACTATGTAAACAAAGACAAATTTACATGGCAACCACGACAGATTTGAGCTGCAATCAACCTTAAAAATCAGAAATCCTAGAAATCAACTATTTTAGTTGCGTTTTCGAAGGCTTACCATCACTGTGAATCAACGGCAGTGATGGAGAAGGGAAAACTCCGTGCGGTGATGGAGAAGGGAAAACTCCGATGGTGAAACCCCAGGCCCAGGTACTCTTCGGTAGACTGCTGTGATGGAGAAGGGAATGACGGCATTAGAGACCAACGACAATGGCGACAAAAATGGAGAATAGAGTTGGGCCATGGCTAGAGATAATGGAGAGAGTCAAAATGCAACTGGGGGAAGATATAAGAGAAAAGAGAAGAGAGGAGAGAAGAGAGAAAAAAGGCAGCAGTGCTGCGTAGTATTGTGTAAAGAAAACTGAAGGGTTAGAACTTAGGAACCTTAGGCTTAGGGGTTTGAAGGTAACGGGCCAATATCGTCGTTTAAAATTAAGGTGGCTTAAAACAAAAAAAATAATATAAAAAAATATTAATAATTGCAACGCAAATAGACCACCGACCACGCGAGGACTCGAACTCAGGATCTCAAAGAACCAAAAATTGTGTTTAAACTACTAGGCCACTTAGGTTTATCATGTTTAAATTACAATATAAAATATATAAATTATAAATTGTCAAAATTCGGAGTTAGAAGTAGGAACTAACTTGGATTTCGTTTTCGATTTCAAATTCTAATTTTAAAATTGGAATTATTCCAACTCTGACTTTGATCGAAATTAGAATTGAAATAAAGTTAGTAGAATTCAAAAATGGAAATTTTTGAAACCCCTCAAACGAGAGGACTTAGAATTTACTTAAGGGAGTTGATGTGTCCACTCTCGATGGGAAATATCAACAAGCGATTTCTTCTTTCTCGTCATCTCATCGTACCAATGTCCTTGCAGACCCAATCCCTACTCCCTCATTGGAACGAAGCCATTATCGCAATGGCCAATTTAAAGAAAATGTGTGAATTAAGGAAATTGATATGAGGCAGGAAAAAGGAAACTTCGTGCTTAAAGATAAATGTAATTTCTTTGACTTGTTACGCACGGATTATTGCTAACTATTTTAGAGCATTTTTATTGGGTTATTTAAAATTAAATTCTAAAAAGTATAAATTTATATATAAATTAAAAATTTTTGATTATATTTGATAGAAGAAAAAAATAAAAAAGAGAATAAAATTACTTTTTACTTTTTAAAGTGAATAATAAAAAAATTTGTTCAAAAATTGCTAAATTTACAAAAAAATTTAATTTTACTATTCACTTTAAAAAAACAAAAAGTATTTTTATTTACTTTCTTTTTTTTTGATTAAATATAACTAAAATTTTTTGATATATAAATAAACTTATATTTTTTTAAAATTTAATTTTAGACCGTTCAATAAGAATGATTTTCAAAGTGAATAGGAAAAATAAGCTCAATATTTTTATAGATCTTTAGGGGGCCCTGGCTCCTCTTCCCGTGGTTTCGTCCCTACTTTCTGAATCTGGCTCGTCTCTCTGCATGTGTACTGATATGCTGTTCAACGTTGCGTGTCCATGCATCTTGCTTGGGATGAAGACAAGGCCAGCGGTGTGGAAGTGTGGAAAGCTCAACCACATCATCTATTTATTCCTCCTATCTGCAGCAGCAAGCTCAACTAAATTTGAGAACTAACTAGAGGTTTTGCTCATTATTACTATCAAATTTTCCTTCTTTTAGAGGTTTGGGTAACACCAAAGTCTGAATCACGTGATTACTCGGAATAGGTTATGCAGGCATCATTTTTGAAGAATCTAGCTATGGCCTTCAATCAAAGTGGAGTAGGCTTGCCGATGGCCGTCATGAGCTTCTGGGATGGATATAGAATCGGGGTAAGTGTTTTTTTTTTTTTTTTGGTGCGTTTCCCATGATGGTTACATGCCTTTAAGGAGAAAGGGGATTAATGGACGTTTGAGTTCTAACCTCTGACGATGTGATCAAATCTTGAGCTGTAGGATGTTGCGATGGCATTGCTATTTGGAATAGGTTACGCTGTTATAATTTTTGAACATTCTGTGGCCATCAATAAAAGTGGAGTAGGATTACTGATGGCCGTGAGCTTATGGGTTGTGCGTAGCATCGGGGTAAGATTATTTGTTACTTGAAATTGCCGGACATTAGGCACCACCTCTATAGTACCGCTCCTTTTTCTGTGATATAAGTTTTGCTCTCTGTGGGATAAATTGATTATCAAAGACTAGTTTGAAGTATAACAGCGAAAACAAATAAAAGAAATAACGACAATTACCATACAATATCAAGATTTAAGTAATTCGACTCAATGTGAAATTCGACTCAATGTGAACCCATGTTTACTAGCGGACTTGGTCTCAACCAATTCACTATGAACAAAAGTGGAGTACAAGAGATTAATAATAAAAATCTTTAATCCCAAAATTCTAATACACCTAATAAGCTCATGATTTTTGACAAAAAGATTCTCTCTCTTTCTATAAAGTTTGGCTGCTGATAAGTTGAACAATACATCAAAAGTATGTATCTATAGTCCACGGTGCATTTGCTCAAGTTGAGCGGACGTTTCATGGCAGGAAATTGCTCGAGTTGAATATCGAGCAATTGTGGAGTGAACTCAAGGATTGGCCTCTTGTTTAAGTTGACCGTTGAGCATATGTCGAGCGAAGTGTCGAGGCTAACGTTGCTTGAGCCACGGTTAAGCCAAGGTCAAACAACAGAAGCCAAACCTAAAAAATCATATTTTCAACAAGAAATCAAGCCAAACTTCACACGCAATGAAGGGTTCATATTTTATCCTCGAAGGCTTTAGTTCGTGCTTGACTTTTGTTTACATCGTGTTCCAAGTCCTGCAAGTGTCTTGGCATGGTAAAGTACACTTAGAACAAAATGATGTTTATGGCATTTTTCCCATCTCTGATTTCTAATTTTCAACAAAATTTATAGCGTCCTTGATATGTTCATTTTGTTGACATCATTGCCGAGTTCGTTGTCTTTGATATTGGGATTTATAAACCAAAGGTGCCTTGTACTGACCGACTCTTACACCGGACCTTGACAAAAAGTAGCTGGCAATGGTTTGAAGTCAGATCAAACTGGACAAAAAAAAAAAATCATATGTATGTAGCTTTAGATTGGGTGAAATCAGATCAAGCTGTTGAAAAACATTGTTAATCATTAGCTACAGATATTATTAGCGGTGCTGAAATAGTTTTTATTTTGTCTCAAACCATAATTTTGATGTAACAGGATGTTGGGAGTGTTGTTCTTCTGAGAGTTTAAAGTGGTTTTCCCCCTAGATTAATACCTTTTTCCATACAACAGTGGTTAGGATAAGGCTCCTTTGATTCTTGAAGTCAAGTATTTATTTACAAAAATGTTAGGGACAAACGTTAGAGACAAGTGACCGATAAACACTAATTGATAACTATGTTGTTTGATACCTATTGTGTACTACATAATCTCTATGAGTTAGAAAATAGAAAAATTGATCTGAAACGGAAGAAAATGAATTAGAAATATTTTGTTATCATATCATAACAATTGGCGTTTGTTTCTATTATTGCTCATTTATTTATGAACTCAATTGGAATATTGTAACTTTTTTTTTTGTTTTTAATCGATAATTGGAATAACGTAGTCAAATTTTCTCCAAGGAAGCCCTTGCTATACAGAACAGACGTGGCTTTATCTGTAAAATTTTACTTGTACCCGTTTAAATTACTTTATGAAGCATGCTTTGTGTGTTTGACTTGTTCAGGCTCCTTCAACTGAGATAGCCGTTTCAGAGCTAACACATGCGACTGCAGAAGTCAGCGAAATAGTGTTTTTCTTGCTTGGCGCCATGACCATTGTAGAGATAGTTAATGTTCATCAAGGTTTTAAGCTAATTACTGACAATATAACCACTCGAAAGCCAAGGACTCTCCTCTGGTTGGTGAGTATCTGTTTTGGGTATTATGATCACTCGATTTCTGTGGGAGTTTTATTTATCAGGTTTATTATTGGAGTTTATATAACAGTTGTTGCCTATGGTCCAATGTCATATATAAAATCATGATATTAGTCTCTCTCTCTCTTTTTTTTACCTAACAGTAATGAATGCTTAAATACAGTCCCACATCCTCTCTTTGTTTTTTTTTTTTTTAATTTTATTTTATGTGAATTTCAAATTTATCCTTTTTTTTTTTTAAAAGATTGCATATACTTGCACATTCAAAAACTATATCAATCATTTTTCATAACTAAAATCTAAGATTCCTATTACAATTGCTGTCGTTTAAAGATGTTTGGTCCCTCTTTAGCAAGAAATTCCAAAACTATTTAAGTTTCAAAAGAAATTAGTTTTTACTTTTATCTGGTTCCAGCTATGCATTTCACCGCAGGGAACCTCAGAGATTATATTTGATATTTTTTGTAAGCCCCTAATTTTTCTCCATTATATTTACTTTATCATGATGCAGTACTTGACACAGTCATGAAAATTGCAGGTTGGCTTTATGACATTTTTAATTAGTTCTGTTCTTGACAACCTGACAACTACTGTTGTCATGGTGTCATTATTGCGGAAACTACTACCTGATCCATCAGAATTCCGCAAGTATGTTCTGATTATTATTATTTCAATTCAATTAAATAATTTGTTTCAATATCAGACTAGTTTTGCTTGTTACTGGTCTACCATTTTGTCTTGGATTTATACAGTCCATTCAAATAAAATTATTTATAATCATATATAAGTTATTTTTCGTTTAAACTATTATATATATATATATATATTTATATAATATTGCCTAGAGAGTTAGTGCATGTTTGGAATTACAGTGAAAAATATTGTTTTTAACTTAATGCTTATAACTTAAAGATTAATGTAATAAGCTCTATTACTAAAAAGTCATTTACTGTTTGAAATCTATATGTCTAAAACGCTTTTTAGAATTAATTACGGTAATTTTAAAATATATAATTATTTGCAGGAGTTTTTCTAATAAAAGCTACAATTTAGTACTTTTTGAAAAGGTTGATTTTTAACCTTTCTAATCGCCTAAAATATTTTTTTATAAACTTATCAAACATGTTATTTTTTTTGAAGTATTTTTTAAATCTTAAAACACAATTTCAAACAGGCTCTTAGATGCTTATGATTGCTTGTAAGATATTCTTGAGAATGCCTTTTGGAATTTGCATTTTAAATCCAGCATATTCTCAAGGGAGGGCCTATTTTATTGCTTGTATATTTCACTCGTATCAGGATATTTAACCATGTTAACAAACTAATTACTTAAAAGAGTTAAACCGTTAGATCAGGACGTTTGATTCCTTCTTAAACAAACAATACCATATAAAATCCCTGAACTCAACTAACCCAATAAACGTTATGGCCTAGAAAAATGATTGGGATAAACCACACTCAGCACATCCTATCTCACGTGTTACTGTTTATGTGAACAGTAACACGTGAGATAGGATGTGCTGAGTGTGGTTTATCCCTAGCATCCCTCTATGGCCTAATACTAGGCAGGCCAAGATAGTCCAATCGAATCAAACCTCGCACACGGCAGGGCAAGTCACCAAACCCACTTCAGGTTTTTTTCCACGAAATGAGACATGGTCTGCTTACGGGAGGTACACGAACTGGCAAATCCAAACCTTGTAACATATATTGATCTGCATGAGAGATTCTTCCTATACCTTCACAATATTTTCCAACACTTGACGCAACCAAAACATGATCGAAAGCCATACTACCTCTGTCGTCTCAAACTTAATTTGCCTACTTGCGAGCCTTACATCGTCTCAACCACAGCCTCCAAGAAATCAGGCTTGGCAACAAACCTATCAAAATCCCACACTACGACGATCGCTTGGCACAGCAAAGCCAACACCAGACCCATGCCCACCAATTACTTCTTGCTTCCATAGTACGTACATCTCACCCGCAATGCTTGTGCCCGCTCTCTTCCATACTGCCTGAGCCACTTCCTCCAAGCAAAGCACATGATCCATGCCTTCAAACTGACCCAAGGGGCGACACTCGACAGTCACATCAGGAAGCTAACGAGATTCTGAGGTACCGAAGTCGTGCATCCACCTGTAGAGAATTGAGCCTAGCCTTTCACATGCACACTGGCACCTTCTTGATCAGCAATAACTTATGACATATCCACTCCATCCCTTCTAGCTGTGGACTCTTAAATCGAATGATCTCCCATGCACTAGTCGTAGTAAATGTCCGTCTCGACTAGCTTGCCATAACACCATATCCCCTCCCTCTCTTCTACTTGAGATTTCTGTAACAATATCCACCGCCTGGGATACTCCCACCAGGTCCTCAAGAATCCGCATATCCCATACATCGCCCACCCCACATTCATGAACCTGCAACTTCGGAGAAGAAATATCCGAAAAGCTAACTGCAAGAGGGCCATCGGAAAGCCACTTATCATACAAGAACGACACACAACCCATACTCTCCAAGACTGCAGGCATAACCTCAAGAATGGACTTTCAGAACCTAGATTCAGAGGCTTTAACATTAGTAACCATGATGTGCTTCACTTTCATATATTTCTCTTTGAAGAACTTTGTCCATAAATTTATCAATTGATAAAAAATGTAAAGCTAATTTCATGTGCATAGCCCTATGTACCTCCAAAAAATCCCGTAATCCAATCCAAATTATTAGTGGATAAAAAATGCCAAGCAAATTTCATGTGCATAGTCCTCTGTACCTACGAAAAATCCCGTAATCCAATCCCCCTTCAACGTATGTTTACACATTTTCTTCCATACTAACCACTTCTTCGCTTTTCCCTGCCCTTCCCCCTAAAGAACATAGACAACATTGAATCCAATTTTTCTCAGAATAATCTTTGGAATATTTATAGTTGCCAGTAGATGAGTCACCA